>JAGIQG010000017.1:12809680-13396142 GCA_024679065.1 Sphyrna mokarran | reverse complement strand
TATAGGAATATTAAAATAGAATAATGTATTTGGTATGACGGCGGCGCGGGCTCGTTGGGCCGAAGGGCCTGTTTCCCGTGCTGTGTTGCTTAATAATTAATAAAAATTAAAAAATAATTAATATCCATAGACCATACCCAGGCAAGGATGGCAGGTTTCCTTCCCTAAAGGACATCAGTGAAGCAGATGGATAGAACATAGAACATAGAACATTACAGCACAGAACAGGCCCTTCGGCCTTCGATGTTGCGCCGACCAATATAAAAAGCAATGACCCTCCAAACTGAACCATTCCCTTCTCTTCCATATACTTATCAACTAACCTCTTAAATGCCACCAAACTTGGCGCATCTACAACTGCCGCAGGCAAGGCATTCCACTCCCGAACCACCCTCTGGGTAAAGAACCTACCTCTGATATCCGTCCTATAACTATCACCCCTTAATTTAAAGCTGTGTCCCCTTGTGCTAGCTTTCTCATCCTAGGAAAAAGGCTATCACTGTCCACCCTATCTAAACCTCTAATCATCTTATATGTTTCGATAAGGTCCCCTCTTAGCTGCCTCCTTTCTAACGAAAACAAATGTTCACAATTGATCACCATTAGACTTTTAATTGCAAATTTCGCCGTCTATCATGGTGGAATTCGAACCTGGGCACCCAGAGCACTTACCCTGGGCTTCTGGTTTATGAGTCCAGTGACAATATAACTACACCACCACTGCCCAACTCCACAGGAACGGTGAGTGGCTTACCACCACCTTCTCAAAGTTAATTAGGAATGGGCAATAAATGCTGGCCCAGCTAGTGACACCCACTTCCCGTAAATGAATACAAATTAGCTAAGCGTGTTTGTTGATTGCTTATTGTTCTGTAGTATTATTGAACGGATTTAATTTTTTTCTCCAGGAAATTCAAATAGAGGGTCAAAGATAGGGCATTGTGAAGACTGACAAGATTAAGGATGAAGATTACATAAATTTAACTGGCGCTAAATGTAGGTTTAGAAAACACGATGGAAGGGGAAATGCTGCTTATTGCAGTGCATATAATATCAGCTATTTTTGGGTTCATTCTTAAAATCATAGATTCCCTACAGAAACCCGTTAAGTCTGCACTGACCCTCTGAGAAAGCAATTTACCCAGCTCCATCCCATTCTCCTAACCCCATGTATTTATTCAACTAATCCTCTTAACCCATATATCCAGGGATACTAAGAGGCAATTTAACATGGCCAATCCACCTAACCTGCACATTTTTGGCCTGTGAGAGGAAACCAGAGCATCCGGAGGAAATCCACGCAGACACAGGGAGAATGTGCAAATTTCACATAGACTGTGACCCAAGCTGGGAATCGAACCCAGGTTCCTGGCGTTGTGAGGTAGAAGTGCTAACCACAATGCCACTATGTCACCCAAAGGCATTATAAAACAAAATATGCAATGAACTCACATGGGGAGATATTAGATTAGATGCCTAAAAAACCTGGTCAGAGAGGTTGGCTTTAGGCATGTTTTGAAGGAGGAGATTGAAGGAGAGAGTTAGTGAGAGAATTCCGGAGCTCAGCTGAGGACAATGATGGATCAGTTTAAATTAGGGATACTCAAGAATTGGAGGAATGCAGATACTGCAGAGAGCTGTGAGACTGGAGGAGATTACAGAGTTGGAGGTGCAGGGGAGAACATGGAGCACTATGAAAACAAGGATGAGGGAATTTTAAAATCAAAGTGTTGCTTAACTGTTTGTCATTCTAGGACAACGAGCATAGGGATGATGAGTGAATGGGCTTTGTGATTTGAGATACATGCAGCAAACCTTCGGATAATATCAAGTTGATTAAGAGATTGGAAAGAGCAAATTTGCTTCTGCTCATGACAGAGTAAACATAACTCCTTTATTCAGAAAGGAAGTGAGACAGAAAGCAGAAA
The DNA here is from genome assembly GCA_024679065.1 of Sphyrna mokarran. Classification (NCBI taxonomy): domain Eukaryota; kingdom Metazoa; phylum Chordata; class Chondrichthyes; order Carcharhiniformes; family Carcharhinidae; genus Sphyrna; species Sphyrna mokarran. The sequence continues at coordinate 13,394,214 of JAGIQG010000017.1, read as the reverse complement.
TTACAACTCTATCCTAAGATTATCATAGGGAAAATGTTAGAAGCTATTATTAATGATGTTATAGCAGGGTATTTTACTACATTTAAGACAATCATTTGGCAAAGTCAACATGGTTTTGTGGAAAGGAAATCAGGCTTAATCAATTTATTGGAGTTCTTTGAAGGAATCACATTTGCTGTGGATATAGGGGAACCAGTAGATGTTATGTACTTAGATTCCCAGAAGACATTTGGTAATCAATGGTTATTGCAGGAAATAGTAACTCATGGTGTTGAGGGTAATATGTTGGCATGGATAAAGGATTGGCTGGCTAACAGGAAACAGTAGGCATCAATGGGTCATTTTTGGTTGGCAAGATGTAATGAGTAATGGGATCAGTGCTAGGGCCTCAACATTTTGCAATTTATATAAATGAAGAACGAAAGGTAAGGTTGCAAAGATTGCTGACAACACAAAAATAGGTAGGAAAGTAAGTTGTAAAAGGCATAGGGGGCCTTCAAGAAATGTAGATAGGTTATAGAGTGGGCAAAGCTCTGGCAAACGAATTATAATGTGGGCAAATATGATATTGTCTTGGAAGATTAAAAAATAAACATACTAATTAAGTGGTGAGAGATTCGTGGTCAGCTGGGTTTCCTAATGCATGAATCACAAATGACTAGAATGCAGGTAGAGAAAATAATGAAGAAAGTTAACAGGAATTTACTGTTTATTGCTGGGATAATGCTGAAATCACATCTGGAGCACTGTATACATTATCTGTCGCCTTCTTTAAGGAGCATTGAATTTGAAACAGTTCACTAGATTAACATCTGGATAGAGTGGCTTGTCTTACGAGGAAAGATTGGACAGGCTTGTATCCACTGAAGTTTGGAAGAATAAGACTGAACTTGATTGAAACATTAAAGACACGGAGAGGTCTTGACCAAATGATATTAAGATGATGTTTCCTTTTGTGGGAGAATCTAGGATTAAAGGGGGGGGGGTCACCGTTTAAAAATAAAGGGCTGCCCATTTAAGATAAAGATTAGGAGAATATTTTATTCTCAGAGGATTGTGAGTCTTTGGAATTCTCTATGAAAGACAATCAAAACATAGTCTTTGAATATTTTTAAGACAGAGGTAGATAGATTCTTGATAACAAGGAGGTGAAAGGTTATTGGGTTGGCAAGAAGTTACAATCAGATGAGCCACAATCATGTTGGATGACAGAGCAGACTCAATGGTATCAAGTGCCTACTCTTGCCCCTAATTCATATGGCCGCAGAAAACACCATAGGCAATAGAGAATCATAGAACAGTTATGAAACAAAAAACAACCAGTTTGTCATGTCTGTGCTAGCCCTCTTCAGGCACATTCACCTCATACCAATCTCCTGCCAGTGGAATCATGTCCCATGGATCTGATCAGTATAATCTGTTATGTTGATCGATTCAACCCACCTCCTTTACAGGACTTCAATGCAAATTCCACCTGGACTAATGTATGGGAATCATTGGACACAGCAAGCCAGTCTCTTTGTCTGAAACCCAACCCAATAGCTTTCTGGTTTTAACCTTCCAAGGAAAGAGTTGTCCACACACTCAACAGGTTCAGGATCAGCCACGGCCCCTGCTTGACAGGTAGGGCATTAGTGCCAGCCCCTGTGTGCCCGTGGGAGAGAGCAAGCTATGCATCACGTCATAGAAGAACGTCCAAGCCACAGACTCCGCAGAGCCTATCCACACTCAATACAGCAGGACTGGAAGAAACTGTTTGGCTTTGGGACTTTGTATTAGCTAAATAAATCCCTACAGTACAGAAGGAGACCATTTGACCCATTGAATCTGCACCAATAACAATCCCATCCAAGCCTGATCCCTATTACCCCACATATTTACCCTATTAATCCCTGTAACCTACATATCCCAAGGCTCTAAGGAGCAATTTAGCATGGCCAATGAATCTAACCTGCACGTCTTTCGACTGAACGAGGAAACTGGAGCACTTGGAGGAAACCTACACAGACACAGGAGAAGGTGCAGATTCTACACAGACTGTGACTCAAGACAGGGTCCCTGGGGCTGTGAGGCAGCAGTGCTGACCACTTGCTGCCCATATGTATCTGATGTTCCATATCTCTTGTGAATCCCTTTTGCACCCTCTCTAATGCCTTTACATCCATTTGAAATGTAGGGCCCAGAAATGGAAACAGTACCCACTGAGCCCCAAATGATGCTATACACCATTTCGTCAAAACTTATTTGCCTTTTTCTTCTATGCCCTTCCTGATTTTGTACTTTCTGCATAAATAGATACATTAAAAGAAAGATCCAGAAGAAGGGTACATAACTGCAATTACATCTAATTTTAAATAAGACTTGGGGCAGCAAGGTGACATAGTGGTTAGCACTATTGCCTCTCAGTGCCAACGACCTGAGTTCAATTCCCGGCTTGGATCACTGTCTGTGTAAAGTCTGCACACTCTCCCCATGTCTCTGTGGGTTTCCTCCAAGTGCTTCAGTTTCTTCTCACATTCCAAAGATGTGCAGGTTTGGTGGATTGGCCACACTAAATTGCTCCTTGGTCTCAGGGGGACTAGCTGTGGTAACTATATGGGGTTATGGGGACAGGGCTTGGGTGGGATTATTATCGGTGCAGACACGATGGGCCTAATGTCTTCCTTCAGAATCCATCAGTAGAGATTCTATGATTTAATTTGTTGTTTCATAGTGTGGTCAAACATCAGCATGGTATAGTCTCCATAGTAGTCACAACAGTAAGACTTCTATCTTGTGACTGGTCCTGGGCATGGAGCTGTCTTGATGGATGTTTAATTGATATTTTACTGACTGAAGAGTTTTTTAATAGTCTTGTGGCTTCACATGGTTGTAGAAGAGTTGCAGCGGTGAATGTAATGCTGTCTTTGGCGTCTCATCTCTGGGTTTAGGATTTAGACTCTATGTGTACCAAGATTATGAATGTATAAGTGCAGAATGGATTTACAATTTTAACACACAAGGCACACAGAAGAAAATCTTCCCCCTAAAAACCAGAAACTTGGCACTGAGTGTGGGTGGTGGTAGATTCATTCCTTGTTGCCTGAGGTAGGTATATTCATTCAATATATTGCGTGGATGTGTACATTCACATTACATTACATTATATTAACGCAACCATGTGTACTGGTTGCGTTAAGTCCATTTTTTATTGATCTGATTTAACAATTGGGCATCATTTCAAAAGATCTGCTCAACATTTGATGAGCTAGCTGGATCTACTGGGTAGGATTTTCCAACTGCTGCTGAACCTGTTGCTCTCCCCACAGTATGTTTTCTGGCAGTCGGCACAGTTTGGCCCCAGGTGGATTATTACGGCATTTTCCGTGGCCCCTTTTCCTGTCCTCTGGAGAACCTGCCGCGGGGAGGTGAAGAAGGGATTGTCTCTGTGGGCAAGACCAGGACAGGAAGGGCAGGAAAATCCCATCACATTGGCTCGAGAGGAGGCAATGGCCTAGTGGTATTATTGCCAGACTATTAATTCACCAACTCAGCGAATGTTCTGAGGACACAGGTTCAAATCCCACCCCGGCAGATGATGGAATTTGAATTCAATTTAAAAAATCTAGAATTAAGAATCTATTGATGGAAATTAAACCCGTGCCAGAAAATCCCATCTGGTTCACCACCTAGGGAAGGAAATCTGCCATCCTTACCTGGTCTGGCCTACATGTGACTCCAGAGCCACAGCAATGTGGTTGACTCTCAGCTGCCCTCAGGCAACGAGGGATAGGCAATAAATATTGGCCAGCTAGCAATCCCCATGTCCCATGAATGAATAAAAATAAAGAGAACGAGATGTTGACTCAATCATGGTCCATGAAGCTTCTCCCTAGCCTAAATTGCCAGCTATCATGCTTGTCTTTGAGCAGTGATTGTGAGTAATGAAGACACAGGTTTTATATTCCAAAGACAGCTTTGCGTTTTCTATTGTGAAGGACTGAACGTAATGCTTCATTCATGAGGAAGAAATTGGTGTCGCAGAAAGTTCATTACCTGGTGGAAAATTGGATGGGTTTCTCCATCACTGTCACCTCGCAGTTGACAATAGTTTGTGTCTAAATTTAACTGCTCCTTGAGAAATATGGTAAATTAGAAACAATGTTTGGAGTGATCAGGAACTCCTTTCTATAGTATTGAGCGAAATGTCCTCTCATTTGAAAAATATTATCAACTTCTAAAGAGAAGCCAGTTAGTAGGAATGCTTGCCTGCATAGAATCTGTCTGACCTATTGTCACACTAATTTCATTAGAAATGAAAACACTAGACAAATGGCCAATGATTCACCCATTAGTTAATTATCAAAAGTTGAAGGTAGCCCCCCGACTCAGTAATTTTCCTTGTAGCTCTTTTTCTGTACAACTTAAGCAAGTGTGGAAAACATCGCTACAGGAATATACTGGCCTCAGCTATAAACGTGAGCTGTATGAATATGCACAGGTCCAACAGATCAATAATTGAGACACGTTCAATCAATCACTGGATTGTCACAAATGTGGTACAGAACTTACAGCACAGAAGCAAATAATTCAGCTGGAGAGATGGTGCCACAGTGTCACTGCACCTGTAATTCAGAGGCCCAGGCTAATGCCCTGGAGACATGGGTTCAAATCCCATCATGACAACTGGTGGAATTCAAATCCAATTGATAAATCTGGAATATAAAGTTAGTCACAGTAATGGGTGGCCATGACAATCATGTAGTCATAGAAACCCTACAATGCAGAAAAGGGGCCATTTGGTCCATCGAGTCTGCACCAACCATAATCCCACCCAGGCCCTACTCCCATGTCTGAACATATTTACCCATTAATCCTTCTAACCTATGCATCTCAGAGTACTAAGGGATAAATTTTATCATGGCCAATCAACCTAACCCACACATCTTTGGAAGTGGGAGGAAACCAGAACACCCAGAAAAGAGACACAGACATGAGGAGAATATGCAGATTTCACACAGACAGATCCAAGCTGGGAATCGAACCCAGGTTCTTGGAGCTGTGAAGCAACAGGACTAACCACTGTGCTACCATACCACCCATCAACTATTGTAAAAAGCTACCTGGTTCACCTTCTTTTATGGGAGGAAATCTGTTGTCTTTACCCAGTCTGAAGTACATATAATCCCAGGCTTACAGTCATTGTTTTTACTCTTAATTGCCCTCTGTAGTGGCCTAGCAAGCCAATCATTTCCAGGGCAATTAGGCATGGGCAATAAATTCTGATCTGGACAGCAAGACCCACATTCCATGAAGGGATAAGAAAAAATACTGGTCTGGCCTGGTGTTTATTCTCCACATTACAATCCTTCCTAGAAACTTCATTTAGCCCTCTTAACATATCCCCATTCCTTTCCCCCTTTTGTATTTATTCAGCTCCATCTGAAATGCATCAATGCAATTCATCTCAAATACTCCAAGTGGCAGCAAGTTCCACTTCCTAATCAATAGTTACTTGATAGTACAGAACCCAAAAATTTGTTGTTATTCATTCATGGGAGGTGGGCTGCATTTATTGCCCATCTCTAGTTGCCCTTGGAGGGCAGTTAAGAGTCAACCACATTGCTGTGGCTCTGGAGTCACGTGTAGGCCAAACCAGTTGAGGATGTTTGATTTCCTTCCCTTAAGGACATTGGTGAACCAGATGTGTTTTTCCAACAATTAACAATGGTTTTATTGTCATCAGTAGACTCTTAATTCCAGATACATTTTTTATTGAATTCAAACCATCTGCTGTGGTAGGATTTGAACCCAGGTCCCCAGAACATCAGCTGAGTTTCTGAATTAATAGTCAAGCAATTATACCACCAAGTCATTGCCTCCCCCTAAATATTGCTGAAAGGTGAGACATGTCAAAACTTTTCATCGTGCTTTCATCATGAAAAATGCAAGATTACCAAATTTCAAACAGTCACAACAATTTATACTGTAGGAAAAAAGAATGCAGATTGGTTGGTAAGTTGACATTGGTGGCTGAAGTGTTGCCATGGAAAATGCAATAGGAATCGTAAGCTCTACAGGCTTCTGGGTAATCAAAAATACACATAAGACTTGAACATATTCCTTTCACTTTCAGAGAATGGGTTTCCATGAATTAATGCATGTCACTTCTGGAAAGTGTAAATAATTCATGTTATGAACTCAATAATGGATGGCATGTAAGAGAGCATGGTGGTCCAGTGGGGGTTAGCACTGTTGCCTTGATCTGGGTTCGATTTTATGGTCTTGGATGGCTGTGTGTGTAGAGTTTACATGTTTTTCCCGTGTCTGCGTTGGTTTCCTCTGGGTGCTCCACTTTCCTCCCACAGTCTGAGGAACATGCTTCTTAGGTGGACTGGCCATGCTAAGTTGCTGCTAATGTCTAGATTAGATGGATTAGTTATAATGGATGTTGCCAGGTATTGAGGTTAGGGTTGAGCCTAGGTGGAATGCTGTATGGAGGTTTGGTGCAGACTTATGGGCTGAATGGCCTCCTACTGTTCTGTAGGGATTCTATGACTATCTTAAATTGGTTGTTTGTGCAACAATTGACACACTCAGGATTGTTCAATAAGTCTGCCTAATTGTGAAATCTCAGCTACATTACGGTAGCTTTGCGAGTGTTTTTTTTCCCACTAACAGGCTGCCACCAAAAAGATATTTTGCCTACAACAATGTTATATATAAATTTCAATGCTTCTTTAATATCAGATGTATGTTCCAGCGATTGGCTGATCAAATCAAACAGCAAATTCCTTCAGCTGTTGTAACATACAGAGTACAGACCACATTCAATCAGCTACACTTGATGTGATACAGTGATTGGACAGCACAGGGAACACACATTTTACAGAAATGTTAATACTAATCGGGAACTCTTGCCCTTTCCAAAAGACCGAAAGCAATGTGTCTTTTTTTTCACTTCTATGACTGAGATTGATAGATTTTTGTTGGTTAAATGTATCAAAGGATATTGAGCTTGTGGTAGTATGGCCCCTTTAAGGGGATGATCCTTTGAGGGGCCACATGATGGGAAGCTGAGCCAATCAGGAAATGCAAATTCCTGGGATGGGGAGGAATATCAGTTTGGAGCCAGGGAAGAGAGAAGAGTAGACTTGTGTATTAGTTCTGTCAGATCCTTGTTTGTATGTATTATGTTAGAACATAGAACAGTACAGCACAGTACAGATCCTTCGGCCCTCGATGTTGTGCCGAGCTATGTCCAAAACCAAGGTCAAGCTATTCCACTCCCTATCATTCTGGAGTGCTCCATGTGCCTATCCAATAACCACTTGAAAGTTCCTAAAGTATCTGACTCCACTATCACAGCAGGCAGTGCATTCCACACCCCAATCTCTGAGTAAAGAACCTACCTCAGACATCCCTCTTACATCTCCCACCATGAACCTTATAGTTATGTCCGCTAGTAACAGCTACATCCACCAAAGTTAGTAGATGTACTAGGGGGCATAACTATAAGGTTCACGGTGGGAGATATGCCTCAGTACAGTTAAAAAACCATTCCTTGTTGAAGCCACAAGTCGCACGAGTCACCTTCAGATTTATGATAGAGCTGAAAGGCAGATCAGTTATTATCTCATTAATTTGCACAATATTCATCTCTCAGCACTTGGCTCAGTGTGAACTCCTCCTAACTCGGAGACAGAAACATAGAAACTAGCAGCAGGAGGAGGTCATTCGGCCCTTTGAACCTACTCCACCATTCATTTGGATCATGGCTAATCATCAAATTCAATATCCTGATCCCCTTTTCCCCCAATATCTCTTGATTCCTTTAGCCCCAAGAACTATGTCTTTTTTGAAATCATACAATGTTATGGCCTCAGCTACATTTGTAATGAATTCCATAGAATCAACACCCTCTGAATGAAGAAATTTCTCTTCCCCTCAGTTCTTACCCTATCCTCAAACTATCAACCTTAGGTCTGGAGTTCCCCACGATCAGAACATTCTTCCTGAATCTACCCTGTTTAATCTTGTTAGAATTTTACACTTTTCAATGAAATCCACTCTCACTCTTCTAAATTCCAGAGACTGTCATTCTAACTTACTTAGCGTCTCCTTATATGATTACCTTAAAAGGTTTGATGTTCAAGTCCCATTTAAGAGACTTGAGCCTGTGTTCTAGGCCAATGCCTCAGTATAGTACTAAGGAAGTGCTGCCTTTCTATTAGGAACAGGAGTAGGCCATTCAGCCCTTTGGGTTTAATTCGTTATTCATTCAGATCATGGCTGAGTAGCAACCAAACCTCCAACAACCTGCCTTTGCTAACCCTCATATTGTTTAGCAAACAAAAATCTTTCAATCTCAGGTTTAAAATGCATAGTTAGCCTAACATTGATTGCTGTTTGTGAAAGAAGGTATCACATTTTTGCACCCCCCCCCCCCCACCACCCATCACTTTGCATATGGGAGTTTTCCCGAATTTCATTCCTGAATGAGTAAATATGTAGGGTTATGGGAATAGGTCCTGGGTGAGATTGTAAGAAGTCTGACAACACCAGGTTTAAATCCAGCCGATTTATTTGATAGTAAACTCACAAGCTTTCGGCCCTATGGTCTTCGTCAGGTGAATGAGGTGTTCTGGTCTCCAACAGCACACACAATAGCACAGACTGTTTACATATTACTGATTAGAATGCGAATCTTTACACTTTTTTACACTTGACGAAGACCACAGGGTCGAAAGCTTGTGAGTTTACTATCAAATAAATCGGTTGGATTTAAACCTGGGGTTGTCAGACTTCTTACTGTGTTTACCCCAATCTAATGCTGGCATCTCCACATCATGACTACCATCGACACTGCCAGATACAAGTGGAGAGCATCTCCAAGAAGATTGCTCATATCGACACAGACATCAAGTTTCTACGGAGATGCAAGAAAGCAGACGAGATACTGAAGGGATTACAGATTACGAACCCACTCAGGTCAACCTATAACACAGACTATGCTGAGAGACTTTGCACCTCTCTCACACACCTCATACATCAGCTAGCCACTTTAAGACTTGAATAACAGGTTAGGTGTAAAGATTCACATTCTAATCAGGAAACAGTCTGTGCTATTGTGTGGAGACCAGAACACCTCATTCACCTGATGAAAACCATAGAGCTGAAAGCTTGTGACTTTACTATCAAATAAATCAGTTGGATTTAAACCTGGAGTTGTCAGACTTCTTACTGTGATTACCCCAAACCAACAACGGCATCTCCACATCATGGGATTGTAGTCAGCACTGACTTGATGAGCCAAATGGCCTCCCTCCACAACGTACGGATTCTATGAACACGGTTTTCAGTAACTGTTGCCAGGCTGAGATTTCCTGTGACCTTCTGATTTGTGTTAGAAGGAAGACAACCATTGTACCTTTCACAAAATAAATTTTGTTGAAAAACATCTGAGAAAAAGAATAAAATGAAAGCAGAGGCGGATTTACAATGAAACCCACCATGCTTTGGCACAGGGCCACATCAATAGAAGATCTCCGTGTTGGCTGGTGGCTGTGGGGGCACCAATCAGAGCCTGATAACTCAATGAACCTATTAGCAGGAATGCAGAGCAATATCGGACTCTGGTCAAGTCCCCTTAGAGTGTGGGACTCAATTGAAGTCACATTTTACTCAATTAAAGCCCTGGGACTTGGATTGTAGTGTGCTCTGGTCACGGATGGAAATGTTGCAAGCTCCCAGTAAGATTTCAGATGGACAATTCCAGGTTGCAAAAAGATGTGGACCATCCATTGCCATTTCTGTCCCTGGTTTCCACGTCTCTGTCCAGTCTGCTCCAGCCAATTCTGCTGGCTCCAAGTCCCTCCCGCATCAACCTGTCTTCCTGAGTAACCGAGCCAAGTTTGACCAGAAATGTTTGGCTTCAGCCCAGCCTCAACTCCCTGGTCAATGAGGCTCTCCAGGTTAAATGCCTTTTACTCGAAACAAACTCCTTCCATTCCTCTGCAGCCAGATCAGGTAATGTGAGAAAAACACAATCACAAGGACCAGCAGAGATTTACAAGCACAGTTTCTATCTCCATAAGCTTTTGCAAAGCACGTAGAAACCAGGAAAGATAAAGAAAAGGAAAAGACCTTTGAGGCGGTGAAATACAGAAACAGCGCCAGAGAGAATGATTCGAAAAGTCAGTTTGTTCAGCTGGAGCTTGACAACCAGTTTTTCTCTTGGGGAATAGTTAATGTTAAAGCCTATTTTACGCACTGGTGCTCTGTATTTCATCCCAGGTAACTAATCTACATGGACCCATCTGCCTTCACCCCACAATGCCAGAAAGATTTTGAATTGATCTGGTATAGACTTTGTCAGGCAAATGAGGCATCTGCAAGGCACCATGGGAATTTTGAGCTTGCGGCACAATAATTGCTGTCATTCACAATGAACTGGAATGGATAAAGAGTTTGAATGAAGTGTCAGTCACTTTTGGAGTGACATTTAGGGATAAAGATTAAAAATGCAGCCACTAACTGGTCCATTTGTTTCAAATAAGAAATGCCTCCTATTTGAATGTTAAGCCTCATGAAGGTGACTAGTTCCCAGACCAGCCTTTGGCTGCTTCTGTCAACCAACGCTGGTTTTTGAAGGAAGGGGTGAACAGGATGCCAGTCAGAGAGGGCAAAGCCTGACGGACATTCTTCATCCCACCAGGTAAGACCTGCTGCCTCACAGCTCCAGGAACCTGGGTTTGATTCAAAGCCCTGGGTGACTGTGTGGAGTTTACATGTTCTCCCCATGTCTGCATGGCTTTCCTCTGGGTGCTCAGGTTTCACAGAATCTCAAAATCACAGAATACTACAGTCCAGAAGAGGCCCTTTGGCCCATTGAGTCTGCATCAACGGTGAAATGCCCTGACCTGCTCACCTAATCCCATTTGCCAACATTTGGCCCATAGCTTCTAAAGGAAGTGAGGCATCCTGCCTCCAACACCCTCCTAGGCAGGGCATTCCAGGCCATCACCACCCTCTGCCACACTCCAAAGATGTGTGGGTTAGGCACTTTGGCCATGCTAAATTGCCCCTTAGTGTCCTGAGGTGCCTAGGTTAGAAGGATTAGCGGGGTAAATATGTGGGGTTTCGGTGATAGGGTCTGGGTATGATTGTTGTCGGTACAGACTCGATGGGCCAAATGGCCTCCTTTTGCAATCTAGTGTTTCTATTATTGTATGCATTCATGATTCATTCTGGGTTTTCCTCACCTTGTGCTTTCTAATGCTATAGATATCTAAACACTGGCTGTGCTCTAATACTGTGTGGATGCTAAAGGCAGGATTTTCCCACCCCACCTTCCACAACAGTCGTAGCAAGCCGGACATGGATCATTGACCTCAGGCAGGATTTTCCAGACTTGGGGCAAGAGGGACCAGAGAATCCTATCCCAAGTGTTCAGACTCAATCATTCCAAATATGTTTTCGAATAACTGGATTCTCTTCTATAAAACACTTTTTCTAAAAATTAAGATTGATACAACTTTTGCTTTAGAAAAGAATATTTAATCATATTTACAGTGTGAAACAATGAAATTTGAGTTTCAAGATTTTACATTTTAACGCATATAAAATTGATTTTAATTGTTTTCAAAAACCTGTCTTTTTGGCAACTTGTTCATGTGTGGTTTGAATACACACAATAAGAATCAGATTAAAGTCCAACAGGTTTATTTGGTAGCAAAAGCCACTAGCTTTCAGACCACTGCTCCTTCATCAGATAAGTGGGAATTCTGTTCACAAACAAGGCTATAAAGATACAAACTCAATTAATAAAATAATGATTGAAATGCAAGTCTTTACAGATAATCAAGTCTTAAAGTTACAGAGAAAGTGAGTGGAGAGAGGGTTAAGCACAAGTTAAAGAGATGCGTAGTGTCTCCAGCCAGGACAGTTAGTGAGATTTTGCAAGCTCAGGCAAATTGTAGGAGTTACAGATAGTGTGACATGAACCCAAGATCTCAGTTGAGGCCGTCCTCGTGTGTGTACAACTTGGCTATCAGTCTCTGCTCAGCAACTTTGTGTGTATTGTGAAGGCCACCTTAGAGAACAATTACCCGAAGATCAGAGGCTGGAGATGCTGCAACAATGGATTAATGAACACTGTTCAACAATCACCAGGCAAGAGTGTTCTCTTTCTGCTGGACAGCACTTCAGCAGTCATGGACATTCAGCCTCTGATCTCCAGTTTCCTCCCATAGTCTAAAGATGTGTGGTTTAGATTGATTGACCTTGCTAGATTGCCCCTTAATGTCAGGAGGACCAGTGAGGGTTAATGCTTAGGGTTACAGGGATAGAGCCAGGGTGGGATTGTGGTTGGTGCAGTCACGACGGGCCATACTAAATACTCCCCGCCTGAACAGACACCGGAGTATGGCAGCTTGGGAAGTTCCACAGTAACTTCTTTGCAGTGTTAATGTATGCATACTTGTAAGACTAATAAAATAAATCTTTAAAATGGCCTCCTTCTGCACTGTAGGGGTTCTATATTTCTATGATTTCAGAGAGTAGATTAGAGGGAAACGATAATTTGCCATGAATCCTGTCGACTGTTGTGACAGAATCCCTACAATTCACAGAATGCGCAAGAGGCCAACACAACAACGAAGGCTGGTATTGCTTCCTTGACAAGCCGAGCAGAAGCCAAGAATGAATTGACAGCAAATCTGCCCTGCGTTGCCAACACCTTGGCATCCAGCCATTCTACCAGGACTTGTTTTCCCACTCAAGCTGCCGCTCCACAGAAACATGTAGGAAGCAGAAGTGGCAGGAGACTCGCTGATGGTTCCATATTCCTCCCTCAACTCCTCCTCTCACAGTCAACTCCACATTAAAGCGATGGCCTGATTTTGCGGAGAGAATTAAATTGCACGACGTGTTCCTGGGAGAAAAATAATTTTTAAGATGAAAGTTTCAGCAGCTTCAGGTGAGGCTCACTACCGTTTATTTTCAAATAAAACAAACATGGAAAAATTGTGATTGGGTCTAACACTCTTATTCCAATCATTTCTTTATGTACAGTTTAGCTATTTATTCATGTAATGACCTCTTATGCAATTCCGACCTCACGTCACCGTCTGTGCAAAGTTTGCACATTCCCTCCATGTCTACATGGGTTTCCTCCGGGTGTTCCGGTTTCCTCCCACAATCCAAAGATTTTAGGTTGATTGGCCAAGTTAAATTGCCCTTTAGTGTCACAAGATGTGTGAATTAGGTTGACTGATCATGCTAAAATTGCCCTTTGGCATCAGGAAGATTAGTAGGATACATACATTGGATTTCAGGGATTGGACTTGCGTAGAATTTTTGCTGGTGCAGTCTTGATGGGCCGAATGGCTTCTTTCTGCACTGTAGGGATTTTATGATTCTGTGATTCTATGACTTTAGCAAGGCCCACTATGTGGTCCTCTTAGAATATGAGCTCCCAGTAGTGGCTTGTCCGATCGGGGAGCCCAGCACATATGCATGGAAAGAAGTCTCACAACACCAGGTTAAAGTCCAACAGGTTTATTTGGTAGCAAACATCATAGCTTTCGGGGGTCTGCCCTTTGGTCAAATGAGTGGGGAGTGGAGAGTGAGAGAACTCCCCACTCAGCTAACGAAGGGGCTGAGCCCCAAAAGCTAGTGGCGTTTGCTACCAAATAAATCTGTTGGACTTTAACCTGGTGTTATGAGAGTTCTTACTGTGTTTATCCCAGTTCAACGCAAGCATCTCCACATCATGTATAAAAGCAAATATCGAAGATAGTCGCAGGAGGTGGCCATTTGGCCCTTCGAATCTGTTTTGCCATTCATTACGATCATAGTTGATCTTATACATAATGTGGAATGTCAGGGCTACTGGCACTCTGTGGTTATACTCTCTGTGAGGATGTATCTGTCTGAGTGTTGCTGACTGTATGAATAAACCTAAATTTGGTGAAGGGACACTGACCTTGAAGGAGTTGTTTCATTCACTTCTGAGCATTGATCACATAATTGAAAGTTGGCTTAGGAGAGTTGTTCAGACAGATACTACAAAGGAGTAAAATTGACTAGAACTGCTTTGGAGAAATAGAATTGAAGAGCAGAGTGCTAAGTATTGTTCTTGTCTCCTGTCTGTCTGCTTGTCTCTCTCTGACTGTCATAGTGTACCACAATCATCTGCAACTCCATCATCCAAGAATAAAACCTACTTCTAATGTCATGACTCTATCCCCCAGTTCTGATTTTCTACATCAGAGAGTGAAGGGGAGATTACTGAGAGATGTATGGAAGTGAAGAACATTCAGTGAATATCCACAGATTTCTAAAGTGAGCCAGACAGATTACTAAGGTGCTTAAGAGACAGACGGAATCCTTTCACTTATTACTCTTGGTATGGAATATAAGAACAGGGAGGATGCACTGGAATTATATAAAACAGTTCAGCCACAATTTGAATATTATTTGCAGTTTTGCATTAGAGAGAGGATTTGCAGTAAAGAGGGTACACAGAAGAACTATGAGCAGGGTACACAGGAGAACTATGAGCAGAGTACACAGGAGATTTGTGAGCAGAGTACACAGGAGATTTGTGAGCAGAGTACACAGGAGATTTACGAGCAGAGTACACAGGAGATTTACGAGCAGAGTATACAGGAGATTTACGAGCAGGGTACACAGGAGATTTGTGAGCAGGGTACACAGGAGATTTGTGAACACTTACACAGAAGATTTGTGAACAGTTACACAGGAGAACTATGAGCAGAGTACACAGGAGATTTATGAGCAGGGTACACAGGAGATTTGTGAGCAGGGTACACAGGAGATTTGTGAACACTTACACAGAAGATTTGTGAACAGTTACACAGGAGAACTATGAGCAGAGTACACAGGAGATTTATGAGCAGAATACACAGGAGATTTACGAGTAGGGTACACAGGAGATTTATGAGCAGAGTACACAGGAGATTTATGAGCAGAATACACAGGAGATTTACGAGTAGGGTACACAGGAGAACTATGAGCAGGGCACACAGGAGATTTATGAGCAGGGCACATGGAAGATTTGTGAGCAGGGTACACAGGAGAACTATGAGCAGAGTACACAGGAGATTTATGAGCAGAATACACAGGAGATTTACGAGTAGGGTACACAGGAGATTTATGAGCAGAGTACACAGGAGATTTATGAGCAGAATACACAGGAGATTTACGAGTAGGGTACACAGGAGAACTATGAGCAGGGCACACAGGAGATTTATGAGCAGGGCACACGGGAGATTTGTGAGCAGGGTACACAGGAGAACTATGAGCAGAGTACACAGGAGATTTATGAGCAGAATACACAGGAGATTTACGAGTAGGGTACACAGGAGATTTATGAGCAGAGTACACAGGAGATTTATGAGCAGAATACACAGGAGATTTACGAGTAGGGTACACAGGAGAACTATGAGCAGGGCACACAGGAGATTTATGAGCAGGGCACACGGGAGATTTGTGAGCAGGGTACACAGGAGAACTATGAGCAGGGTACAGAGGAGATTTACGAGCAGGGCACACAGGAGATTTGTGAGCATTTCACCAGGACTGTAAAATTGCAATTCTGAGGAAAGATTGAGTAGGCTGTGCTTGTTTTCCTTTTGAACAGAGGAGGATGAGGGCAGATTTGATCCAGAACTTCAAAGGGAACTGGATAGGGTGGGGCCTATTTACCTTGGCAGAGAGAACCCTCAGTATGGTGGCATGGTGGCACAATGATTAGCGTTGCTGCCTCACAGTGCCAGGTTCGATTTTGGTCTGTGTGGAGTTTGCACATTCTCCCTGTGTCTGTGTGGGTTTCTTTTGGCTGCTCTGGTTTCCTCCCACCGTCCAGAGATGCACAGGTTAGGTGGATTGATCATCCTAAATTGCTCCTTAGTCCTCCAATTTGTGTAGGTTAGAATTAGTGGGCGTAAATACATGAGATTATGGGGATGAGGACTGATGAAGATGCTCTGTCGGAGAGTGAGTGCAGACTCAATGGGCCGAATGGTCTCTTTCTGCACTGTGGGGATTCTATGAGAGGTAAGTAACTAGGGGGTTTAGATTTAAAGTGATTGGAAGAAAGTTTAGAAGAGTGTTTAGGATTTCTTTTTCACCCAAAAGCTGGTTGGACTCTGCAACTCACTGCCTGAAAGGGTAACAATTCATTAAAAAGGTGTCTGGACGTATACCTCAAATGCCGTATCCTCCAGCACCAAAGGATCAACTGCTGGAAAGTAGGATTAGACAGGGCTCATTTTTTTGGCATCTTTCTGAGCCAGGGATTTTTTATAATTGCAGGATTCTGGAAAATAACGGACTGGATTTTCCTACAGACTCCAGGTCCCCAGTGTTGGGATCAAGTTGGTGGCCCAAGCCTGCACTTGGGGAGTCACAGTGGTGAGTGGATTGGTAATCCAGAGACCTAGACTACTGATCTGGAGATGTGTGTTCAAATCCCACCACAACCGTTAATAGAATTTAAACTAGATTAATAGATCTGGAGTGGAAAATTAGACTCAATAGTAACTGAAACCATTGTCATAAAAATCGTCTAGTTCACATATATCCTTGAGTGAACAATATCTGATTTGATTTGATTTATTATTGTCACATGTACCAATATACAGTGAAAAGTATTGTTTCTTGTGCACTATATAGATAAAGCATACCATTCATAGAGAAGGAAAGGAGAGAGTGCAAAACGTAGTATTACAGTCACAGCTAGGGTGTGGAGAAAGGTCAACTTAGTGCAAAGTAGGTCCATTCAAAAGTCTGACAGCAGCACGGAAGAAACTGTTCTTGAGTCAGTTGAGACGTGACCTCAGACTTTTGTATCTTTCTCCCGACAGAAAAAGATGGAACAGAGAATGTCTGAGGTGTGTGTGTGATCCTTAATTATGCTGGCTGCTTTTCTGGGGAAGCAAGAAGTGTGGACAGAGTCAAAAGGTTGGGAGGCTGGTTTGTGTGATGGATTGGGCTACATTCCCAACTTTTTATAGGTTTTTATAGTCTTAGGCAGAGCAGGAGCCATACCAAGCTGTGAGACAGAAAAAAGTCTCAGGTCAAACATGGGAAAGCAGGAAAGGAAATCTCCTACTAGTTACTATGTCATGCCCTCCCGCAGCTGCTGAATCAATACTCCATCATGTTGAACATCAATTGGAGGAAGCACTGATGGTGGCAAAGACACAGAGTGTACTCTGGGTGGGGGACTTCAATGTTCATCAATCAGAATGACTCAAAAATACCACCACAGACTGAGCTGACTGAGTTCTAAAGGGCATAACTGCTGGCCAGGTCTTCAGCATTTGAAGAGAGAACCAACAAGACTGAAAAACCTATTTGACCTCATCCTCACCAGTCTACCTGACCCAGATTCATTTGTCATGACAGTATCAGTAAGAGTGATATACAGTCCTGTGGACACAAAGTCTCATCTTCACACTGAGAAGGCCCTCCATTGTGTTGTGTGGCACTATCACAGTGCTAAATGGGACAGATTTTGAACAGATCTAGCAACTCAAGACTAGGCAACCATAAGCGTTGTGGGCCATTGGCAGCAGCAGAATTGCCTGACATATGTCTCTCTTTACAATTACCACAGAGCCAGGGGATCAATCCTGGTTCGATATAGAGTGCAGGCGGGCATGCCAGGAGCAACACCAGACATACTTAAAAATGAGGTGTCAATCTGGTGGAGCGAAAACATTTAACCACCTACGTGTTGAAGAGCATAAGCAGCAAAAGTTAGGCAGAGCGAAGCGATTCTATAACCAACTGATCAGATCTAAGTTCCGAATTCCTGTCGCATCCAATCATGAATACACAATTAAACAACAGAAAGTGGGGGCTCCACAAATACCCCCCATCCTCAGTAATGGGAAGCCCAGCACATCAGTGCAAAACTCAAAGCTCAAGGCACAAGTTAGGAGTGTGATGGAATACTGTCTACTTGTCTGGACGAGTCCAATTTCAAGAGCACTCAAGAAGCTCAACACCACCCTGGATATGGTAACCTCCCAACCCCGCCACCACCCCTTTCCCTACCACTATGAAAATTCATTCCCCCCACCATTAATGCATAGTGACAGCAGCATGTAGCATCTACAAGATGCACCACAACATGCTGCCCGGGCTCCTTTGCCAATACCTTCCAACTTCTGCCAACCAGCTGGGCAAGGACAGCAGACATCTGGGAACATCAGCATCTTCAAGTTCCCCTCCAAGCCACACACCATCCTGACTTTGAGTCCTGTCAGAGTCATTGGTTAAAAATCCTTGAACTCTCTTGCTAACAGCACGGTGGGTGTTCACAAGCTGCAATGGTTCAAGAAATTGGTACACCACCACCATCTTCTCAAGGGCATCTAGGGGTGGGCAATAAATGCTGGTCAGCGGACATCCCATGAATGAATAAAAGAAACTTCCTGAAGACAGCCTCTTAATTGGCCATTTCTGTATACGCCTAGGCAAGGTCAAGTTGTTTAGCCCAAATCAGAGGGCTTCAGCTCAGAAGCTCTTAACACCAGCTGGGGAGGTGGGCTGCATTGAAGAGAGGCAGGAATCGTGGGGGCTCCTGAACATAATGGCAAACTTGGAAATGTAGATAAAAATAGAACGTTGCAAACGGCAAACTGGTAAGTCTCTCAGATTGGAAGGGAAATGATTGGGCTATGAGTGTAGACTCCCCTGCCATGCTCCTGTCAATGGGGTTGTAATCCTTCTCACCCACCCACGAACTGGCTATGATGGTTCCTAGTCTGTCATAGGGAAGCTTCCTCCGCTGAACTTGCAGCCCTCCACCCATAACAGGATCCTTTTTGATTTTTGATTTGATTTGATTTATTATTGTCACGTTACAGTGAAAAGTATTGTTTCTTGTGCAATATATAGACACACCTTATCATTCATAGAGAAGAAAAAGGGAAGGTGTAAAATATGATCATAGCTAGGGTATCGGTAAAGGTCAACTTAATATAAGGTAGGTCCACTCAAACATCTGATGGCAGCAGGGACGAAGCTGTTTTTGAGTCAGCTGGTCCATGATCTCAGACTTTTGTAATTATTTCCCAACAGAAGAAGGTGAAAGAAAGAATATGCGGGGTGTGTGGGGTCTTTAATTATGCTGGCTGGTGAGGTTGTGAGATCACTTCTACTTCTAACCTTGCCAATGTGGAGCAGATAGCCGAACATGATGTCAGCCCATCTCTGAAATGTTGTTTGACGGTGAGACTGTATTGGGAGGCTATCCTGTAGCAGCTGCCTCTTGTTTGCTTGCTCCGCTCCCAAATCAAATCCACCACATAGCCCTGAACGTTCCACCCACTCCCTCCATATTTACTTTATTGCATTTCTTCATCATCTCAAAGCTCTTGATTAAATTGCCAACTTTAAAATGCCAACAAAGATTTTAATTGTCTGCTTAATTTCCAACATCTATTCTAAAATCACAATAATATTCACCAGGCAATGTCTCTCATTTTCGTTTCAGTTTTGTCTCTATCTCAACTGCCAAAAGAAATTCAGTTTGAGTTGGCACATTACTGATTAAGAACGATGGGCTGGAATTCTCTGATCTTGCTCACAGCTGGGATTCTCCAGTCCCGCTGCGGTGAACAAAGATTTGGCTGAGTGCTAAATTTTCCGTTCTCACTGGCAGTGGTAGTGGAGTGTGAACAGTTTGAGAATTTCATTTCTTCTGTTGAGTAATTTTTCTGTTCTTCCCTCCCCCTAGTTTTGTTTAACCCACCTTCCATCTTCTTTTTTCCCTTGCCACTGTCTCCCTTTCCCCCACCCCATTACAGTCTCTATCCCAGCTTGTCCGTTGACACATTGCTTATCTTTGTCCTGCCACTAATATATTCTGAATGTGCCACCAACTGTACCCTTCTTAACCATCACCACCACCATTTCCACTCGCTCTGTCATTGACATCTTTGTCAATCTCTTCCTTGCCTCACTGGCCCTCCCTCCAGCTCCACACCAACACTCTCCGTCACCCCACACGCTCTGCCCGAGCAATATAAATCTTATCCTATTTCCAATTGCTTTTAGCTCTGATGAAGGGTCTTGAAACATTAGCCGGAATTCTCCCCCAAAAAATCTAAGTGTCAAATTTGCATGAAAATTAGAGTAAATCATGCTGGTTTCTCCAGTGTGTTCTCCAAAGTGAATCTCCCACACTCTGCACACTATAAAGGCCACTCCTGTGATTATCATTAAAAACCAGCGGGCGAGGCCCATTCCCACTGAAGAGGCTGAAATCAGCGCAATGAGTGGGACCTTGCGCATACGCACATCTCTGAGAAATTGTTAAAAAGACCTCTTAGCATTGAGATCACCGGCCTCAACCCTTCACAGACACTGCTGGCCTCATAGCTCCACCCTCCCCCCTACCAAACTCATGGGCTTCGCTGGCCTTCATAACACCCACCCCCATCCCTCCCCCGTTCCACCCCCCCCCCCCCCCCATCCCCCGTTCCACTCCCCCCCCCCCCCCTCAACTTCACACATACTGGCCTCACCGATGCCTTGAACACTAATGACATCGTGCTGCCTTGCACACTCCCTGCCTGCCAGCATTGTCAGCTTGTTGTTTGACAGCCTTGAATATTGCACCCACAAAACACAGTATCTTGTTGAATGAGAGCCAATCTGCACCCTGAGAGATGGTTCACCCTCTATTGAAACCAGATTCCATATACATTTCTTACAAGAGATTTTTACTAATGGTCCCATGACTGGCCTAAATTGACTGCACCCAGACTCCCCTAACAAGCCAGAGCTGTATGTAAGCTGCAATAATGGCACACAGCAAATTACACCAGGAAGATGGCTGGGAAGAAACCTGCCCTCAGGTTCTGCCAGGCTGACCATGCCTACCTGCTGGACGCAGTGGAGGAGAGGTGCCAGCTGCTGTTTCCCACTCAAGGCTGTGCCACAAAGGCATTGTGAGGGGAGTTGGCAGATGCAGTTAATGCCCGGGGCTTGACATCCTGGTCAGGGGAACAGTGTCAGAAGAAACTGAATAACCTTTTTCAAGCAGCAAGCGTAACTGTGCACCCCAATCTGAAACCTGCACATGTGGTGCACTACCAATGTCAAACTGTGCTCAGACACCTGAAGGGTGTGCAACAACAGCCTCCCTCCCACAAGAACTGCATCCAACACCTTTATTCTCCCTTCATTCAGCACCCCTCCAGTGGTGATCTTTTTCCCAAAAAGGCCATGCCGATTCCAAAATTCAACACACATTGCACCCTATGTACTTCAACATGCTTTCAACCTTCCCCATATCCACAATGCACACAACCAGCGAGAGAAGGCACAGACAGGTGGCCTGATCTGCAGCTGCTAATGCTCTATGAGCAGTATGCTCTGATGATGGCAGAGGGAGAATCAACGCCTAGACTGGTAACCAACACCCAGGTCAATGTCTGCCATGCAAGTGAGTATCAGCTTAACCCTCTTCCTCAGTCTTCTTTGACATAAGTGCTAGGCTGTGCAGGCTGCTCCCCCTCCCTTCCCCTAAATGTGAGCTCTTTGTTATAGTCCTGGACTCTGGTGCACCAGGCCCTTCGATTGTCAGCGCCCTTCCTTCCACTGCTCACGAAGAAACGAAGAAGGCTCAGATGTCACCTCAGGGATGCCTCTGAGGACAACACAAGCGATTCCACACAGGCATCAACCAGACCATCCACCAACTCAGACACTATCACTGCTGTGGGTCATTTTAGAGGTGAGGATTCTGGGTCACTTACCGCTGAGTACATCAGAACCGCTGATGCACATCGCAGGGAGGCGGAGACATGAGGGCGGAGATAGTTGTTACGGACACTCTCATTAGCTGGTGAACTCTGTAAATACATGCAAAATTCCATTACGCTGATTTGGGAGATGCTATCGATGCGGGAGCAAGTGTTCGAATCCTGAGAGAATCTCCTGGCCTGCTGTGCTAAGTTTTAGCGCAGTGGGAAGAGAATCACCCTGTAAGCTCTGTTCTCTCTCCACAGATGTTGTCAAGACTATTGCAATTTTCTATCATTTTCTATTTTTGTTTCAGATTCTGGTATTTGCAGTGTTTTGCCCTTAACTTTAGTTATCAGGTATTTTTAGTTGTTATTTACAGTTGCTATAATTACGCTGAGTACCTGTGAATTGCTAAAAAATTCTTCCACTGGTCATGGGAATCGCTGGCTAGGTCAGCATCTTTATTGCTGTGGTTACCCCCATGAGTCCCATGGCGTATCCTTAATTGACCTCCCAGTGGAGCTCAGTGAATTTAAGTTCCCTTGGTAACAGGCAATAGTCCCCCTGGATGGAACTTGACAGCGAGCTCTTTGTGAGGCAGATTCCAGAAGAGTCTGCAGAACTGGATGGGACGTATGGATGAACATCACAGAGTAATGGTTTAACTTAATGATTTGC
This sequence comes from Sphyrna mokarran, assembly GCA_024679065.1. Taxonomy (NCBI): domain Eukaryota; kingdom Metazoa; phylum Chordata; class Chondrichthyes; order Carcharhiniformes; family Carcharhinidae; genus Sphyrna; species Sphyrna mokarran. The sequence continues at coordinate 13,371,765 of JAGIQG010000017.1, read as the reverse complement.
AATAAGCCATTGTTTCTTTTCATTCGGCTTCTTGAGTTATAGCAATCTCCCATCCTTAATTTCCTTCGAGAAAGTGACCCACCTTTAAAAAAAATCATAGAAGCCCAATAGGAGAAGGCTATTTAGCACAATGAGTTTGCACTGACAATAATCCCACACAGGCCCTATTCCCATAACCCCACATATTTAATCCTCTAATCTCTTTAATTTAAGCATGGCCAATCAACATAACCTGCACATCTTTAGACTGTGAGAGGAAACCAGAGCATCCAGACGAAACCCACGCAGATACAAGGAGAATGTGCAGACTCCACACAGACAGTGTCCCAAGCTGGCAGTCGAACCCAGGTCCCTGGCACCGTGAGGCAGCAGAGCTAACCACTGTGCCACCGTACTGCCTTCTTGAAGCACTGCAATCCACGTGGTATGGGAAACCCATAGTGGTGTTAGGGAGGGTGTTCCAGGATTTGATCCAGCAACAATGAAGGAATGGTGATATATATGCAAGTCCAGATGATGTGTGGCTTGATGGGAAATTTCCAAGAGGTGGTGTTCGTTCATCAGCTTCCCTTGTCTTCAAGGCGGTAGGGGCTGTCAGTGTTGAAGGAGCCTGGGTGAGTTGTAGACTTGGATCCAGCAGCAACTGCTGACATCATTCATTTGCAATGGTCTTCAAGCAAGAGGGCAAAAAGGTGCAGAAGAGTATGCAGTCTTTCTTTGGGGAAATGGATTCTTTCGCTCTTTCTATTAGTGACTGGGCAGTAAGGATGTGGAATGCCTTGCCTGCAACAGTAGTGGACTCACCAGCATTAAGGGCATTTAAATGGTTATTGGATAAACATATGGATAATATTGGAATAGCATAGGTTAGTTGGGCTTTAAATTGGTTTCACAGGTCGGCGAAACATCGAGGGCCATCGGGCTTGCACTGTGCTGTAATGTTGTACGTTTTATGTCAAAGCAGGGTAATTCATCATGACCTGCAGGAGGTAACATGATCTGATTTTGTCCGCGTGACTTGTGGGCTTAGTTTTTGTGTTCCAGTTAGCGTATCTTTAGTTCTCAGAATATGTTTTACTGGAAGCTTAACTTTTTGAATGATGTGTGCGTGAACTGTAATTACCCAGCAGGGTTACATTAACAACGGGAGGGAGGACTTCTGAAACCAGGCTTCCAGATTTCTGCTATTATGGTCAGGAGGCCAGGCAATTTCAAAGAAGATATTCTCCACAGCTAGAATGTTAAAGTTCTCTTTCTCCATACCTGCCAGTTATTGTTTTTTTGTCTTTGACATATAATTCAGTCTCACACATCATTCTTGATGCAGCAAACAGTGGAAACACTAGTCTACACTATTCCTCTGATCTCAATGCCAGACATGCTCCTCTTCTTGGACTGGGGATAAATAACAAGGAAGATATTTGCAGGGCCTTAGGGCTAAAACAGGAGCGTGGGACTAATTGATGGCTCTCTCACCAATCCGTTTCCTCAGCAAGAATATATTTTCTGACCATCACAGCAAGAAAAGAGTGTCCATTGTGTTAAAAGCAGAAATCTCCCACTATTATTACTCAACTGCTTCCCCTTTCAGAAAGATATCCTGTAGGATTTTACAGCACTGATTGAGGCCATTCAGCCACAGGCTCTCTGAGTGGGGCTCTCTTAGCCCCATTCTGCTACCCTTTACCTGCATCTTTTCACATTTATTTTTAAGTATTTATCCAAATCCCTTTTAAAAGCTATTATGGATTTTGTTCCCATTACTGTTTCTAGCGAAGCATGTCATGTTTTAGGAATACTCCGGGGATGAATTTGAGCCCTTTCCTGCCATCCATGAGAACACCGGCAGGAGTTAAGATCCGGAAGTCACAGATCTCACTGGTGAGATCATCAGGTTTACACCCATAATGGGATTGCACCTGATTTACATACATTTTAATATATTGTAATGTTATTGACGTGCCCCCTCGCCAGATGTTGACTGCATCTTCATACCTCACTGAAGGCACAGTTTACAACAGCTGCACTCTGCTGTGAACCTCTTGTGGGGATCCCCACCAGGGACGTAAAGATAAGTATGGTCCCGGGGGTGAGGGGCACGGCCAGACGCTGCTCTGGCATTGGCCCCAGCACAGGTTGATACTGCCAGGTTCGCACCATGCTCATGCCAGTGTCAACCTTACAGTCCCAACCTATGCCAGGGGTGGGTTCGAGGGGGAATTTTGTAAAAGAGTGGTGGGCTGGATGATGGAGCTGGGATGCCATTGGGGTAGTGGTGGAGGGAGGAGGTGGGTACCTTCTCTGACTGTAGAGGGGGTTGGGGAAAGGGATGATGATCTTGGGGAGAAATGATCTGCGTGAATGCCAACTTCGATCAGAGAGTGGGTGGAATGGCGGGGAATGGGAGGGCCTCAGAGCGATTGTTGGCTTTGATTGCTGGGGTGTAGGGAAGTGGGGAGAGACATGCTGACTCCGACCAGGTGGGAGAGCTTCTGAGACCTCCATAGTGGGCAGTGGGGAGGATAATTCATATTCTGATCATTCATGTCCTTTAAACATGGCACTCCAACCTCAGTGCAGCCAGGTTTTTCCAGCATATTTTTACCCTGTGCCCCCTACCTGCAAAACGGGGTGAAACACACCCTCATTAATTTTTTAAGGCAAAGTGTCATAAGATCTGAAAAGAAAACTGACCGGAATGTCTGTTGAGTTTTCTCACTGGAAACAACATTCTGTCGATTATTGGTAAGATTTTGCCCTCTGTTAAAAACAATCCTCCTGACATCTCTCTTCTTGCTTTTTGATGATAATCTTAAATTCACATCTTCCCAAAAACATCTGGGCAATGAGGTCAGATTTTCCCTGATTTATCTCTTCCAGGCCATGCAGAATTCCGAACACTGCTATCTGATCTCTCCTTAGCCTTTCCCGTTCTAATGAAGAGATCTCCACTTCCTCTGGTCCTTACCCTTTTTATTTTCTCCCTTTAATGGGATGTGCGAGGGGAGTGGGGGTGAGGAAATTAGTACTTATTGCCCATTCCTAATTGCTTTTGAACTGAGTGGCAGATACGGGGATTGCAGTGGATCTGAAGTCACACGTGGGCCATGAGTGGGTAAGAATGGCAGATTTCCTTCCCTAAAGGGGATTAGTGAACCAGCTGGATCTTTATGATAACCAATGGGCACAATTGTTGATATGTGAGTCAAAAGTCTCTCAATTGCTGAGACTATTTTTCAATTGCAGATTCATTAATTGAATTTAAATTCCACCAGCTGCTGTGGTGGGATTTGAACCCACATTCCACAGCATTGGTCTGGCTCTCCAGATTACCACTAACTATCAATGCCCCATGCCATCTGGTGTCATCCTGCTTGAATCTCTCATTAGAAGCTAAATGTTTGTAGGCCAGCAGAGGATTTGCATAGTTTTAGTATTATCACTTTGCTTTTGGATACAACAGTCCTATTTGTAAAAACCTAAGGTCATTTATGCTTCATTGGAGTTCTCTGCTAACTTACTCATGGTTTACGTCCAACCAGTTTATTTGATAGTAAACTCACAATCTTTCGAGGTTCGCCTCTTTGTCAGGTGAATGAGGTGTTCTGGTCTCAGACAACACGGTCTTCAGACGAAGAGGGTAACCTCGAAAGCTTGTGAGCTTACTATCAAATAAATCGGTTGGACTTAAACCTGGTGTTATCAGACTTCTTACTGTGTTTACCCCAGTCCAACGTCGGCATCTCTGCATCATAACTTATTCAAGGCCATGTGCTAAGTGCCCTGTCTATCTTATGCTAATAAGCGGAATAGTGCTGCTGGATAGAGTTTTGCTGTAAATGGAATGAATTACAAAGTGCTTTCAACTATATGGAGGTGCTTTGAACTGCAGCCTTTGAAGATACAATGACAATATTTGTTCTAGATAGCACCTATCCTGTTATTCTGTTAAGGTGGCACAATAGCTAGCACTGCTTCTCACAGCGCCAGGGACACAGCTTCGATTCCCAGCTTGGGTGATTGTCTGTGTGGAGTCTGCACATCCTCCCCATGTCTGCATGAGTTTCCTCCGGATGCTCCAGTTTCCTCCCACAGTCTGAAAGGTGTGCTGGTTAGGTACATTGGCCGTGCTAAATTCTCCTTCAGTGTAGCTGAACAGGCACCGAGTGTGTCGACTAGGGCATTTTCACAGTAACTTCATTGCAGTGTTAATGTAAGCCAATTTGCGATACTAATAACTAAGTTTTTTTAAAAAACTTTGTGTTGTAAAATATCTCAAGCTGCTACCTAGGTGCATTAATTATAGAATTTTCCCAACTATAAGAGGTACTGGAATAGCTGGCCAAAACCTTGGTCAAAGAGATAGGTTTTAAGGAATGTTCTTAAAGAAACATACTCCTAGGCATATATAGTTACTCAGGAAGCCAACTGGCAAAGGATAACATTTTATTTATCAAAGCAAAATCAAATCACATCCCTGTGGTACACGTACATGAGTCCCATTCAGGACAACAGACCCACTCAGAAGTCTATCTTATCAAAGGTTCAGGATATGAGTTTCACCTGGTTAGGCAAAAAGCCTATTCCCACAAGAACCGTATTCCATGAGTCCCACACAAAGGTCAGTTAGGGATTCCCCATCTAAATCCTGCAGGTTATCACAACGTAAGTGATTATTTATGTTGCTGGCAGGAGCAGAGATCGATGGTTTTGTGAATCTTACCCTCTGCCCTCAGAGCTGAACTGATTCCACACACTGGGTCAATCCATCATGATGTCAGTTTTGCGACCCAAATACACTGACCCAGAACAAACTCTGTCAGCATGGCTTCCGGCCCAGTCATACAAACATTGACAAGTGTCCCTGTGCAACATTCTGTGCAGCTTTGGATAAGAATTGATCTTTCTGTCACATCATTAGACTTTGACAGGCCAAGATGAGAGTGGGGCAGATTTAAATATATAAACAAAATGAGTTTGCAATATGTGAGGGAGACTGACGTGAGAGCACTCCATCGAGGTGTCATCATCCTGACCGGTATTCAATGCTGAATATTTATTTTTGCAGTGCTCCGTGCCTCATGGTTTTCTACACTGCTTGCTATTTCCAACTTTTCACAAGAACATAAAGAATAGGAGCAGAAAAAGCCATTCAGTCCCTCAAGCCTGCTCTGCCATACAATAAAGTCATGGTTGTTCTGATTTGTGGTCTCAACTCTACTTCTGTCTGCCTCCCTTGATTTAAAAGCATCATCTCATTCAGCTTTGAATGTATTAACTGACCCAACCTCCACTTCTCCCTGATTAGAGAATTCCAAAGATTATTGATGCTCTGAGAGAAAAAAAAATCCTCCTCATCTCTGCCTTAAATGGCAGACTTCAGATGTTGAAATTGCTTTTTGAGTCCTGGATTCAGCTGTGACGGGAAATACTTTCTCAGCTTCTCCTCTCTCAAGCTCCTTCAGAATCATATATGTATCAATAAGGTCACCTCTCATTCTTCTAAACTCCAATGAGATAGACCCAACCTGGTCAACCTTGCCTTTAGGCAACTCCCTCATCCCAGGAATCAGCCTAGTGAACCATCTCTGAACTTCTTCCAATGCAAGTTTATCCCTCCTTAACTAAGGAGATCAAACCTGTACACTAGGTATGGTCTCACCTCTACAGTTTCAATATAGAAATGCTGGCATTGGACTGGGATGGGCACAATAAGAAGTCTCACAACACCAGGTTAAAGTCCAACAGGTTTATTTGGAATCAAACTTTCAGAGCATTGCTCCTTCATTAGGTGAGTGAGGTAGGTTCACAAACACGACGTATATAGGCAAATTACAAGATAATTACAGCTTGGAATGTGAAGAATAGTTGGAATGTGAGTGTTTACAAGTAATCATGTCTTTGCAGGTAAAGACTTGAGGACTCGAGGAAGAAGTAAATCTGCAAAGACTTGATTACCTGTGAAGATTTGCATTCCAATCACTCTTCACATTCCAATTTGTAATTATCTTGCAATTGTGTCTTTGTCTACATATGTCGTGTTCGTGAACCTACCTCCACTTACTTGATGAAGGAAAGCTCGTGATTCAAAATAAATCTATTCGACTTTAACCTGGTGTTGAGAGACTGTTGTAGCGAGGCTTTCATTCCCCTGCAATAAAGACCAACATTTTATTTGCCTTCCTAATCGATTAATGTTCCTGCATGCTGACCATCTGAGCTTCAGATGGCTTTCTGTGGTGAGGCATCACAACAAATCCCTTCATTTCAAATGAATCAAGATCAGGTCCACCCTATTGCTGCTGTCAATAGATCTAGTTTATTAAAGACATAGTTTTGGGATTGGGATGCTGATGGAAAAACTGGCATTTGGTGCATGCTCCTAGTTGCTAGGCCGGGTGGCTAATCCACTTCAGGAACATTGAAGGAACATTTATCTGCAATCATGGGTGAGAAACGCTGGATAAGGGTTTCCTTCCCTTTCCTTCTCAGACTCAAGGTGTAGCACTCCAAAAGCTCCTGACTCCAAATAAACTTGTTGGACTTGAACCTGATGCTGTGAGATTTTTTACTGTGCCCGCTCCTGTCCTATGCCAGCATCTACACATCATGGACATCAGCAAAACTAGAATTCTTTTAACCACACTCCAACAGTTTAATGATCGCTTTTACCTTATTAACCATTACCAGCCTTTTTATTTAAACTGAATTCAAATTCTCAAAAATCACCATGGTAAGATTTGAACTGCATTCTCCTAATTACCAAGTACAGTAACACGACGGCTACACGACTCCATAGCTTGACCCAAGATAGGATATGGTTCAGGGTTAAGGAGCAGCCAAAGAAGTCCCAACCTGCCCAGGATCAGAGGAATATCCAGCCTTGGGGGTTTATACTCACTTCTACTTCTCAAATCACAAAGGGTTGCAGTTGTGTGTACAGGGTGCCTGAGTAGAGGAATGATCCCGTCAGTATTGGATCTTATCCAGTTTGACTGCTTTAATTGCCAATGAGTTTCCATTGCCCATGATATTGCTTCAGTTCAGCAAAAAAAAAATTAACTAATTCCTGGAGAATTTGGGCTAATAGACTACTTTGCGTTCATTAAACTAAATTAGAACTTTGATAAATAGAGCAATACTTGCCAAGAAAGGATCATTTATTATGGAGTTGTCATATACAGAAGAGTTCAATGCAAACCACACTTGCACAACTCTCTTTAATGGTCCCCCCCCTCCCCCGGGGCCTTCCTCAGTTATGTCTCCTCCTCTTCATTCCAAGTGTGAAAGTGATCATTCACACTGGGCTGGAACTCCAAAAATGCCAGCAGTCCATCAATGCTTGTGTGGAACATAGAAAGAAGAGGCCATTCAACCTCTCGAGCCTGTTCCAACATTTAATTAGGTCAAGCCTAAACAATATAAACTTTACTTACATTTCAGTTTTCCTCTGGTAAGAAGTCTCAGAATACCAGGTTAAAGTCCAACAGGTTTATTTGGTATCACAAGCTTTCGAAGCGCTGTTCCTTCATCAGGGCCACTCACCTGGTGTTGTGGGACTTCTTACTGTGACCACCCCAGTCCAATACTGGCATCTCACATCACTCTTGCCTCTAAGCCAGAAGATTGTGGATTCAAGTCCCACATGACTTGAGTAGTAAAATTGAGGCCTGACACTCTCGTACAGTACTGAGTGAGCATCAAACAATGGGAAATATTGCTCCTTGGGCAAGGTGTCAAAATGCGAGATACCACGTGGGATTGACTAGAAATTCCTCCCTGAAGTCAAGGGATTTTTTTTGGACTGTCAAATTGACCTTGCTGTCCATGGCTATTCCCAGGGTGGATGGAACCATAAAAGCTAGGCCTCTGTTTGTCCCTTCAGATTCCATGACACAACTTGAAGACAAGCAGGGGAATTCTCCCCAGTTACCCTCTGTAGTTGATGCAGATGCAGACTTGATGGGCTGAGTGGCCTCCTTCTGTATTGTATGATAAGTAAGCAATAGGGATATTTAAAAAAAAACAAAAAAAAAAGAGGTGGCATGGTGGCACAATAGTTAGCATTGCTGCCTCACAGCACCAGGGACCCAGGTTCAATTCCTGGCTTGAGTAACTGTCTGTGTGGAGTTTGCACATTTTTTCCATGTCTATATAAATTTCCCCTGGTGTTCTTGTTTCCTCCTGTAGTACAAAGATGTGCAGGTTAGATGACTATACTAAATTGCCCCTTAGTATCATAGAGATTAGTGAGAGTAAATGCACGTGGTTTATGGGGATAGGGCATGGGTGAGATTGTGGTTGGTGCAGATTGGATGGCCCAAATGACCTAACTATATTAATGATTTGGACCTTGGAATAAAAGTCATGATTTCTAAATTTGCCAATTCTTGCATATGTAATTTACGGAGGGAGTTGGCTATTTAAGTCTCCACTGCATCTGTTGAAGTGTGATTTTGATAGGCGAGAATTGTGGACTCAAGTATGCAGATTAGCTGGTCTGAATTTTGTGAACTCATTTGGAGAGCCAGTGTACGCCTTTGCATCTAGTGCAGGCACACATTAGGGGGAGGTGAGACCTCTTTTAATAGAGGTCAGATGTCCTTTGGAATTAATTCTTGACATTATTCGGGTAAAACGTGCTTTTCAAGCTGACTGGAACTGTCCGCAGACTTGTTAAAATCAAAACTGTCCGAAGCACCTGTCAAATAGAGTAGTTAGGCTGTCAAGGCATTCAAACGTCCTACCCTTTAAATCTTTGAAAAAAAATATGAAATGGCAAAAAGAATGATTGCCTGTGATTTCACTCTATCCATTGGTATTGGCCTGGAAGTTTCCATTATATGATTAGTGCTGCATGAGTGATTTCATAACCACCAATTATCACTATTTATTAACATCTACAAGAGGTTATAGACTGTTTGATGTGGGACAATGAATTACAATGCTTGTTGCTATAAAGATTATGCATTTAGATTAAATGTTTTTTGTTATACAGCTTCATTTGGTTGAAGGAATTTAAACATGGCAATTGGGGTTTTAGGAATGAGTTTTTTTTTCATATAATGAAGTTTGCAATAAACACTTGGAACTTTAGTTATAGAATTTTATTTTATCTCATCAATGAATTGGTCCAGAGGTCTTTGCATTGTGGATACAAGATAAGTCAGCATACTAGATGTAAGGTAAATGGCTGAGGGGCATGAGTTGAACTATATTGGCATAACAGCTATAAGAACCATGGGGAGCAGGTGGGTGGAGGGACACAGCTTAGCACAGGACCTGTGAACCAATAAATGAATGTGATCAATTTATTAAACGTTTGAATGCTGACCTACCTGAAATAATTTCTATCCCACAGAAGGCTTATCCCACAGCATGATGGCACAGTGGTTAGCACTGCTGTCTAACAGTGCAGGAACCTGGGTTCAATTCCTGACTTGGGTCACTGCCTTTGCGGAGTTTGCACATTCTCCCCGTGTCTGCGTGGGTTTCTTCCAGCTGCTCTAGTTTCCTCCCACAGTCCGAAAGATGCACTGATTAGGTGCACTGGCCATGCTAAATTCTCCTTCAGTGTACCTAAACAGACGCCGGAGTGTGATGACTGGAGAATTTTCACAGTAACTTCATTGCAGTGTTAATGTAAGTGGACCCATGACACTAATAAACCAAAATAAATAAAATTGTTGAGAGGAAGTGTTTAGAATAAAGAAGTATTCAAACATCATGGAGTAGAATTTGCAATGGAAAAGACTCGCAGAGAATTATATCTCAGGCCAGCGAAGGTAATAAGACAAAGTTAAAAAGGATTAAGGATGCAACTATCAAACTTAAAATATGATAACTGTTCATTAAAACTGTCAGTCATTAGTTATTTTGCAAAATGTATCAAAGCAACCATGAACCTGAAATCCCAGCTGTGTTAAACCTGGGTACAAAAATAGATTAACAAATCATCTGCATCATGCCTCAACGCATGGAGGTAGTTTACGGTAACACTGATGTTTTCATCAGTTTAGACTCTGATAATAATGGCATAAAGGATCTTGCCGAGCCTTCACGATTTGAAGAGCTATAAATAAATTGAGCTTTAGTAATGGCCCTGAAATTGCTGGGAAAATAATGGTGAGTTCACGGTGCCCGTCATTATTAGCGGGGAAAAGAAAAGGCAATTTGTGACCAGGAAGGGATGCGGTATGAGTTAGGAATCATTGCAAATTGCTGGTTGGTTTTTACTCTGCTCTGTCTTCAACCTTGTGGAACAAATCAGGAATTTACCCTTAACCTCCCTGTGTACGAATGTCAAAAAACTGCTGGATTTGAACCAAATTAAGGAACCGATCTCCCCGCAGCCATTAAGCAGTCATATTTCAAGTTGTAAGGATTCTGTGATTTCTGATGTTAATACAAAAATAACTTTGGAGAGCCAGGCAAGCAACACTGAAGCTGCAGGTCTAAATCTGTTCCCAGGGGCTTTAAAATTTAATTTTTGATTTACTTTTCCCTTCCCTTTTCTCTCTCAATCCAACTTTTCTTTCCCTCTTTACTTCCTGCTCTGTATTTAATATGACTGACGCATGGTGGCACAATGATTAACACTGCTGCCTCACAGCGCCAGGACCTGGGTTCAATTCCTGGCTTGGGTCACTGTCTTTGTGGAGTTTGCACATTCTCCCCATGTCTCTGTGGGTTTTCTCCCACAGTCTGGTTAGATTCATTGGCTGTACTAAATTCTCCCTCAGTGTATCCAAATAGGTGCCAGAGAGTGGTGACCAGGGGATTTGCATAGTAACTTCATTGCAGTGTTAATATAAACTTACTTATGACTAATAAATAAACTTTAACTTTTTCCTCTGATTTCTTTACCCTTATGTTTCAAATATAGGCCATTTAACAACTTTCACAACCGGCATTTTTCAGGTGCAAATATAATAAAATACAAAGGATAAGGAAGAGAAAGGCACTCGTAGTGAGTTGCCCCACTTCAACATGATTCAGTAGTGTTGTAGCCTTCATAGCAATAACATTTTATTTTAAACAATACTGTCTGATTGCCTATTCAGTAACTTTTTGTTTCGTTGGTGGTTAAAATTGTTTCTTGCTTGAAAACTGCTTCAGCGGTTTAGGCACCAAGTTTGGCAGTAGGTTTCAACCTGAACTGGTGAACGGCACACCATTTTGTGTGCTCTGCAGACCTTGTAAACATTTTTTAGCACTTTCCATGGCCAGCACTATCTCCAACTTTCATCTAAAATGCATTTTAGCCTCTGCAAGCAATTTGCATCAAATAGCTTTGTTGCTCACATCACAGACTAACTTATCCCATGAGATATCGTTTAGAGTGACTCCAAAATCAAAATACTTTGAGAATTGCTTCAGTTTAACAATGTCAGTTCACCTGGGATGTTCACCCTTTAATCAAATTTTAATCTCAGGAATATGACTGATGGTTGAGGTTACAATTGAGCCTTTCACTAAATTCATCAGCTCGCTCAATGATTTGGAGTTGGATGCACTTAGAGCTGTAAGACTATGAATAAGTTTGTAGGTCTAAGCTCCACAAGCATTTAAGAGAATTGCTTTGAATTCAGCTTTCCCCTTATTTTGTTTGCTTGGAAATAATACACAAGGCATTCAGTGTATTGTGATAAATCCTCCTTGAAAAAGTCACATGGGTCTAGTTTCTCAAAGAAAGACATTCAGGTAAGTACTAGTCTCTTAGAATCTGATTAAAAGAGGATAATCACAGGTGTTGGGCTAGAGGCAGTTTCCATGATTATTTATCCTTGGCCATCATACTTGACATAAACACTAGTTATACAATAGCATTGGAGGTTGTTCAGTGGTATTGTGGTTGGGGATTAGGGAGGGTCCACAGTGGCAAGTACTGCAGAAGGGATGATTCTCTCTAAAGAGAGCAGAGTAAGGGTCACATGGCCTCTGTGCCATGGGCGGCACCCATAGTCCGCGTACTGAAACCGGACAAAACCATCCACATTTGTGGCGATTATAAACAAGTTAATTTGGCTGCCAAGTTGGATAAATATCCAATCGCAAGAATTGAAGACCTGTACGTAAAGCTGATGGGAGGTCAATCATACACAAAACTGGATATGAGTCACGCATACCAGCAACTCAAATTAGATGACCTTCCCTGCGGGTATCTCAAGATAATGACACACAGACCTATTCCAATACATGCCTTCTGGATGTCTTCAGCATCTGCAATATTCCAAAGGATATTGGAGAATCTGCCACAGGGGTGAGTGTGGTTGTAACGTACAGTGACAACATTCTTACAACTGGATTGACAGAGGCTGAGCATCTAGCAAACTGAGAGGAGGTGTTAAAAAGCTTTCGGGAGGCTGGAGCTCAGAGAAATGCATCTTTCAAGCCGCTGACATAACCTATTTGGGATACAAGGATTACACCCTGTTGGAAGACAGAGTCAAGGCTATAATGGAGATACCTTCTCCTACGAATACAATTGAACTCAAATCAGTTTTGAGGATGGTAAACTACCATGGATGCTATGTCAATTGTATTTGCCTCCTTGCATATACAACTAAAGAAACACCATCATTGGTCGTAGGGTCAATAAAGTCTCTCAAATCAAGACGGAAGGACTTACCTAGTAGACACTTTGCCATTGTTTCTGACCACAAATCCCCTTTGGGTCTCTTCAAAGAGAACAAGGATATCCCTCCAAACGTCTCAGCAAGAATTCAACAATCGTATTAATTCTGTCTGCCTATGCATATGTTTTTAAGCACCATCTGGAACACACATAGCGAACCTTTTCCAGAGAGTATCACAGATACTCCAGTAGCATAAGAATTTGTGTCTGGAGAAAGAACAGCTACAATAATGATTTAATAACAATAATGGCTTTAAAATGGCTGCTCTGGCTGACAGCTAAGCATACTGGGATTTTTGATCAACTTATAGATGAAAACTTGATGTAGGTTGTGAAGAGGCTCTGGTCTGGGAGCTGTGATCTGAAGTTTCTTGCATTGGTCAAAAAGAGAAGTAGTTTATATTAACCAAGACAATGTAACTTTGATTTTTATGGCTGCTATGTATTATACATGTCAGACGAACTAAGCATCATGACGTCAATCAAAGTAATTTCATTGAGCCATGTGATCAATTTCTGATTACATAATTGGCTGGATGACAGAGAATCTTCTGGAAGCAAATGGAGAATTGTGGATAAAGAAACTCGAGAACCTTTGTTTGGCAACAATAACTCAAAGAGACCAACTTCAGATAAGATAGATTCTAGGGTGAGGATATTTCGTGGTCAAGGTTTTCCTAAACTTGGTAGTTCCTACTTTCAGCTAACTGGTGAAGGTTAATATGCAGTTTAAGATTTAAAGTTCAGTTGAAAGTTGATGTTCAGTTAGAGTTAAAGTTCAGACAAGAGTTAATAAGTTGCAACTATTTATGTTTGAGTTGGTACGAGAAATGTTCAATAAAGAAATAATTGAATTACTGTCCCCGTTTGTCTCATTAAACTGGAATGCTTGGAAGGTGTTTAAATTAAAGCTTTATAACAAAATCATCATGGCTTTAAATCTTTTAGGCACATTGCCACTCTCAGCAAAACAGGTCAGGGACTGGACCAATCATGATCCCCTTCTGTCCAAACTGAGAGACAAAATACTGATAGTGTGGGTAAATGAACCAGTTTCCAAGGAAATGAAACCATTCTTTATCTACAAGAATAAAGTGAGTTGTCAGGATGACATCATACTCTGTGGAGTAAGAGTAATCATTCTTGTACCAGGTGGAGAGGTGGTCCTAAGTGAAATACATAATATTCATCTTGGCATCTCTAAAATGAAGATGCTTGCCAGGAGTTGTGTGCCTGTCTGGTATTGATGTTGCTATTGAGAAGCTAGTCAAGAAATGTCTACAGTGCCAACTGTAACAGAAGTTACTACTACAGTCTCACTGCAATGTTGGGAATGGTCTGGCTGGCCATGGGTAGATTGTTTTTTCCAGCTTGACAAAGACTGAGCAAGTTTTATCACTTAATTGTCAATTCTATGAATATTTAGGATTTATGTAAAGAAATCATACATTTTCAGGGGTGAGACGTTCCATTTTATATCCTTGTGTTGTTGCTTCATTGGAGTTTGATCTGTTAGACCCTTGGGTGGCGTTAGAATATAATGGTTGTCACAGCACTTCTGCTCCAGCTGTACACACAGCCTTCTGCACATCTACACTATATTTAATGGTGTCTGACACTCACATGTTCTAAAAACTTGCATTCACCCAGCACTTTTCACAACCTCAGGCCACTCCAATCACAGCCAATGAAACATAAAGTGTTGTCATACAGTAAAAGCAGCAGTCAAGTTACACAGAGCAAGATCCAAAAATGTGCAGGTTACGTGGATTGGCCATTCCAAATTGTCCCTTAGTGTGCCAAGATGTGTAGGTTAGATGGATTGACCATGCTAAATTGCCCATTAGTGTTCAAACATGTGCAGCCTAGATGGATTGACCATGTTAAATTGCTCCTTTGTGTCCCAACATGTGTAGGTGGATTAGTCACGGGAAATTGGATGGGAGGGTTTAACGGGGATAAGGCAGAAGGAAGGATTGGGTAAGGCACACTGTCGGAGACTCAGTGCAGACTTGATGGGCTGAATGGCCTGTTTTGCATTGCGGGGTTTCTATGATCCTATTGAAGATCCCATAAGCAACAATGTAACATTGAAGTGAAGTTAGGTTCAAGGACCAATACAGGCCAGATCCTGGAGTGAACTCTCCTCTTCTTCCTTGGCAAGTACAGTCGGGAGTTCCACATCCACCAGAGAGGACACACGGGGACCTCGGTTCAACAACCCGGTTCGAAAAATGGAGTGGCACTCCACCATCCCTAGACTGAAGTGTCAGCCTGGATTGTGTGCTCAGTCTTTTAGAGTGAGACTATAAGCACGCAACCTAATGATTAGAAGGTGGGAGTATTTACACTAAGCCGCGGTGATGCACAAGCTTTGACAAGTCAAACAACACTCACTGGGAGGTACAAATTTAACGCGTATCCACTGAGACCTAGACCTTTTGTTCCGAAATTGTAAGACTGAGCATCACACTGGGGAAACAAGAAAGAATGTGACAACCCGTGGTTTATTTTTTTGCTGTTGTCTGGTTGATGGCTGCAGGGTTAAAATTCTTTGCCTAGTCGATGCCATCAAAGATACTCCAGTTAATAATTGGCCTCATCTCACTGCTTATCTGTCACAAAGCATATTGAGTTCATATCTTCCTTCGCTTTTAATCATCAAACCAAACAACTCCAAAGCATTGTTTATTTTGTCCACACATATTTATCTTGTCGAGGTGCAAGCAATCCTACAGTCTGAGCTGACCTTACCAGAATTCATCATTGAACAGATGTGGCATTTCTTCGTGCAAGGGAATGGATAAAAATTGTTTTTCAAATATAACTTCCCTGTCTAGCCTGCTACCTTTGTAGTGTATCTAGAGCCTCAGAAAAGTGAGCAGTTTCCATTCAAGCCAGAAACACTGGGGCCCTCCTATTTGGAATAGGCCAATGCACACAACACATACACAAAGGGCGGAATCTTGTTGAGGCGTCGTGGTTTTTCCAACCAGCTAATGAGCTGATGAAAGACCCGTGCTGCCTGTTTCAGGAAGGCCTTCCGCCGAGTGACAAGCTCATCAGGCAGTGGTGAGGCCACCTGTGGGTCTTTCCCCTCAAATCAAATCACCAGGGCAGACATCTTGCCTCCCAAATTGCTGCTGGCCAATCAGAGGCCGGCGGACATTGTGCGCAGCCACAGGGTAGTGGCTGCTGCAGCCAGGAATGGGCAGAAGGATCTCAGGATCACCAAGCAACTCAGGTCATAGGTAAGTAAAGCGTGCAGGGGGAGAGGGGGTGATGGGTCTGGTTGCAAGGTGTGGGGTCAATTGTAATGGCAGGCGAGTGAATCTCAATGGGCCCCATTTCCAGATGTTGAGTCCCTCGATTTGATTAAGGGAAAGGTCTCACTGCTACCAGAGTTGACAAGTTGATTGCCTGGATTTTAGTTGGTCTGCACACCACATAGCAGCAACCTCTTTGGGCCATTAAGTGGGCATTTGTTGGATGCTGGGGGCAGGATTTTCTTACTGTGCCTACCCAAGGCAAGAAAATCCTTTCTGAGTTCAACCAGCCTTTGCATGATCCGTGTCCCACTTATAATGATCCAGAGGTAGGTAAATTCCACTGTGGGTCTGAACAGATGGTGAGCTGGAATCATTGAATCCTGGGCCTTGCTGCCCAGAACTGAGTGTTAGTGGAGGCAGGAAGGTGGCAATATTCCATTATACCACCATCCTGGGAATAATCCAAGGTGATCCAAGGTCGCATTGACCAGAGACTTTGGACAGAGTACAGAAAAGATTTACCAGAATGTTTCCTGATATGGAGGGCATTTGCTGTGCGGAGAGGTTGGAGGAACTTTGTTTGTTCTCACTGGAGCGACGGAGGTTGCGAAGAGATTGAGATAGAAGTCTACAAGATTATGAAGGGCATGGGCAGAGTGGATAGTGAGGAGCTTTTTCCCAGAGCATAGGTTTAAGGTGCGAGGGTCAAGGAGATTGTACAAGGCAAGATTTTTTACACAGAGGGTAGTGGGCGCCTGGAACTCGCTGCTGGGGGAGGTAGTGGAAGTAGATACGATAGTGACTTGTAGTGACAAATACATTAATAGGATGAGAATAGAGGGATGTGGTCCCCGGAAGGGTAGAGGGTTTTGGTTCAGATGATCAGCATGGTTGGTGCAGGTGTGGAGGGCCGAAGAGCCTGTACTGTAATTTTCTTTGTTCTTTGGGACTTATTTAAGTGTGTATGCACTGGGATGGTTGTCAGATCTGTACTCCAGATTAAAAGGCCAGGAGCTTCACAGGTCCATAGCCTTTGCTTGAGTAGAATGAAGTCAACACTAGTATATGATTATTGCTGGTGGAAATTCCCTTTTAACTGCACTGGGACATTATACTGCTCTTACCTATTTATGTGCATTTGCTTGCAGCACTGCCTCCAAATTCAGGGCAAACAAACAGATTGACTGGTAATGGATTTAAAAGTGAGACAGAATAGCATATGGGCCTTTGGAATATTAATCAAGTTTGAGTAACACAGCTAAAGATAGGGGAATGCAAATAAGGAGGAGATGAATCAAAGTTCTGGTGCATTGCAAGAAGCAAAATAAAAAAGTCAGTAGAGAATTTAGAGTGGAATTGTTAGGCTGTGAGATTCTTCATTCAGCACACGTGATTCTGTCTGAATAAAGCCAGCACAAGAGACTGAGATACAGCATCGATGGCACAGTTGCTTGTGGATAAGTTTGAGATTTTGTGAAGGTTCTCTAGGGTGGCGTAGTGATTAGCACTACTGTCTCACAGCACCAGGGTTCAATTCTGGCCTTGGGTCACTGTCTGTGTGAAGTTTGCATGCTCTCCCCATGTCTACGTAGGTTTCCTCCGGGTGCTCCAGTTTCCTTCCACAGTGCAAAGATGTGCGGATTAAGTGGATTGGTCATGCTAAATTGACCCTGAGTGTCAGGGGGATTGCAGGGTAAATATATGGGGGTTACAGGAATAGGGCCTGGGTGGGATTGTGGTCAGTGCAGACTCGATGGGCTGAATGGCCTCCTGCTGCACTGTAGGGATTCTATGAGCTGCCTGAAAGCAGATATCCATCCCTTCAGTGGTTTACTCTCCCCATTATCAACACCTTGGAGGTTATCATTGATCAAAAATGAAACTGGACTAGTCATATAAACACTATGGGGAAGACGTTAACATCTTGTCCCACTGGCCGATGGGCGAGAGAGCTGATGAGATTGCAGGAAAGTCGAGAAATCAAGATTTTTCACCCCTCACGTTTTTAGCAGCACTGGATATCCGGCAAGTTCAGCCTCTCCATGCCTGAAAAGTGTGCAAGACGATCGTAGTATTTAAATCCATTTTGAATTAGAATGCCAATATTACGAACGAGCCTAGGTTGCAATTGTCCTGCCTCGGTGGCCCCACCGGCCAGAATCACAGGTGGTCCCCATCAATAGACCAGATGTGATTGCCTCGCCAGTGGACCGGGGACAGGGGGGAGTTGCCTGGCGCTGTCAGCCAGGAACATTGGCAGTACCTACTGAACAGCGCTAAGAGAATGGGTCATATGGTGGCAGGGACAACTGACAGGGGTGGAGCATGAAAGACATCGGCCCATCAGGGTGGACAGTACGCGCTGTACAACCATAATCGGAGGGAGGGCACGAACTATGCACTCTGCAATTGGCAATTAGCCGATCTATGGAACCCCCAGTTGCAGGGACAGCATGCTGTGATGGAGGGAATCGGACTACCCGTGTGGTGTAAATGGGTGATCACAGATCGTAGAGACCTTAGCATGCGCAATTGCGCCTTCTGCTGCAAGCTGCCAGCTTTTGGCAAGCTTCAGCCCCACTCTAATCACTGCTGCTGGGAAACAGATCTTGCATTATTTGTTTCACAGAGTGAGGTCAGATTCAATTTATCATTCGCTCAAAAATCAACGTGATTCTCTTCCTTTTTTACACTTGTTCGGCACTTAGAATTGTTTTGGTAAGATCACCGCCAGAGGCTACAAGAGCAGGTCTGAGACTGGGAATCCTACAGTGAGAATTATTAACTGAATTGAAATTCCATCAGAGGCTGTGATGGGATTTGAACTCACATCCCCAAGGGCTTTAACCTGGGCCTCTGGCTTATTGAACTTACCACCACATCAATTACTCCCCTGAAAGAAAAAAACTGTATACCATTTGATGTAGTACTGATTCTACAAAGGAGATTCAATCCCACATCAGAATTCAGTCTCCCAGCCTCATTTGGAACTTCAGTAGAACATTAGAGTTGTCTTCAGTAACCCTAGCCTGGGGAATTACCCCCAAAACACACCATTCCCATTCTGATCCTTTAGCATCAGCTGTTTTCTTTGCCTCAATATTGGCAATCATACAGGTTCAGCTGTCTATGTCATCAGCTTAGACCAGTCTGCCTAACACACCATTAGAAGAGGGTTTTCCTTTAAATATATGGGGCGGCATGGGTGGCACAGTGGTTAGCACAGCTGCCTCACAGTGCGAGGGACCCAGGTTTGATTCCTGGTTTGGGTCACTCTGCATGGAGTTTGCACATTCTCTCTGTGTCTGCATGGGTTTCCTCCAGGTGCACCAGTTTCCTCCCACAGATGTGTGAGTTATTGGCTATTCTAAATTTCCCAGGGGAATTAACAAGGGTAAATAGATGGGGTTATGGGATTAGGGCCTTGATGGGATTGCGGTTAGTGCAAACTCCTTGGGCCAAGTGGCCTCCTTCTGCACTGTATGGTTTTACGTATGATACTATGATATAAAGTGGATCATACTGAGGGCTACTTCTTTGATGAATAGAATGGCTCTGAGTGGCATTTTAATTGGTGTTATTCCACACTGAGCCATGGTGATTGAGTGGAAACTTCAGCACTGGCAAAACCAAATCTTCCAATGGCTGTTTATTGGGATCTTTTCCATTGAGCTCCCTGACTGCAAACACTCTTGTTAGTTGCTTCACAGCATTGGAATTAAACACAGCCATCTGCCAAGCTCATTGCAAACATCAGCAATCAGCAATGTGTTGAAATGGGACTAATTTCATTCAACTATCAAGGCTGAATCATCCTGTCACCATCACATTTTGAACTCTTCACTTCATTTTGTTTCCTTGACCGAACAAACGTTGAAAATCCAATGTTTTGCCTTAAATGAGATGGAGATGCTGACATTAGACTGAGGTGGGCATGTCTCACAACACCAAGTTAAAGTCTGACAGGTTTATTTGAAATCACAAGTTTTTGGAGCAATGCTCCTTCATCAGGTGAGACTTTAACCTGGTGTTGTGAGATTTCTTACTGTTACTTTAAATGGGCCAACATTATAAAAATGTAAGAATATAAGAACTATGAGCAGGAGTAGGCCATCTGCCCCCCCCCTCCCCCGAGTCTCGTCCGCCTTTCAATGAGACCATGTTTGATCTTTTTGTGGACTCAGTTCCACCTACCCGCCCGCTCACTCTAACCCTTAATTCCTTTATTGTTCAAAAATGTATCTATCCTTGCCTTAAAAACATTCAATGAGATAGCCTCAACATCTTCACTGGGCAGGGAATTCCACAGATTCACAACCCTTTATATGAAGAAGTTCCCCCTCAATTCAGACCTAAATCTGCTTCCTCTTATTTTGAGTCCATACCTGCTAGTTCTAGTTTCACCTGCCAATGGAAACAACCTTCCTGCTTCCATCTTATCTATATCCTTCATAATCTTATATGTTTCTATTAGATCTCCCGTTATTCTTCTGAATTCCAATGAGTATAGTCCAACCTACTCAGTCTTTCCTCATAAACCAACACTCTCAACTTCAGGATAAACTGAGTGAATCTCCTCTGTATGCCCCCCAGTGCCAGTGTATCCTTTCTCAAGTAAGGAGACCAAAACTGTACACAGTGCTTCAGGTGTGGCCTCACCAGCACCTTATACTGCAACATAACCTCGCTGTTTTTAAACTCCATCGCTATAGCAATGAAGGACAAAATTGCATTTGTCTTCTTAACTACCTGCTGCACCTGCAAACCATTGTTCATGTTCTTGTATTTTAAAATACTTTGCTGGGATAAATTTTTTAAAATCTTTGTTTCTTTATGGAGGTTTAACTCCTTCACTTTGTGACCTGCAAGTGGATTAAAAAAATTATTTTTCCTATTTTGCTACTTAATTTATTCTTCAGTCTTTAAGATGTTCTTGGTCCCTACATACCAGCCACCTCCTCTCAAAGTATCCTGCTGCCATCTCCACCCTCAACCTCCCACATGCCATTTGTTATTCAAGAGCGAAGTAGGTAGCTTTCTCACTAGGGCTTCATCTATATTGCTTTAAATAGGTAACATTCTGTACAAAGGAGGCTTGACCTCTTCAAAGTTTCCTGTAAAAGGCTTGGCCTATCTTTCAACACTGCTAAGACAAAAGTCTTCCACTCACTTTTCCCAGACCAGCTAAGTGTCCCACTACACCATCCATGTAGTCAGGTGGCTCTGGAGTACGTGGGAAGAGCTTCCCATATCTCAGCAGCCACTTCTCCCAAGGGATGGCTATCGATGAGGAAGTCCAGCTGCCCTTGTGCTGTCTCCTTCAAATTGAACCAAGATGTCTTTGATAACAGCAGCCTTTAGAAGTCAACAAGGATCCTGATTCATGAGGCTAATGAGTTTTTCCTTCATTTGCCTTCATGCCCACACTGCTTCTCTTTGGGGAGTAATGGAGGAAGAGTTGGAAGGATTGCTAAGTTGATTATCAGCTGTTAAGCCATGTTATGAATGCCAACAAGTCCTGGTGCTGAACTTGAACCCAGAGTTTGTTGTCCAGAGATGGGGTGTTACCCACTGCACCACAAGGGCTCTTGTCACTAACCCGCTCTCCTGTAGTGAAGCTTGAACTGTCACCTTAAAATCCTTGACAGCTTCTAGCAATGTTGAATCCTGAGGATCAAAGGGGAGACCATTGGAACCAGAAGTCACTTCTTGAATTAGCTCCGATGAATAGGCCATTGTGTCTGGATGCCCAGAAACACCTCTCTTAGCAGGTTTTGTTTCCTTAGCTCTCCATTAACTAACACTCTAAGGTCAATCAAAGAGAAAGATATAAGGACACCCTCAAGGTTGCCCTAAAGCATAGAGGCGTCAACTCCACTGACAGGGAGGAGAAACTGTGAACCATCCAGTATGGCTTCACTTGATCCATTCCAAGTGCTTCGAAACTCAATAACTCGAGAACAAAGAAGAATGGTGGCAACAGAGGAAGGAGGGGGAGAGGGAAGTCAACCTGAAATTACAAATTTCATTCTCTCCCGCCACCTCCTCGCTATGGAAGAACTTGTGGATCTAGAATCAACCTCCTCAAACATCTAAAAACTCACTGATCGGGATTTTACGGCCTCGTTCATTCCGAAACCATAAAATCCCGCCCGAGATCCATGGACCTTTCTACAGTCTAACCCTTGCCTGCTCCGATTCCCATGGCGGGCAGGATGGTAAAACTATGATTAACAGACATCAATTTTGCTATCAAGGGACCGCTGATATCTACCACCTCATGGACTGCAGCAGTCCACGAAGGCAGCTCACCATCACTTTCTGAAGGGCAATTGGGGATGGGCAACAAACACTGGCTCTTTCCACAATGCCCACATCCTGTGAAATTATCGATAGAAAAGTTCAGCAAGTCTATGATGTAACTCAACACCAGAGCCATTAGCTCCAATGGTGCTGCCCTTTAATAGTGTTCCCATGACAACTGCTTTCTTTGCTGCCTTTCAGTCACCATTAACAAAGATGATTTTCGCCGAAGCAAGACACGGGGCCTCTGTCATTTTGGCCACTAATGCACAGCCAGTATGCAATTCCAGCACCTTCAGATGTTTCAGAATTGAAGTTTAATAGAAGATTCCTGCGTTGGTAAATGCTCTTAATCGAAGGAGCCTTCAATAATTTTCAAGTACTTTTCCGTATTAGCCACAATTACCTCGATTTCTTACGGGGGAGGAAGCACCATTTTGAAAACTTTCCTTGTTAGAGGGAGGGCCATCGACAGGGAGAAGATGAAGGAAAGATGCTTGAAGCATGATAGTGCAGTGCATAACAAATAACTATTATTTCCCTCTTAACGAATCAAACATTTAACTGAATGCTTGGCAACAGATTCTTTGGCAAATGTTTGGGTTATATCATCATCCTACCTTGCAACCCCATAAGAGATTGACACTGGTAGCACATTATAGAGGAAGGACATTGAATTCCAACTCATCAATCACCCTGGCTCTATGTCTGATTGATCTGGTGATTTAATCCACCAGATTTATTGTCTCCTCACTGCTCAGCACATTCTGACCACTGGCCCATATCTGTTTTTCACAAGATGTCCCACAATCAAATAACAGTCCTGTATTTATCAGTCCTGGCTTGGATGGCATTAGCATGAGGGTTACCACCCCACCCCTTGCACAGGGATTATAAATTGATTTCCAAGACACTGCTGTGAGGAGAATCGTTATCAAAGTGTTGAAAAAGAAATTACATTTTTGTTTTAACTGCCTTTGAGCGCTTTTCCTTATCTGCATTAAAATAACTGAGCCAGGATAAAAGGCTGTTTCGACTGGCACAATCATCCAATTGGACAATGGTGAGTCTTTCCAATTGGAAAGGTGGGGCATTGCGATGATTGGCATGTTGGACAACCAAGTGTGGTGGCAGAGCCAATGGCAGTAGAACGTCACGGGATGACGTTACCAGAAAGGTGTCCAACTAAAGTTGGCTGTAGCCAAACCAGCTCCAATTTCCCAAAACTGCATTGGCAGTAGCACTTGCCAATAACAAGAACAAAGCCTACACAGCGTATTGCAATGATAGCAGAACGCAGCCCACTCAGTGAAGCAGCTCTGTTGGCCAGGAAACAGATTATTACTTGCCCAAAATAATTGCTCCCACATTTTCAGGCTGCCCTTTCCTCTAATAGTAGCTCAGCTGTACAAATGGGATCTGACTGTCTAGTTGGCTCATTCTGTACAAATGGGCTTCGTCAAACTGTAAACACAAAATGTTAGTTGAAAACCAACAAATAAAACAAACATACCTGTTTTATCGAAAGTTTAGCTGTTGGCTGGTGATTTGATTTGATTTATTATTGTCACATGTATTAGCATGCAGTGAAATGCATTGTGTGCTATACAAACAAAAATACTGTTCGTAGAGAAGGAAAGAAGTGCAGAATGTAGTATTACAGTCATAACCAGAGTATAGAGAAAGATTAACTTAGTGCGAAGTAGGTCCATTCAAAAGTCTGATGGCAGCAGCGAAGAAATTGATCTTGAGTCAATTAGTACGTGACCTCAGACTTTTCTATCTTTTCCCTGACAGATGAAGATGGAAGAGAGAATGTCCAGGATTCATGGGCTCCATGATAATGCTGGCTGCTCCAATTCATCTGCTATTGTATTCATGTACTGCTATTGATGCCTACCCGGTGATGAATCCTCCAATTCTTAACCCAGAAACAGCATGGGGCTACTGTGCCTGAGTTAGCACCTACACTGGATCAGCTATGTGGCACAGCATAGTATGAAGTGAATCACTCAGTTCTGCCAGAGTTATGCTTTCATGTGCATTATAAAATAGCTATGCAATCTCATTTTTGTTAAAAGCGTTGCTCCAGGGAATACATTGTGAGATTTGTGTGTGTGTGATGTGCAAGTTACTTTCAAACACATTGGGATGTGCCCATCAGCTTCACTGTCCAATGGTTGTCTGTTGTCTTCACTGTTGTGTACCAGCTTATAAATTCTGTTTTGTTATACATGCTCATCTCCAGTTGTAACTGCCTGTCCAAGTGTGTTGCCACTACCTTATCAGGAAATCCCTGCAGTGCAGAAGGAGGCTACTGCACCGACTCTCTGAAAGAGCATCCCATGCAGGCCCTCTCCCCGCTGTCCTATCCCTATAATGCCATACATTGGTTAATCCACATAATCTACTCAGTTTGGACACAAAGGGGCAGTTTTGTATGGCCAATGCACCTAGCCGTCTTTGGACTGTGGGAGGAAATTGGAGCACTTGGAGGAAACCTGCGCAAACATGGGGAGAACATGCAAACCCCAACAGACAGTCACCCAAGGCTGGAATTGAAGTCAGGTCCCAGGTGCTGTGAGGCAGTAGTGCTAACCACTATGCCACTGTGCCAACCATCTGTTGCCTGTTTGTCTCCTTGTATGACTGCATTCATTCTCTGAATGACCTTCCATGAAGGATGCTTCAGTATCA
Source organism: Sphyrna mokarran (assembly GCA_024679065.1). Lineage (NCBI taxonomy): Eukaryota > Metazoa > Chordata > Chondrichthyes > Carcharhiniformes > Carcharhinidae > Sphyrna > Sphyrna mokarran. Next base: position 13,346,859 of record JAGIQG010000017.1, on the reverse strand, counting down.
TACATGAGGACCAAACTGTGTGCCATTCTAACAGCAGGATATGTTTTATTGTCAAACAGGACACACAACCCCCACCATTCCAACATTTTTGTTCCAGTTATTTTTATATCATCCAACAACATTGTTTTAAATACTCGGCTGAAACAAATCACCCCTCTTTTAATAGTCGGCAGCAGCCATATAGGGATGTGCCTTGTTCTTCCTTGTGTAATACACATACCTGTGTAACACACATACCTGTGTAACATGCATAAATCTGTGTAACACACACACACGTGCCTGTACAACAAACATACCTGTACAACAAACATACACCTATGTAACTCATGCACACATCTGTGTAATACACACACCTGTGTAATATGCAGACACGTCTGTGTAACACATACACCTATGTAACATACATAACCTGTGTATCACACACACAAACACTCACATGTGCAGGTTAGGTGGATTAGTTATGGGAAATAACACCGTTATTTATGTTATGGGGATGGAATTGATCATAATTGGATGCTTTTTCGAAGAGTCAATGCAGACTCATTGGGCCAATGGTCTCCTCCTGCACTGTAGGGAATTTATGGTTGCACACACACATACATACAAGCATAAATGTACACACACACACACACACACACACACTCAGTGGTGGGAGCCTTTGAGACTAGTTTCCTAATTTTCCCTGCACTTTACTATTTTCAAACCACTCAGCCCTTTATCTGTTGCAGGAAGGGAAGGGATGTCATTCAGATTGGAGTTGACGGTGTCATACTGCCAGCTTCCCTTTGCAGCAACATCTGCTATCCTCTCTTGGTTCAATTACTGTTGTCATTCTCTCATAATAATTCTGCCCATCGGATGGGACATCTCAATCAGTCTGAACTACCGCACAAGTCTCATTGCTATTCAAAGCAAAGCCTCAATATTCAACTCCCTGCCTCTCTTATAGCCAGTCCCTTTGAAGCAAGACTGTCTCCGGTCACCATTGACTTGTCCCTTCATCCTTGTGTGTTGATTATCCCTTGCCCAGCCTCCTGTGAGATGGGAGAAAAAGAACCAAAAGAAAATTCAGCAGTGCCACAGCAAAGAGTCTTTTTCAACTCCTCATAGCAATAACCCAGTGTATTAGAATGATGTGTGCTCCCCTGGCCTTTACCTCTCTCTTCTCCAAGCTCTCTTCCCTCTCCACTTCTTTAATGGATCTTGCTTCTGTCACCTTGATTCCTAAGTGAAAGAAAACACTCTGGTATGAAACCTTTTTAGTTTCACTCAGCGATTGTATCCCGGGATAATTGGGGACCTTATCACTGCCTGCTCTTATTAGTGCTGATTCTGTGAATGAACAAGTCTTTTTCTGATAAGGCTCTTTAGTTTGCTCTACCTTCGTTGAAATGTGCTTCCTCTGAGAAAGACAAGATTAGTTACTCGAGCCATTCCTGTCAAACAATGACACATAGCCCACCATCATCTACAATGAATATCTTCCACGTCGAGGGCTGAATCATTGTCAAATCTGTGGCTGTTAATGGTTGTATTTCCTTTCCTGACATCTTAACTCCCAAACAAGCTCGAAACATCTAATTCCTGAAACACAATGTGGCGCAAATAGACTATCGCAACATCAACCTGTTGGAATCATGAGGTTTGTGAAGACAGATCCATGGAATTGCATACCAACATGCTACTAGAGGGTGAATTCCTAATGGTCTTAAGGTGAGAGGAACAATATTGGTGTGAGGTGTGAGCCACTTCACACTTGATGTTGAAGTTGTGCACTGTAAATCACACATTAAGCCCCAAGTGGATTCCAAAGCCAAGCAGAGTAAGATTCGCTGCTTCAGGAGTTTCACTTCTCCACATGTTGCTGTCAGGTTAGAACATAGAAGGCAGGAGCAGGAGGAGGCCATTTGGCCCTTCGAGCCTGCTCTGCCATTCATCCCGATCACGGCTGATCGTCCAACTCAATAGCCTAATCCTGCTTTCTACTCATAACCTTTGATCCCGTTCACCCCAAATGTTATATCTAGTCACCCCTTGAAAATATTCAATGTTTTGACATCAACTACTTCCTCTGGTAATGAATTCTACAGGCTCACCACTCTTTAGGTGAAGAAATGCCTCCTTATCTCCGCCCTAAATCATCTATCTTGAATCCTCAGACTGTAACCCCTTGTTCTGGACTTGCCCACCATCGAGAATATCCTCCCTGCATCTACCCTGTTAGAATTTTATAAGCCTCTATGAGATTCCCTCTCATTCATCTGAACTCCAGCAAAAACAATCCTAACCTAGTCAATCTTTCCTCATACATCAGTCCCACCATCCACGGAATCAGCCTGGTAAATCTTTGCTGCACTTTCTTGAGAACAAGAACATCCTTCCTCAGAAAAGGAGATTAAAACTGCACACAATATTCTAGGTGTGGCCTCTCCAAGGCCCCGTATAATTGTAACAACAGTAAGAAGTCTCACAACACCAGGTTAAAGTCCAACAGGTTTATTTGGAAGCAAATGTCACCAGCTTTCAGAGCGCTGCTCCTTTGTTAGGTGAGTGGGGAGTTCTTCACATCATAATGGTAATGACATATCCCTGATCCTGTATTCAAAACCTCTCACAATGAAGGCCAACATTCCATTTGCCTTCTTTACCGCCTGCTGCATCTGCATGCTTACCTTCAGTGACTGGTGCACAAGGACACCCAGATCCCGCTACATACTCCCCTCTCTCAATTTACAGCCATTCAGGTAGTAATCTGCCTTCTTATTTTGGTTTTGTGAGTGAAGAACCTCACATTTATAGACTCATAACTCTGGATACAGGCAGCATTTAAAATTTAATTACAACATCAGTTGTGAAGTGTAACTCTGAAGTTGCAGTTCAAGTGTAAAATAACCTTTATAAGAAACTAAAATTCCAATCATTTCATAAAACGTGTTCCTCTTTGAGCTGTTAATTGACTCACAAGAGAGCAAACTCTCTGAAATAAAATGTAATAAATTGCAAACTGGTTAGTCATTCCGAATGCAGGTCATAATTTCAGCCACAATGCCTTCCTCCTGCTTGCTGTCATCTTGGCATAATGTAGAACCCATACAAACCTAGAGTGCAGAAGGAGGCCATTCAGCCCCTCGAGTCTGCACCAACCACAATCCCACTGGGCCCTATCCCAATAACTCTATGCATTTACCCTAGCTAATTCCCCTGACACTAAGGGGCAATTTAGGATGGTCAATCCATCTAACCTGCTCATCTTTGGAGCATGGGAGAAAAAGAGAGCATCTGGAGGAAACCCACACAGACCCAGGGAAAACATAAAGCTGCACACAATCATCTGAGGCCGGAATTGAATCTGGATCCCTGGCGCTGTGAAGCAACAGTGCTAACCGTGCTGCCCACGTATCTGGAGAGACAGCACAAGTGGGCAATCATTGGAGTCTTGCTGACCTTCAGCTGAAGTTATGGTGAATGTCTGAGAAAAGTCAACAGAAATATCACCCCAAAATGCTAGGGGCTATTCCAATGGAGCTTGGAACTAGACAATAGGCGTACATGTTCAATCAATTTATATTGTATGGTGCTCAAAATTTGATACAGGTCTTGATCAACCAGGAGGAATCTTTCCTAAAATGAGTTCACATAGATTTAAATGTTATAAAATCATAGAATCCTTACAGTGCAGAAGGAAACTGTTTGGCCCATTGAACCTGCACTGAAAACAATCCCACCCAAACTCTATATCCCTGTAACCCAACATATTTACCCAGCTAATCCCCCTGATACTAAGGGCAATTTAGCATGGTAAATCAAACTAACCTGCACACCTTTGGAGTGTGGGAAGAAATCGGAGCATCCGGAGGAAATGCATGCAGGCATAGCAAGATCGTGCAAACTCCGCACAGACAGACAGTCACCCAAGGGTGGAATTGAACCTGGGTCCCTGGCACTGTGAGACAGCAGTGCTAACCACTGTGCCACCCTACATGAAGTTCATGAAGTCTAAAGCTTATCCACAAGCAAAATTAAATTTATCAGTCTTATTTCAATTTAACGAGTTTAAATTTGAGCTGGACCATTTCAGAGGGAAATCACTTTGTCATACAGGTCTATTAGAGATCTATAATCCCTTCCCTTGAATGGCTGTGGGAGAAAATCTAGAATCAATATTAATTGGTTTTTGGCAGGGTCAGGACGTTGTGTAAATTCTGATCAATGGAATTGAGGATTTGGTCAGCCATGCTCTAACTGAATGGCAGGATATGCTTGAGGAGTCGAATGGATGATTCCCATCCATATAAAGGACTAGTAATTAAACTCAAAACTGTGGGGGTTTAGAGTAAGTCATAGGAATGGATAAGATATCAATTGGCAAGTACGTATTAGAACAGTCCTGGAATTGTAGAATCATATAGTGCAGAAGATGCTCTTTGGCCCATCAAGTCTGCACCAACACATGAGGAAACACCTGATCTCTCACCTAATCCTATTTACCAGCACTTGGCCCATAGCCTTTAAGGTTTATGGTTTATTTTGTTAGTGTCACAAATAGGCCTACATTAACACTGCAACTAAATTACTGGGAAAATACCCTAGTCGCCACCTCCACATCTGTTCGGGTAACACTGAGGGAGAATGTAGCATGGCCAATGCATCTAACCAGCAGGTCTTTCAAACTGTTAGAGGAAACCGGAGCACCCAGAGGAAACCCATGCAGACGTGAGGAGAATGTGCAGATTCCCACATACAGTGACCCAAGCCAGGAATTGAACCTAGGTCCATGGCATGGTGAGGCCGCAGTGCTAAACACTGTGCCACCAAGCTACCTTTAATGTAATGACAAGTCACCTTGGGAATGGGGAAAAGTGCTGTGTGCAATATTCACACAGTACATTTCAAGCTTGAATACGCCTTATTCAATGAAAGCCCAACTCATGGGGACACAAGGATGGGATTTTTGTCAGTAGTTGGATTACTTGGATCCTTGGTTAATGAGAGAAGCAGGAGTGACTATAAGATGAATGAATGTTCAGACGTTGCCAAAATGAGTTATTTAACTTCATGTAGAAATTCCTCAACTAATTGACAATATTCAAAATGTTAATCCTGTTTCTGTCTCTACAGATGAACAGATTTGTCTCGTATTCCCCATCATTTTCTGAGCTTTCTCTCCAATAGGAATTGACCCTATGAAAGAAGAACTGAGCAGAAAGGAGTTGGAAAAATATTATTGAAGGATGTCCTGCCATCTGTGCCAAGAAATTAAAAGTAAACAAATCACTTGTGTATACTCCAACTGAGATTGCGAACTTTGGGAAGTTTATCCATTCTTATTCCAACCATTGGGCTGGATTTTTTAAATCAGCAAAATAATGGTGCGAGTGATCCAGTGATTTCTAAGCCATTGCTTTTCCCTTTCCTGATCATTTTCAATCCCACAGAATCATACAATGGTTACTGTAATACCTGAAGTGGGTCTGGTACAGGTACATTTAACTTTAATTGAAAGCACATATTGTTGATGTTTATATTGAAAAATAGAAGGTAGGAGCAGGTGGACGCCAGATGATCATCCAACTCAATGGTCTGATCCTGCTTTTTTCCCTTAATTTTTGATCCCTTTCGCCCCAAGTGCTATGTCCAGTTGCCTCTTGAATACTTTCACTGTTTTGGCATCAACTATTTCCTGTGGTAATGAATTCTACAGGCTCACCACTCTGTGGATAAAGAAACGTCTTCTCATCTCTGTCCCAAGTGGTCTATCATGAATCCTCAGACTGTGACCCCTGCTTCTGGACACTGCCACGTTGGGAGTATTCTCACTGCATCTACTCTACCTGGACCTGTTAGAATTTTCTAAGTCTCTATGAGATTCCTCCTCATTCATCTGAACTCCTCATACATTAGGTCCCACCAACCCCTTGCTTGTCACCATCTTTCTACTGGAAGTCACTCCCCTAGCACCGCCTCATGGTTGATTGTCAGGAGGGATAAACATTCAGTCCAATAACTACATTTCCTCTCCCTTAAGTTCCCTGTACGATTAATAAGGCAACATGTCTGAAAACTGACGTTTGTAATATCACTTGTCTTTAACTTCTCTTGCAAACAAAGAATGGAATGTTCCTTCTCCTTCTGAGGAATGTAGTGGGAATGGTCAGAGCATTACAGTTCAGTTGAGGAAGGTTCCGGAACAGGAACAATGAGGACCTGAGCTGCGCAAACAAATGCATCACAGAGTCATTTTGTGTTCAAAAGCTCATTGGATGTGTCAGGAGTGTCAAGAGATCACACACTTCAGAAATTGACAGCAAAACATTAATCACAGTTTTTGGACATGTTGCCTTAGTAATGCGCAAACACATGAGTCACAGTAAGGCCAAGAAACCCTCTGCACTATTACTGGCCTTGCTTCAGTTGCTTCAGTTCTGGATTCTGTAATGTCCTACCTAAACAGTGTCACCTCTCTTACTTTATTCCTCTTATAAGACACTCTTTGAAAGCTGACTCCTTCACCTAGCATTTGATACCTCTAATATCTCAATCCACGAATACCTTTCTTTTTTAAAAATTCATTTTCATGAGATGCGACCATTGCTGGTTGAACCAGAATTTATTCTCCACCCCATTATCAGTAAAGATAGGCAACAACACCTCCTCCGCGATCAGCCTCAACAATGGTGCCGCACAAGACTGCCCCTCCTATAATCCTTATACACCTATGACTAAGTGACCAGATTCCCCTCCAACTCAACTTTCAAATTTCCTGATGACCTCACCGTAATGGGTTGGATCTCAAACAATGACAAGACAGAGTACAGGAATGAGATAGAGAATCTGGTGAACTGGTGCGATGACAAAAATCTTTCCCTCAATGTCAAAAAAATGAAGGAGATTGTCATCGACTTCAGGAAGTGTAGTGGAGCACGTGCGCCTGTCTACACCAACGTGGATAAAGTAGAAATGGGGATGTGAACACTGACCCCCAGATCTTGCTCTGGATTACTCATCCATTGACAATGCCACTGCGCCATAGCTTCCCTGAAAAGGCTTGTCATATTTTCTTATGTTAAAGGTTCCAGATGTAAGTTATTGTTGGTGATGGTGGTATTCTTGATAGAAGTGATTTATATGTTTTTTTTCTACTATGACCACCAAATGAAGGGAGTGCAGGCCTAGTCAACTCGCATTTTGTCTCTGCAGAAAGAAGACTTCCAGCTTTGAGGATTAGTCAGCCATTCTCGCTCTACTCGGCACATTCTTATAGCCCGTTCGATTGGCCGGGATTTTCCGGCCTTGTTGAAATGAGAGATTCGGCAGTCCAACCAGGAGCCCATTGACTTGCGGCAGGACTGGATCATCCTGTGGATAGGACTGGAAAAACCCACCCTACTGGGGATGGTGGGGGAGGGTACTTTTCATTAGTGGGATTTTCCACTGCCACTAATGGGAATGGCTCATCATATTTTCAGCAGTGAGGCAGCAGTGCTTGATAAAGGATTTTAGTAAATGCAAGTACATAGCCCCACATCATGTTTTGAAACTGTGGGCTTTGCTGCTATTTTGCTTATGGATTGTAAATAACAATGAGAAAGGGGACATTGTGACGAAAAAAGAAACAAGGCCACTGGAGTTTGGCAAACATGGCTGGACAGCATAATGTGACATTCAGCAGAAAAGAAAATGCCATAATTCCATTGAATAATTGTGTGTCTGTGAGAGAGACAGAATGTACCATTTATTTCAAAGGTCAAATGTGTCCCACAATCTGAACACTGAAAAGTTGTATGGAGTTTGTACAAAAATACCCAACATTGAATAAATCATTATGAATATACAAATACACCATTGAGTACTCATCATTGAAGAAATTTCCAGTATCCCTGAGTTACCACTGTTGAGACTTTTCAAGCATTATATGTGATAAATTTGAATATTGCTATGCCAAGACTTCACTGACCCTATGATTTTTTTTAATGTATCATCACACACACACACTTTTGTCCCTTTGCGGAATAGTCAGGGGAAATGGAAGCTTTTCTAAGCTGATTATCAGCCATTGAGTCGCGTTAGGAATGTTCCTTCCATGGCCAACAATTTCAACTTGAACCCAGAACTTCTGATCCAGCAGTAGAGACACTACTCACTGTGCCACCTGACCTGTCCTTTGATTAAGTGGCATCTAATTGGGTGTGTCAATTTTACACATAATTCAGTAAAACAGAAAGACTCGGATTTGTGGTACCTTTCACAACCTTCAGGTATTCAAACAAATGAAATATATTTGACATGTTGTCGCTGTTATAACATAGGTAGTAGAACAGACAAGAGCAAGCTCTCACAAACAGCAATATAATAACAAGATCATTGGGATGGTACAGTAGCACAGTGACTAGCACTGATGCCTCAAAGCACCAGGGACCTGAGTTTGATTCTGGCCTCGGATAACTACCTGTGTGGAGTTTGCACACTCTCCCCATGTCAGCTTGGATTTGGGTGCTCTGATTTCCCCCCATAGTCCAAAGATGTACGCATTAGGTGGATTGGCCATGCTCAATTATCCCTTAGTATCTCAAGATATGTAGGTCGAGGGAAGTTTAGCAGGGTAAATGTGTGGGATTACAGGGATAGGGCCTGGGTGTAGTGCACTGTTGGAGAGCCAGTGCAGAAGCAATGGGCCAAACAGCCTTCTTCTCCACTGTAGGGATTCTATTCTATGATTAACGTTTTTTGCTATTGACTGAGATATGTAGTGTCCAGGATACCATGGAAAACTCCCCTTTACCTTCCAAATAGTACTGAGGGATTTTATATGTTGTGCTGCTGGAACAAATAGAATCTCAGTTGAATGATTCATGGGAAGAGAACATAAATTCCGCATCAATCATTGAACTGGGATTATGTCTGTCTCTTCAGTCTTGTACTCCTTCAATATTATACTAAAATTCAACCTGGATAATGATCTCTGTTCTCTGCACAGATGCTATCAGGCCTGCTGAGATTTTCTAGCACTTTGTTTCAGATTCCAGCTCGTATATATTATTGAGAGTTCTAAAGTTTAAAGTTTATTTATTTCTATTTATTGGTGTCACAGGTAGGCTTACATTAACACTTCAATAAAGTTAACGCGAAAATCCCCTAGTCGCTACACTCCAGCGCCTGTTCAGGTAACTGTGGAAGACTTTAGCACGGCCAATGTACCTAATCAGCACATCTTTCAGACTGTGGGAGGAAACCGGAGTACTCGGAAGAAACCCTCGCAGACGGAGATCAGGAATCATACCTGGGTCCCTGGCGCTGCGAGGCAGCGGTGCTAATCACAGTGCCACTGTGCTGCCCTCTCAGCTTCAGAGTTGCTTTTTCCTTTAATGTATTTTATTTGCAGCTGAGAGTGAAGGAAATGTTGCAAGATCGGTTCACTGAAATTCATCATGTCAATAATTCTCAGCCACCGACTCTGTGAGGGGACACAGAAAGAGAGTGGGAGATGGAGTGTTCACTGAAGGATGAAAACTGGAACTCAAACTGCATCCTGGAGAATTATACAGAATTTGAAAATCAGAATCATAGAAAGGAGACACAGAAATATCATGTAGAACCAGAATTCAGTTTCTAATCTGCAGCAAATGCTAAGAAAAAGTGAAGCTGCCTTTTTCACTGCTAAGTGCAGGAAAAGGAGAAGGGACATGAATGATCAATTGCGGATCTATGCCTAACTGTAATATGAATTTAAAACTATTCCAGGTACATCAAAACCACGAGAATAAATGAGGAGAGGAAACCTTCCCCTCCCCCAGTCACTTGTCTCACTCTTTCCCCAGTTGCTGTAGCCCAATCTATCACATAAACCAGCCTCCTATGCATTGACTGTGTCTACACTTCCAGTTGTCTTGGCTAAGCAGCCAGCATAACGAAGGACTTCATGCACCCCAGGCATTCTCTCTTCCACTTTCTCTCATCGGGAAAAACATACAAAAGTCTGAGCAGTACCAACCAACTCAAGAACAACTTAAATTCCGCATCAATCATTGAACTGGGATTATGTCTGTCTCTTCAGTCTTGTACTCCTTCAATATTATACTAAAATTCAACCTGGATAATGATCTCTGTTCTCTGCACAGATGCTATCGGGCCTGCTGAGATTTTCTAGCACTTTGTTTCAGATTCCAGCTCGTATATCTTATTACGAGTTCTAAAGTTTAAAGTTTATTTATTTTTATTTATTGGTGTCACAGGTATAGCTGTGAATTTGGAAAGCTATAGCTTTCCAGTGCACTAACTGAACCTTCAAGTCTCAGCCTGACATAAGCCTCCTTTTTCCTTTTAACCAGCAAATTAACTTTTTTAGTTCACCATGGTTCCCTTACTTGACCATTTCCTCCTTGCCTGACAGGGACATACTGATCAAGGACTCACAGCCGCTGCTCTAACAATGGCGTTGTTAGCTAGAGAGCACATCACAGCGGTGCAGAGGGAGGACAATATAGAGGAGTTCGGAGTGGAGTCGCTGTGGGTGGAGTTGAGGAATAGGAAGGGGGCAATACTATGCTAGGGGTGTATTATAGGCCACCCAACAGCCCGCGGGTAGTTGAAGAAGACATATGTAAAGACATTTTGGATAGGTGCAGAAAGGGCTGATCAAAAGGACTGGATAGGGTGGATAGTGAGAGCCTTTTTCCTCGGATGGTGATGACCAACACGAGGGGACATAACTTTAAATTAAGAGGTGGTAGTTATAGGACGGATGTCAGAGGCAGGTTCTTTACATAGAGGGTGGTGAGGGCATGGAATGCCCTGCCTGCAGCAGTTGTGGACTCGTCTACTTTGGGGGCATTCAAATGTTCAGTGGATAGGCATATGGATGATATTGGAATAGCTTAGGTTAGAGGGTCCATGGCCGGCGCAACATCGAGGGCCGAAGGGCCTGTACTGTGCTGTAATGTTCTATGTTCTATGATCTTCCCTACTGTCATCAGACTTTTGAGTGGACCTACATTGAATTAAGTTCATCTTTCTCTACATCCTGTAACACCACATTCTGCACTCTCTGCAGGTATCATGGTGGCACAGTGGTTAGCACCACAAGAGACCCAGGTTCAATTCCTGGGTTGGATCACTGTATGTGTGGAGTTTGCACATCCTCCTCGTATCTCTGTGGGCTTCCTCCCACATTCTGAAAGATGCATTGACCTGAACAGGTGCCAGATGTGGTGACTAGGGGAAATTTCACTGTAACTACAGTGTTAATGTAAGCCTTTCTTGTGCCTAATAAATAAACTTCACACTCCTTTTCTTCTCTATGTTTTTGCCTGTATAGCACGCAAGAAACAATACTTTTCACTGTACACTAATACATGACAATAATAAATCAAATCAAAGTCTCTGTACTTGATCTCACAGTTTCAGTTTCTTTCGCCTCCAGCTTTCCCTCCTTGCTTTATTTCCCCATTGCACTTTGTCGCTATTTTTCTCTGATTGTGCCTCTGCAAGCTGTCAACTTAATATTTGCTAATGTACCAGAGACTCATTACACAATTTTGACTGCAGCAATTAACCAAGCACACAGTAATACTGATTCCCTCCTCTACTGTTTAAGTTCTCGTTGACTCAATCTTTCCTTTCCATTTGACAGCTTTAAGAATCACAAATGGCCGTTTCCAGTCTCTCATGGCCACTCTATTCCTTGCTCTCTGCCTAATGTTAGACTCTCACGTTTGGTAATTACTACTACACCGATGCCCTGAAGCACTCTTTAGTTGCACCAGTCATTCGTTTGCAGAAATTGTTGCAAGGAAAAGCAGTTTCAGTTCCCATCCAGTCTTTTCCGACAACTCCCCCAATGCCAGCCTTCCCAATTCCGTACTTCAAATTGTATTTCATTGTTTCGATAGCGGGGAAACGGGCCATTTGACCCAACTCCTCCCACACCGCATCAATAGAATCATGCAAACTACAGTGCAGAAGGTGGCCACTTGGCCCATTGAGCCTGCATCAACAACAATCCTACCCAGGCTCCATCCCTGTAATCCCACATATTTACCTTCCTCATTCCCCCTGACGTTAGGGTCAACTTAGCATGTCCAATCAACTTAACCCACTCATCTTTGGAGTGTGTGAGGAAACCAGAGCACCCAGAGGAAACTCATGCAGACATGGGGAGAACATGCAAACTGCACACAGACAGTGTCCTGAAGCTGGAATTGAACCTATGTTCCTGGCACTGTGAGGCAGCAGTACTAACCTCTGCGCCACTGTGCCGTCCAACTGAAAGCATCTTTTCTCTCTCAGCAGACCACGAGTCTCTGGAACTCTTTCCTCAAAAGGCAATGGAAGCAGAGCCTTTGAATATTTGTTAGCAGCGTTAGATAGTTTCTTGACAAGCTAGAGGGGGTGAAAGATTATCAGGATAGGCAGGAATGTGAATTTAATGTTACAAAATCCTATCTCGTTCATTAATGTCTTTGGGAAGGAAATCTGCCATCCTTACCTGGGCTGACTTACATATGACTCCAGAGCCACAGCGATGTGATTGATTCTCAACTGCCCTCCAAGGGGAACTGGGAATGGGCAATAAATCCTGGCCACAATCAGCAATGCCCTTGTCCCACAACTGAATAAAAACAATCCAATCAGCATGATCTTTCTGAAACAGGCTCCAAAAACCTCTCCTAATTTATACGTTGGTCTGTTCCTTTCTCCACAATGCATTTATCGAGCTTCACCTGAAAAGTATCTATTTGGGTCAACTACACCATGTGGGAACAAGCTTCATGCAATCACTTCCTGCATAAAGATTTAACTTAACACAGTTATCATTAGTGGATTTGATTTTAGATCTATCTAATATTTTGGTGATGGAAAATATATTCTGTCTTCAGTCAAAAATAAAGTCAAAATGTTGCGGTTGCTGGAATCTGAAACAAGAACAGAAAATGCTGGAGAAATTCAGCAGGTCTGACAGCATCTGTGGAGAAAGAATAGAGCCAATGTTGCAACTCTGTATGATCCTTCATCAGAGCTGCTTCATCTGAGCTCTGACAAAGGGTCACCCTGACTTGAAAGCTTGGCTCTATTCTTTCTCCACAGATGCTATCAGACCTGCTGAGTTTTTCCAGCATTTTCTGTTTCTGTCTTTAGGGTTTTAGATGTAGGGGATAATTTAACATGCGTGTATTTCGCAATATGCCACCATTGCCCCCCCTCCGCGCCCTCCCCACTTCCCAAGGTGAAATGTTTAGATATTCAGCTAAGCCAGTATGGGGAGATAAAGTAAGAGAGCACAGGGTAGGATGTCAGAAGAAGCTTCTCTGACCGTGAAGTACTTCATTAGTGCCAGTGAGCTGTGTTCGCCTTCCCCTCAGAACGTAAAATGGGTCATAATACCAACATCTTTTTAATAAAACTATCACTGACTATCGAATCCCTATAGTACCAAAGGAGGCCATTTGATCCATTGAGTCTGCACTGACCAAAATCCCACCCAGGCCCTATTCCTGTAACCCCATGCATTTACCCTGCTAATCCCCCTGAAACTGGGATCAATTTAGCTGGCCAGTCAACCTAACCTGCCCATTTCTGGACTGTGGGAGGAAACCAGAGCAGCCGACAGAAACCTACACAGACACGGGGAGAATGTGTAAAGTCCACATGGATAATAACGCAAGACCAGAATTGAACCTGGGACCCTGTGAGGCAGCAGTGCTAACCACTGTGCCATTCATGAGCTTTGATTCAACCATGAAAACAAGCAGTGAAATATCGGCAATACAAAATGGCAATGCCCACAAAGGAATGGGCTCCCAGTCACCAACTGTTGATAATATATATTGTTGCTGCACTGGGGTGTTAGCCTAACTTATGTACACTTATCTCCAGAATGAAACTTAAACCCATGAGCTTTAGGTGGAGAGGCAAGAGAGGTACCACCAAGCCAAGTCTAATACTTAATGCAGGGCTAGACTTCTTCTAAAAACGAGAATATTTCTCACACGTTTTTTGGAGACACTTACCCGAATGAATCTCTGACACTCCGAGCCGTACAGAGTGCCTCAGAGTAATTCATGGTGGAAAGTGGAAGGCAGGGCCCCATCCTGTTGAGAAGCCGGCAGCGTAGTGCTGAGTGTGCCTCTGTGCATGTACCAATCTGTCAGTGTGGAGAACGGCACATGCGCATTGACCCACCCCATTGCCTTCCCAACTAGCTATCCCAACCTCCTTCCCACAACTCAATTGCTAACATACTGGACACTCATTCCCACACCTCCAAACTGAAGAAGTGCAGTGGGCCAGGAAAATCCCAGCCTCGGTTTTTGCTGCACGCTTGTTAAATGAGAACGACTGTGTTTTGTCCCTCAAGATGTATAGAGCATGAAAACGGTCAGCAACAGGTGAGATAGGCCAATGCATCTTTTACCATTCATCATCTTTGTAAGTTTGTGTGCTTTTGTTTGTTCCGTTGATTGGTTGGTGTGAATATGACAAGTAACCCTTGAGCCTTCCTTCGTCATTTCATTTGTAAGGACATCCGTTGCCATGGGGACCTCTTGCGTGCAGCTTAATCATCGAAAAAACTGCAGAAAAAAGTGACAAGCAAACTATAGGAAAACATGGGTAAGGAATATTCACTGAAGCCGGATCGTTTAATGATGTGTTGTATCCCGGAATTCCTAGCCTTTCAAATTTGCTAAATCCAGTAAGAATTTTCCACCAGTTTTAATTCCCTTCCGTTACTGCAGAGGACTCCAGCTTAGATTATGTTATTCTCTGTAAAAGATAAAGTTCTTCCTTCATACCATACAGGTGTCACGTTAATGATTTGAAATTCTGATGTAGAAATGCTGTCATTGGACTGGGGTGAGCACAGTAAGAGGTCTCATAGCTACCAAGTTAAAGTCCAACAGGTTTATTTGGAATCACGAGCTTTTGAAGCACTATCCCTTCATCAGATGAATCACCAAATGAAGGAGCAATGCTCTGAAAGGCCGTGATTCCAAACAAACCTGCTTCATTTTAAATATTGACCTGGATTGTTTGTCCATCAGGTGCACCCATTCAGCAGGCCTAGAATCAGGCACAATGCATTCGGCCGCAGTTAGTCCCACAGAAGCATAGAAAATGGAAGCATTTGGCCCTTCAAGCCTGCTCCACCACTCAGTTTGATCATAGCTGATTATCAAATACAATACCCCCTTCCTCCCCCACCCTCATATCCCTTGATCCCTTCAGCCCCAAGAGCTATATTTAATTTCTTCTTGAAATCACACAAACTTTTGGCCTCAACTATTTTCTGTGGTTGTGAATTCCATGCATTCACCATTCGCCATGTCAATCTATGTCCATGATCTACAAGCAGCTGCAGTGATGTAGCAAAATCTGTTGATGACACAAAAATAGGTGGGAAAGCGGGCTGCGATGAGGAGGTAAAAACTTTACAACCTGAATATTGACAGGCTAGGGGAATGGACCAGAATCTAGCAGATAGAAATTAATGTGGATTAATGAGAGGTTATCCATTTTGGCCAGAAAAATAAAAGGATAGATTACTACTTAAATGGAGAATAAGTTCAAAAGATGTCTATGCAGAAGGACCTGGGTATCCTTGTGCATGAGTCTCAGAAAGTGGGTATGCAGGTGTAGAATATTATAAGGAAGGCAAATGGAATCTTGACATTTATTGCAAAGTATAAAAATAGAGAAATGTTATTAGAATTGTATAAGGCATTGGTGAGACCTCACTTGGAGTATTGTGTTTTGCTCGCCTTTCTTGAGGAAGGATGTGGTGGCACTGGAGGCAGTTCAGAAGAGGTTCATTAGCTTGATTCCAGGTGTAAAGGGGCTGTCGTATGAGAAGCGGTTGAGTAGCTTGGGATTTACTCAATGGAGTACGGAAGAATGAGGGGGGATTTGATTGAGGTATATAAAATACTCAACTGAATTGATAGAGTAAATGTTAACCAAATGTTCCCTCTTTTAGAACACTCTAGGAGAAGATATCATTATTCTAGAGTAAAAGGAGTGAGATTCAGGACAGACATATGAAGCAGCAAAGCCGCCTGTTTGATTGCCTGCCCATCCAGCACAATATTATTCACTCTCTCCAGCACAGCAGTGAGTACCATCTCACTCCCAATCATCCTCAATCCTGAGGCACTGCTTAAGAAGAAAAAGATTACCATGTACAAGAGGCACTGTAGCAAACCTCCACAGACCGTGCCTTTCAGCACCAAGATAACTAAACACAATAAGTACATGAATATTGTAAAAACATATCTGCTTTGCTAGTGTCCTTTAGGGCAGGGAATTTACTGTCCTTATCTGGCCTACATATGACTCCAGACCCGCAGCAATGTGACTGACTTTTAATCACCCTGCAAAATAGCCCAGTAAACAATTAAGGATGAGTAACATATGTTGGCCTGATCATCCACATCCATGTCCCAAGAATAATGCTGTCTGAAAATAGAAACCCCACCACCTACAAATTCCCCTACAATCCACACACTATCTGAGATGGATTGTAATTCAATTCACTTTTTGGGATAATCTCAATCAGTTGGAGCACTCAGATGATTTCCTTCAATGTTAGGTTGAGAAAGACAGAATCGAAAAATATTAGGACTGAGCTATCTCGCCTCAAAGGAAAAGAGCCAAATGGGAATATTATCATCCTTTTAATAAGTTTCAATTAGATGATAATATCTCATCTATTATTTTAGGTCTGACAATAACTCTTCAGTAATCTAAGCCTCACCAAAGAGGAGACAGAGTCAGGTTCATTTGTTAGCAATACAGAAGATAATGGAGACAATTTACCAAAGAAATTCTAAGTGCCAAACGACCATGAAAATGGGAAAGAATCACACCCATTTTATGGATGGGCTCCCATATGCTTTCTTATGACACTTTAAAAAATAAATGATCCCAAATGTGATGCCCGCCAGTAGGGGGAGGGTAGACTCTATTTACAGTGAGAAACAGGCTGCAAAATTCTAGAGGGCGCTATTGTGCATGTGCCCCGATCTCTCAGTTGCACTATGTATACAAGTACATATGCTGTGTCAATCTATTAATACCCCCACAACTCCAGACCCTGCCAACCCCCCAATCGCTCCATTGATTACAACCACCTCTTCCCCCCCCCCCCCAATGATCATCACACCTCAGTCATGACCTTCCCCTCAACTAGGGGAACTTCACAGTAACTTCATTGTATTGTTAATATAAGCCTACTTGTGACCTATAAATAAACCTTAAATTACCTTTTATTGATTCTAAGGAAGTAAGGTTGTTAGAACTCATGATGGTCTATTTTCATTTATTTGTGAATGTTTCAGCTGATTATGGCTTAGGGCAAAGTGTGAAAGTCACCTTATCAAATATAGAGTGAAACATTGTTTGTTGCAAACTATGAATTTCGGTGTGGATCCCTTTTACCAGGTGATCTCTTATTGAGGTAAGAAGAGATGAGTCCCTTCGTGCAGAAACTGTGGAATGTGAACTGCATTTTATCTCTTAAACAAATAGAGCTTTTTAACATTTTAAACTTCCAAAATTCTTTGAAAAATGAAAACCCTACCACCTGCAAGTTCCCCTATAATCCATACACTATCTGTGATGGATTATGGCCAGGTTTCTTCACTCGGATTCCTTCACAATCATGAGTTGGAATTATGTTCGTTACTGATGAAACTCCCTTCCTAACAGCACAGAGATGGACTTATACCACATAGACTAAGTGGCTCAAGAAGGCAGCTCATGGCCACTTTCTCTGGGGCACTTAGGGATGGGCAGTAAAGGCTGCCCTAGCCAGGATCACTCACATCCAATCAAATCATGTTTTAAATCTATCTTGGCTGTTCTGGGCTGAACGCTTCGTCTGTGTGGTTTTCTTGTTGGGGTGAAATAAAATTGAGAAAAGAAAGACTTTCCTCAACACGAACTTCGCCGTTGTATAGGGAAAAGCAGTCAATTTGCAAGCAGGATAGCAAGGTTCCATATGCACCAATCAGATAAACCGACCAACAAATCTGATATTGGAAACAGGATAGATGTTGGTAAGGACATCCTGAGCACCTCCTGCTCTCCTTTGAGTAAAGCTGTGGTGATCATTGCATTCCCCTGTGGGACAGGGATAGAGTGAGAAATGGGTGGGGGTGAGGGAGAGCATGGGAGAGAAGCTAAGTGTGCTGGAAGAGTGGAACAGTACAGAGAGAGAGATAGAATAGGGTGGGAGAGAAGATGACAAAACATGATGGTGGGTTGGGAAGGGGAACAATTGTGGCCAAATATCTCTAGTGTTTGATTTGATTTAATTTATTATTGTCACATATATTGAGATACAGTGAAAAGTACTGTTTCTTGCATGCTATAAGGACAAAGCATACCGTTTACATATGCATACGGGAGAAGGAAAGTAGAGGGTGCAGAATATAATGTTGCAGTAATAGATAGGGTGAAGAGAAAGATCAACTTAATATAAGGCAGGTCCAATCAAAAGTCTGATAGCAGCAGGGAAGAAGCTGTTCGTGAGTTGGTTGATATGTGATCTCAGGCTTTCATAGACATCTCCAAAGCGCTATTTTCACTCAGACACAATGAGCTAACTATTCTTTACCTTATCCTCACATTCCATTCCCAGATCCTGGAACCTTTAGCCCCAAATATTGTCTGCCAACACTTGATCCTTCCTCCTTTCATCTCTGCCCCCTGTGCTTATTTATTGACATTATTCCCTCCGTCTCCACCGTTATTTCCTACCTTGCCCTGAAACCCACATCTTCTCATTCCTCGATATTACCTCCTACTCTCCTCCTTCCTGTCTTATCACTGATCAACTTTATTTGCCCCTTTACTTCCATGGTTCCCTGCCAAGCTTTGCTCAAGACCCTGACCTTCTGGTTGTTTGCCATTTTAACACACGATCCTGCTCCTGCGCCCACATGTCTGTCCTTGGCCTGCTGCAATATTCCAATGAAGCTCAACACAAACTGGAGGAACAGCATCTCATCTTCTGGTCAGGCACTTTACAGCCTTCTGGTCTCAACATCGAATTCAACAAATTCTGATGATTAGCTCTACCCCACCTTGACCCCTTTGTTTTCACTCTATTTTATTTACTTTTGTACTGTTCTCTACCTTTTATTTCTTTATTGTCTTTCTTCATTTTTCTCCCATATCCCCCCACTCTTTCCCCCATGTTACCTCCCTTTGCTTTCCCTTTCCCCCTTTTTCCAAATTTTACCCCTCCCCTACCCATTCTTCCCCCTCCCCCGACATCTTCACCTGCCAAAGCTTATCTTCTGATTTCAGCTTCTCTGCCGTTTGGCCATTCACCTTCTATTCTCTCTATGGGCTGCCATTAGCAGCCTTTCCCCTTGTTTCTGTGGCTGTGACTCATCTTTCACTCCCTAAGTCTGCAGTATAAATATCTCTCACTTTCTATGCCTTTAGCTTTGACAAAAAGTCATCTGGCCTTGAAACGTCAGCCCTTTTCTCTCCTTACAGATGTTGCCAGACCTGCTGAAATTTTCCAGCATTTTCTCTTTTGGTTTCAGATTCCAGCATTCGCAGTAATTTGCTTTTAACCTTTGCTCTCCCTGCTTTAACCTGAGATCCCTCCACACCACACTGTTCACCACGAACTGTTAAAAATGTAGACTTGCTGCTTTTGCTTTTCCATCTCGCAGGTTCCAGATCACAGCATGGCTGATGCCAGGAAAGCCAAGTTTAATGAAGTACTTGCCCGTAGGAGCAGACGTAAATTAAAAATTAATCAATCATCAGAGAATGCGTCAACCCAGGCCCCTCTCAAACACCTCTTAATATACTGTTCTCACACATGCTGAGAGTGTGAACAACAACTCCTGCTCAGCGTCCCAGAATGATGAGTCACAGAAGAACTTAAAGAGCGAAACAAGATCTGGACTGATGTACTTACATCCTCGGCAGTGCAATAATTGTGGTAGATATTTAATGTCAAAGTTGGTATGTTATGACTGGCGATAATCCAACACTTTGGGTAATTAACATTGCTTTGCACTTTTGACTTACTATAGCAGTTGGTACATCACATTGTATGTTTTGTGAAGCTCCAATTAAAGCAATTATTAGAGAAGATTCCCATTACAAAAAAGTCAAACAGTTTGGATCTGAATTTCAGGGAAAATTCAATGACCTTACCAACATAACTTCTGCGATCTTCTGACCCCTGATTACAGCTTTTTAATTCTTTTACAGAAAGCGGGCGTCACTGGCTAAGCCAACATTTATTGTCTTTCTCCGATTCCTGTCTATCTCGCAGGGCAGTAAGGTGGCACAGCGGTTAGCACTGCTACCTCAGAGCCCCAGAATCCCAGGTTCAATTCCGGTCTTGGGTCACTGTCTGCGTGGAGTTTGCACATTCTCCTCATCTTCATGGGTTTCCTCTGGGCACTCCAGTTTCTTCCCACTGTCCAAAGATATGCAGGTTAGGTTGATTGCCTATGCTAAATTGAACCTAGCAGGGTAAATGCTTGGGGTGATGGGAATAGAGTTTGGGTGGGATTGTGAGTGGTACAGACTCAATGGGCTGAATGGCCTCCTTCTGTACTGTAGGGATTCTATGATTGTCCTTGAGAAGCTGGCTTGGACTGCAGAAGATCCTGTATACCCATATGCTGTTAGGGAGGGAGTTCCAGGATTTGGATCCAGCCACAGTGAAGGAACAGCTGATGTATTTCAAAGCCAGAATGGTGCATGACTTGCAAGTGGACCTGTAGATGGTGATGTTCCTATGCACCTGCTACCCTCATCCTTCAAGCAACGAGGAATCACGGGTACAGAAGGTGCTGTCTAAGCAGCTTTGGTGAGTTCCTACAGTGCATTCTGTAGATCGTACACACTGCTGTCACTGTGCATTTGTTGCGAAGGGAGTAAATGTTTAAGTGATGGATGGAAGGTCAATCAAGCAGACTGCTTTGTCCTGGATGATGTTGAGTTTTTTGAGTGCTTTTGGAGCTGCATTCACCCAAGTAAGTGGAAAACATTCCATCATATTCCATACTTGTGCCTTGTGGATACATGGACAGGCTTTGGGGAGCTAGGAAGTGAGTTACTTTTTGCACAATTCGCAGCCTCTGACCTGTTCCCATATCAACAGTATTCATATGGCCCATCCAGTTCAGTTTGTGATCAATGCTAACCCCCAAGATGTTGATAATGGAGGGTTCAGTGATGGGGAGCACAGTGGCACATTGGTTAACACTGCTGCCTCACAGCACCAGAGATCCAGGTTCTATTCTGGCCTCAGATGATTGTGCAAACTAACACAGACATTCTCCCCATGTTGGTATGGGTTTCCTCTGAGTGTTCTGGTTTCCTCCCAAAGATGTGCAGGATAAGTTGAGTGGCCATGATTAATTGCCCCTTAGTGTCACAGAGATTGGCAGGGTAAATACATGGGGTTACAGGGATAGGGCCTAGGTGGGATTGTTGTTGGTCCAGGCTTGATGAGCTAAATGGCCTCTTTTTGCACTGTAGAGATTCTAAAGGACTAGTTCCTTTCTAGATTCTCATGCCATTGAATGATAATTAGGTTGTTTCTTGTTGGAGACGACCATTGCCTGGCACTTGTGTCACTAGAACATAGAACATAGAACATTACAGCACAGAACATTGTCACTGTCCATTTATCAGCTCAAGCCCAGATGTTGTCCAGGTTTTGCAGTATATAAACAGATTTCTTCACTGTCTGAGGAGTTGTAATTGGTGCTGAATGTTGTATAATCAGTGAATATCTCCAATTCTGACTTTACCCTGGAGGAAAAGTTATTGTTGTGGAGAAGGTGAGAGAAAACTGCTGAAATCCATTTCCCTTCCCAACTGCACATGACCAACATGCTTCTGAAAGGAAGTGATTCTTAAATGCAGAATGTGTGAATGGTCAGCAGCAAGCTTTCCATGGGTTTAAACAAAGAGGGGCGATTATTCACACACTCATCCTAAAATCCAGTCATCAGACTCACTCACACATTCACCCACACAAATACATTCAAGAAAAAGAGTTCAAAAAATAGTGCAATTGCATAGAATATAAACAGAAGAATGACTCATAATTAACATGACTGTCCTCATCATGAAAACATGCCTAGCAGCCCCAAGGAGAAAGAAGTCTTCCCTCTTGAAGTGTAGTTTCATAAGTTCCATAGCTAGAGAGGAAATTTTCCCATTCCACCTGCCAGGGGAATCGTGATGGATGAAAGCCGGACCACGGAAAGGTTTGTCAACGCCAGGTGGGATTTTCCAGTTCCAGGGTGAACACGGCCAGAAAATCCCATCCAGAGTCTCATGCTAAGATAGTTTTCTCTCAAAGAGATGGTTCCCTGCAGGTCACTGCTGGCTACAGTCTTGGCACTGAGAGGCCAGTTTGCAGTGTTGGTGGAGCCAAGGAAAGAACATGCTTGGAGACCTTGTAATGTTATACATTTTAACTAACTCATCAATGTTACTGCCTTTTCCCGTTGCTGCCGTGTCTTTCTACTGTGAGGACTTAAAGATTAAAAAGAGGCAAATGTGGCTGCCCAGCCGTGTGGTTTCACAATGTTCCTTTTTCCAAATATACTGTGGTCTTAGGATAAGTACACTTGCTAGTGTATTGTTTCAATCCGGTTAACGACCAGTAACATTTCGCTTAAAGTCAACAAAACATGAAATCCCACTTACCCACGAGGAAAATAAAGTGACACAACTTCACAATTTTAAACAAACAAAAATGAACTTTACTATACAAAGTTAGAATAGTAAAATAATCTACAATATTTATCTTATAGTCTGACATTCAGAAGTAACATGAAGTAAACAGGAATTAATAGGTTGAACACACCACAATACACGTTAAATTTTGATTTGATTTGATATATTATTGTCACATATATTAAAATATAATTACGAGTGTTGTTTCTTGCATGCTATACAAACAAAGCATACCATTCATAGAGAAGGGAAGGAGACAGTGCAGAATGTCGTGTTACATTTATCGATAAGGTGTAAAGAAAGATCACCTTAGTGTAAGATAGGTCCATTCAAAAGTCTGGTGGCAGCAGGGAAGAAGCTATTTATTGGGATGTGACCTTCAATCTTTGTATCTTTTTTCTGACAGAAGAAGGTGAAAGAGAGAATGTCGGGGGTGTGCGGGGTCCTTAATTACGTTGGCTGCTTTGTTGGGGCAGCGGAAAGTGTAGACAAAGTCAATAGATGGGAGACGTCATGGACTGAGTTTGTTCACAACCCTTTATATTTTCTTGTGGTCTTGGGAAGAACAGAGGCCATGCCAAGCTGTGATAAAAATCAGAAAATGGCAGGTAGAATCAAAATAGAAGTCAACTTTCAACACTTTCAACTCTTTTGCGGACCACTAGCTTCACTAAGCAGGTTTCTCTCAATCCCAGCTGCACCGAGCTATAAATTGAACCCTAATGTCTGAAGTAGAACCAACCATTTTGCACTACTTAGAAACATAGAAGAAAAGTAGAAGTATAGAAAATAGGTGCAGGAGTAGGCCATTCAGCCTTTGAGCCTGCACAACCATTCAATAAGATCATAGTCGTTCATGCACTTTCGGTATCCCACTCTCACCTTTCTCTCCATGCCCCTTGACCCCTTTAGCCACAAGGGGTATGTCCAGCTCCCTCTTGAACATTTCTAACAAACTGGCCCCAAATGCTTTCTGTGGTAGACAATTCCACAGGTTCACAACCCTGAGTGAAGACATTCTTCCTCATCTAAGTTCTGAATGGCTTATCCCTTATTCTTAGACTGCAACTCCTGGTTCTGCACTCACCCAAAATCAAGAACATTCTTCCCACATCTAGCCTGTGCTGTCCATCAGGATTTTATATGTTTCCATGAGATTCCCCTCTCATTCTTCTAAATTCCAGTGCGTACAAGCCCAGTTGGTTCAATCTCTCTTCATATGTCCAGTCCTACCATTCCAGGAATCAGTCTGATGAAACTTTGCTGGACTCACTCAATAGCAAGAATGTTCTTCCTCAGACTAGACCAAAACTACACACAATACTCAAAGTGTGGTCTCATCAAGGCTCTGTATAACTGCAGCAAAACATCTGGACTCCTATACTGAAATCCTGTTGCTATGAAGACCAGCATGCCATTAGCTTTCCTCACTGCCTGCTGTACCTGCATGCCAACCTTCAGTGACTGTTCCACTATGACACTCAGGTCACATTGCACTTCCCCTTTTCCTAAACTGCCACTATTCAGATAATCATCTTCCTTTCTGTTTTTGCCACCAAAATGGATAACCTCATATTTATCCCCAGTATTTTGCATTTGCCAAGTATTTGTCCACTCAGCCAGGCAATTCAAGTCACCTTGTAGCCTCTCAGCATCCTCCTCGCAGCACACACTACCACCCAGCTTAGTGTCATCTGCTAATTTGGAGATATTTGCACCCAATTCCTTCGTCCAAATCATTAATGTATATTGTGAATAGCTGGAGTCCCAGCACTGAACCCTATGGCACCCCACTAGTCACTGCCTGTCACTCTGAAAAGGACCCGTTTATTCTGACTCTCTGCTTCCTGCCTGCCAACCTGTCCCCCATCCACATCAATACATTACCCCCCAATGCCATGAGCTTTAATTTTGTTCACTGATTTTTTGTGTGGGACTTTGTCAAAAGCCTTTCGGAAGTCTAGATACACAATATCCATTGGTTCACCCTTGTCCACTCTACCAGTTACATCCTCAAAAAATTCCAGAAGATTTGGAATGACCTCCCTTTAATGAATCCATGTTGACTTGGACCGATTCTATCATCACTTTCCAAATGCTCAGTTATTACATCCTTAATATTTGATTCTAGCATTTTTCCATCTCCAGAGTCAGGCTAACCGGTCTATAATTCCCTGCTTTCTCAGCTCCCGAGGATTTCTTTTAGAGTTGCACACCACACAAGGTCCAACCTGCAACAAATCAACCCCCCCTCTGCCTCTAGCATAAATAGATGTAACCAGGGTATCACCACAAGTTCCACCCATATTCATGGAGGATGCTTTTAAACTAATTTAGCTCCAATTGCCAAAACAAAGTATCCAGCATCTTCAATCATTTCTTGATGTGTGCAGAATGAGTTCAATTGATTAAAAAAACTGGCAATCTGTGTGGCCGAGGATTTCAAGAGGAAGCCAAGATGGGCCATCTACTCAGCACTTTTGGCTGAAGATAGCTGAAAATAAACTCCAGCTTTGTTTTTTGTAGAATCATTCAGTGCAGAATAGGCCCTTAGGCCCATCAAGTTTGCACCGACAGACAAGAAACACCTCACCTCCTACCTAATCCCATTTCCAGCATCTGGGCCATAACATTGAGTGTCATGACATGCTCATCCAGACACTTTTTGAAGGATGTGAGGCAACCTGCCTCTGTCACTCTCCCAGGCAATGCATTCCAAACCATCACAACCATCTGGTTAAAAAAGCTTTTCCTCACATTCCCCCCTAAATCTGTTTTAGCCAGCTTGTTGAAGCCATTGCCTGGGGTGTGGCCGCTGTCACATGCAAACAGCTACGGGGAGTCACAGGTGAGAGCTGAGTGCCAGGTGGGGACGAAAGGGTGCACAAACTACCCTGAAAAGCATGCAACATGTTCCCCCATCAGAGACACTATACCTCCCTGACACCCCATAAACTTCAGCCTCAACAAAGTTTTATACAACTTCAACATGACTTCCCTGCTTTTGTAATCTAAATCTCGACGGATAAAGGCAAGTATCCCATATCCCTTTTTCACCACCCTGCCAACATACCTTTCTGTCACTGATGTGCTGGACTCCCCAGTATTGTGGGTGGATACTTACTTGCCCCAGCACCATTGTTACTCCCCTTCCTTGTTTGACTCTCCTTTGTCAATTACATGTTTGCGAGTTGATCTCAAAATCTCCACCTGATACAACATATAGAATCACAGAAACACTACAGTGCAGGAAGAAGCTATTTTGGCCCATCAAGTCTGCACCAACCACAATCCCATCCAGGCCCTATCCCCATATCTTACAGGCTAATCCACACTTCTCAGGACATTAAGGAGCAATTTTTAACATGGCCAATCAACCTAACATGCACATCTTTGGACTGTGGGAGGAAACCAGAGCATCCGCAGGAAACCCATGCAGATACAGGGAGAATGTGCAAACTCCACACAGAGAGTGACCCAAGCCAGGAATCGAACCAAGATCCCTGAAGCTGTGAAACAGCAGTGCTAACCACTGTGCTACCGTGCTGTCCATGAACTTTATTGTTTTCTGAGCTGGTTATTTGTCTAAGTATTTTGAGAAGGGTTTTTTTTTCACAACTTTCACTGTAACAGTCACATCCCTTTTCTTCCCTTTCACGGAACATTTGGAAATCTCAGGCCAGCTGTGGCGATCCCACTGACAATAGACCTCTGACCTCACATAGAGTAGAAGACTTGGAGACCCTGGGACACTCAACATGCCCAAAACAGTAACGAGACAATGAAAGGTGAGGATTTCTCTGGATCACCAACAGGCTTGGTGTAGTTGGCAGATTGAATATGAATGAAGCTAAATAGCTCTATTTTTTTTAAGATTAAAGATCCAGCAAATGTGAAATGAAACAACATATTAAAGGAGCGCACACAATCTACATTTCTCCCCCTTGCATTCAAAGAAAACCATGACTACCTATGACGCATGACTTTGTTACTTAACGGTCCCACACAGATCTATTAGTCTTAATGTCAACCTCCTCAGAAGTACTTCAGCTGTGTTCTTAGCAAAGAACTGTAGCATAACCATACAATGATACAATATTGCAAAAATTCAACTTCTAAATTTGGATCTACTGACAATTGTAGAAGAGTTTCATTTTCTTTCACTATAGTGAGATAAGTCATGCATTTCAGCTACTTTAACCAATTACCATTTTGCAAATACCATTGAGTGATATAACAAATTGGTAAAAACAGTGCAAAAATTTATTTATTTCAAACCATACAATATCTTATCATATTAAAATTATTGTCCAAACATGTGCAATAGTGGCTCAGTGGATAGTACTCTTGCCTAGCATCTGAAAGTCATATGTTCGAGTACTGCACAAGTTTAAAATTTGGGCTTATACTCTAGTGCAATACTCAAGGAATGCTGCATAGTCAGGGATACTGATTTTTTTTATTTGGAAAAGTTAAACCAAGGCTTGACTACCAAGTCACGTGGATGGAAAAGACTCTATACTTACTCCTGAACCAAGATTACAAAGCAGACAGTCATTACTTCCATTGCTATTCATTGAAGCTTGCTGAGTGCAGAATTTGTTGTGATGTTTCCCACATTACAAAGGCAATTTCTCATTGAAAGACTGTAAAGTGCTTTGAGACATCCTGGGGTGCTATATAAATGCATGTTTACACTTTTATTTACACAGAGGCAGCAGCAATTTGGGTTGTAGAACATTCCAGAGAGTAATATATTGAGCTTTCAATATTTTACTACATTTCTATTTTAATTAAGAAATGGTAATTAATTATCTGTAGAGAGAGGAGGAAATTAATTCAGAATTGATGACTAATATTCAAATCATCTTCAATCGTTAAAACATTGGGAAATTAGGCTGCATTTTTAATATATGGTCTAATTAAAGTTAATAGAAATTTAGGAAAAACTCCCAATGTTGGAAAGTTGACACAAAAATAACAGAAAATGTTTAAAATATAGGAACAATGTGTTGGTTGAGTGGTGAAATAAAAGTCCATACCAGAAGCATTAACCTTGTTTTCAATGATGAGAATAGCCAACAGATCAGGCAACGCCTGGAAAGAAAGTCATCAATGTGAAACATTAGTTCTGTTTCTTTGTCTACACAGGCCGCCAGACTTGCTAATAAGCACCTCCAAACCTTATCCTGCAACCATGTTGCCCTATGCTGTTTATGCCAGTTCAAATGCCAGCTTTATTTTTTCTGATAGTAATGGTCCAAGCATGGTGGCACAGTGGTTAATGCTGTGGGATCAAAGCATTTTCCTTCCCTTTTCATGGGAAGAAGTGTCCTGAAACATTTGGAAATCTCAGACGAGTTGCAGTCATCCCACTGTCATCTGGTAAGTATTGTCAGATGCCACCACTGGGTTTGGTGGAACTGGTTTCTGATATTCCATTTTGTGGAGATCTTTCCCAATCTTTTAGATTGGCAAAATTTTTAGTTAGAACCATAGCATCTCTACAGTGCAGAAGGACGCCATTTGGCCCATTGAGTCTGTACCAACCATAACTACACCCAGGCTCTATCCCCGTAAACCCATCTATTTATTCTGCTAGTCCCCCTGACCAATTAACTAAGCTGCATATCTTTGGACACTAAGGAGCAGCACGATGGCACAGTGGCTAGCACTGCTGCCTCACATAACCAGGGACCTGTGTTCAATTCCTGGCTTGAGTTGCTGTCTGTATGGAGTTTGCATGTTCTCGTCTCTATGTGGGTTTCCACCTGATGCTCCAGTTTCCTCCCATATTCAGAAAGACATGCTAATTAGATGCATTGACCTGAACAGGCACTGGATTGTAGCGACTAGGGGAATTTCACAGTAATTTCATTGTAGTGTTAACGTAAGTCTTACTTGTGACTAATAAATAAACTTTAATTTAGGACAGCCAGTCCACCTAATCTGCATATCTTTGAACAATATAGATATTTTCCCTGTGCAAACAGGGAAAATGTGCAAACTTCTTATAGGCAGCCATGGGATGTGGGTGTTCCTGGTAAGGCCAACAATTGTTGCCCATCCCTAATTGTCCTTGAACTGAGTGGTTTGCTGGGCCATTTCAGAGGGTAGTTCAATCACATTTCTGTAGATCTGGAGTCACATGTAGATCTGATCGGGTTAGAGCAGCAGATTTCCTTCCCTAAATGACATTAGTGAACTAGATGGGCTTTTAGGCCACTTGATAATCATTTCATGGTCTCCATAAATTCCTTACAGCGCAAAAGGAAGCCATTTGGCCCATTGATTCTGCAACAACTTTCCAGAAGAGCATCTTATCCAGGTTCTCCTTCGACCTATCTCCATAAACCCATGAGTTTATCATGCCTCAATCCCCTAGCCTACACACCTATTGACACTAAGGGGCAAATTTAACATGGCTAATCCACCAAACCTGCACATATTTGGACTGTGGTACATCATTAAATGTTTAACTCGAGGGGCAGAATTCTCCCAAAAAATTCTAAGTGCAAAATTGCCCTAAAAACTGGAGATGTTGGAAAAACTTAAGCTTGTTTTCATTAGAACGACGAAAGTTGAGGGGAGACCTGATAGAAGTCTATAAGGTTATGAGAGGTATGGATTGAGTAGATAGTCAGAAGTGTTTTCCCATGGTGGAAGAGTCAATTACTAAGGGGCATAGGTTTAAGGTGCGAGGGCAAAGTTTAAGAGAGAAATAAAAGGTAAATTTTTTACAGAGTGATGGGTGCCTGGAATTCATTGCCGGCGGAGATAGTGGAAGCGAATACAGTAGTGACTCTTAAGGGGCATCTTTGACAAGTACATGAATGAGATGGGAATAGAGGGATATGGTCCCCAGAAGAGTAGGGGATTTTGGTTAAGTCAGGCAGCATGTCGGTGCAGACTTGTCATTTTCTTTGTTCTAAATCCCGTTGCCTTATTCAGTGGGATTTTCAAAATGAATCACCCACACTTTATGAAATGCTGACAGTGCTTCAGGAAATCTTGCGAAAATCTGTGGCCGGGGTCTATTCCTGCTGGAATAGGCGGCTGCGCATGTGCCGATTTGTTAGCGCCGCGATTTGCGCATGCACAGTCACACCGTACTGCCAGCCTCCCAAATCACTGACCATTCTGATCACTGGTCAACCCCACGATTTCACATCACTGACTGGGCAACACCCCCACCATCCCCAACAAACTCCAGTCAGTGGCCTCCCAGATGTTTCTGAGCCTGAATCGACCACGCACCCCTGTCCTGCCTTGATCTCCTGATCCTCTGGGAGGCCTCCAATGCTCCCCTTTACTCCTGCCAGGTCGGGCTGACAGTACTTTGGTAATGGTGGGCTGTTTTAAACCCCGGTTGGAGTGAAACACTCCTGGTGGGGGGAGGGGGGAAGAGGCTAGAGGGTCCAGAGACTTCAGTCCTGGACCTGCTAATGATATTAACAATGATTTGAATAATTTCTACAGCTCCATGTTGATTTCTGGCACAGAGCTGAGAATGCCGGAAATCCAGTGGCTGGAGATGCATGGAAGCCGTGACACCCAGTGAGAAGCTCCCTAGACAGTCTCTGCTGATGTATCCAGTCCATTGCACTGGTCTATCAACGGGCTGGCAGAATCATCCTTCCAGATGTTTACAGCATTCAAGTTTTACCACCAGCTGCGATGGGATTCAAACCTGGATCCCCAAAGCCTTACCTGTGAGTCTGAAGATTACTAATCTGGTGAAAATACCATACACCATCACCTCCTTCTCCCTGTAGCTCATGTACAGGAACGTAAAGAAAGTCCTCATTCCTGAAAACTGCATCTTCATA
Source organism: Sphyrna mokarran (assembly GCA_024679065.1). Classification (NCBI taxonomy): domain Eukaryota; kingdom Metazoa; phylum Chordata; class Chondrichthyes; order Carcharhiniformes; family Carcharhinidae; genus Sphyrna; species Sphyrna mokarran. The sequence continues at coordinate 13,316,308 of JAGIQG010000017.1, read as the reverse complement.
AAAATAAATTATGCAGATGCTGGAATCTAAAACCAGAAGAGAAAATGCTGGAAAACCTCAGCAAAATGTCAGCATTTGTAAGGAGAGAAGAGAGCTGACATTTCAAGTCTCTCTCCTTAAAGTCCCTCTCCTTAAAGAGAAACCACATCAAATGAACCTTCATTGCATTAATTCCAAGGCAATTTTTAAATTTTGAAGACTGAAATACAATTTGACAACGGGTTGTCTGGATTCGAAACATCAGCTCTTTTCTCTCCTTACAGATGCTGCCACACCTGCTGAGATTTTCCAGCATTTTCTCTTTTGATTTGAATCCTTTATAATTTCAGCATTCTCAGCACTGGCAGCTTGTTTCATGTAAATCCATTCCTTTGATGCGCATCTGTTCTCCTCCCAGCTGAGTAATTATTCTCTCGTCCTCTCATCTGGTTTAAAGCAAATCATTAGAAATTACCCCACAAAGCTGGCGAGCAATGGGGGATTAATTACTAATGAGGATATGACACCTGTATGATTTGGTTTCTGAACTGGATCTAGCAACTTGAAATGTACAGGAGGATACACACTGTCACTGCGTTCACTGTGACTGCCCATTACTCTATTGTAATTAAACTTGGAAGAATTGTATGCTTTAAATAATGACTGTCACAAACTGCTGAACCAATAATGGCATAAAAAACAGTCACCAAAGCAAAGCTGAAACATTAACTTGTGAGAATTTGCAAATGTAGATTAATAAATAGGAAAGCAAATTGTACATTAGTTTTTATTACCAAGCAATTGGAACGTGAAGAAATTGTACTTTATATTGGGAATAGTGAGCCCACATGTGGAGCACCGTGTACAACTTTGGTCCCCTTACTGAAAGAAGGATAAAAGCAGTTGATTGAAGTTTATGAGACTAATTCCTGGGAATTTTCCTTTGAGGACAGATTGAAAGGACTCGGATTGAAACTCTCCTATGGGGTGATTAAGTCCCATGTTATGGGTGGAACGTGGAGTGCTTTCCATTTCGAAGGCCAACTTGAAAACACAGCAAGTCTTCCAGTCCTTATCTCCTTAAGAATGTAACCTGGTGTCTTACGCTGTATTATCTGGCAGAGAGGCCTGATGGGGCATAGTCTGCTGTCTTATATGGACAATCTCAGGAATGGTGACAATGAAACTGTTGCTATAATTATTGCAAAATTATTGTAAAAATCCATCTCATTCACTGATGTCCTTTAGGGAAAGAAATCTGCCGTCCTTACATGGTCTGCTCGGCATGTGACTCCGGACCCCACAGCAACGTAATGGACTATTAAATGGCTTGCAAGACAATAAATGCTCGCCCAGCCAACAAAAACAACATCCAATGATTTTTTTTTTAAAAATGTCCTTCTGGGAAGAAAATCTACTGTCCTTATCTGGTCTGGCCTACATGTGACTCCAGACTCAACAACTAGAACAAAGAACAAGAACAGTACAGCACAGGAACAGGCCCTTCAACCCTCCAAGCCTGTGTCAATCATGTTTACCTATCTAAACCAACCATTTATATCCCTCTATTCTCCATTTGTTCATGTGCCTATCAAGAAATCCTCTAGTCACTACACTCTGGCACTTTTGAGTACACTGACAGAGAATTTAACATGGCCAATGTACCTAATCAGCACACCTTTCGGACTGTGGGAGGAAACTGGAGCACCTGGAGGAAACCCAAGCAGACACAGGGAAAATGTGCAGGCTCTGCACAGACAGTGATCCAAGCCAGGAATCTAACGGAGATCCATGGCGCTGTCAGGTAGCAGTGCTAACTTAAATGTTGCTAATGTAATTGCCTCAGCCACCTCACTTGGCAGTGTATTCCAGGCCCATACCACCCTCTGTGTAATAAATTCCCCCCACGCATCTCCAATGAACCTTTCTTCCCTTATTTTGAACTTTGCTGGTTTGTAATTGTCATTTCTGCCCTGGGAAAAAGCTTCTGACTGTTCACCTTATTTATGCTCTTCATAATTTTATAAACTTCTATCAGCTCGTCCCCTCAGCCTCCATCTTTCCAGAGACAACAATCCCAATTTATTCAATCTCTCCTCATAGCGAATACTCTCCATACCAGACGACATCCTGGTAAACCTTTTCTGCATTCTCTCCAAAGTCTTCACATCTTCTTAACTGTTAAGTGTATACACACACACACACTATGACAAATTCTATGCCACTACACTCTATAACCTGCTCAGTCTCCTATAAAGATCTCAGCAGGACTATACAGAGTGACATCCAGCAGTAGGTCTGTAACTGGGAAGAGATGCACATAAGGCTAACCTCCCTGAACAGAAGAGATAATAAAGCTAAGTGTTTAATCCCACAGATTAACATGGTTTCTATCACAGTTTCCATCCCTGGAAATCCACATATTTAGTTTCATAACAGTGGATTTATCCTTTAATCCTGTGTTGTTTAATAATCCATGAAGTTATAAAAATAATATACACTCGTTAAAAAGTATTTATTCAATGGCATGTGCTTTGATGGAGAGAAAGTACAAGACTTTGATTGGCTGGATTGTTGGTTACCATCCAACATTGCACTTCCTGCTATATTATTCAGATTGATTCTCCTCTGACACCCAACTCTTCTTTCTTCCTCATGGAAATGGATATTATATATTGACTCCTCAAAGAAGTAGGAGCTTTTTTCTCGCTTCTCTGTAGATGGTGTGAACTGAAAAAACCTGCAATTCTAATTGAGTCTTTTCATGATTGACGGATGGAGAGAGGGTGGACATGCAAGGAAGTGTGAGAGGATGAGACAGAAGGTATGAGAACAAAAAAGCAAATGGATTTAAAAAGAGAACAAGTGAGAAGGGTACATGAGAGAAAGGGAATGCATGCAAGTGAGAGAGGAGATCTGAGGGAGTGTGCGAGTGAAGGCAAGAAGGTGAGAAAGAGAAAGATTAGGAGAGAGAGAGAAAGAAAGAAAGAAAAGGAGAGAAAGAGAGAGAGAGAGAGGGGCACATTGAGAAAGGGTGTGCCAGAGAGGGCACAAGAGGTTGAAAGTGGAAAACTATACATTAGGCAGAAAGAAAAAGAATACAAGAAAGTGAACAAGAGAGAGGGGGCATGAAAGAGTGAGGGAATGAGTGTGCAGGAAAGGAAGGACAGCCACCAGACAGAGGCAGGGGAGAGCGCACGCAAACAAGAATATTACTGAAAACAGTTTCCAAAGTTTTTCATCTTGTATTCATCAGGACAAATGCAAGAATGTCAAATTTCAAACTAACAAACAATTTATACCACAGGAGAAAAGAGGATCTGATTGGTTAGCAATTGTCGACTCTGATTGGCTGAAACATTTCCTTGGAAAAACAATGGAAACTATTTCCCAAACGCCCAGGTAACTTAAAAATTGTATCAGTCTTGAACATATTCTTTTTGCTTGCAGAGAATGGGTCCCTTCATATGAAGATATATCCCTTCTGGCAAACATAAGTGAACCACATTACTATCTCGACTGATTATCTAAAAATTGGTTGTTGGTATAGTTATGAGTACATTCAGGATTGTTCAGCTAGTGTTCTCCAACTATGGAATTATATCTAACAGTAGATATTCTCTGCATAAGATGCACAAAATATTGGACTTTTTCCTCTGGTCTTTTCCAGACAATGGAGGATAAGAATAACAACTCTGGACAAACCACTCATTAATGAAGGAAAGCTGAATGTAAAAGCTTCTCAAACAAGAGGCAACAGTCACAACTTGGAAAAAGACATGGGAAATTCTTCTCTTTCAACATGTCCAAGTTACTTTGGCAAAGCACATTGACCTGCACACTTAAGTAACATTGTTTTAGGTACAAAAGAAGTTGTGCAAATCTGTACAGATCTCCCCTTTATTGTCCAGTTCATAGTGCAAAGGAAGAACCTGAAATGAATTTGACCAAAGCACTTTCTGCCCAGTTGAATCTGCAAAATGTTCTCCACTGACATCTGGGAGCTTGCCCCAAAGGTAAGGGTGATGTCCCACAGATGAGGCAAGCGATAGCCTGACATATTCATTGAATCGTACCTCATAGCTAATATCCCAAACTTCTCCATCATCATCGCTGGGACTGTCCTGTAGGTTTCTGTAAGCAAGCACAAACTTGAGGTCAGTCAGAGTTTAATTACTGCACTTTCAGTTTGCAGATGACGATTGGTCTGTCCAGATTTATTCTTATTTATTTGCCCTATACAAATACACCCACTGGGCCATTTCATGAGTCAGATTAAACCATATTGCTGTCAGTCTGGTGTCACATTCAGGCTAAAGTTTATTTATTTTTGTCACAAGTACATTAACACTGCAATGATGGTACTGTGAAAATCTTCCAATCACCACACTCTGGCACCTTTTTGGGTCATGGAGGGAGAATTTAGCATGACCAATGCACCAAACTAGCATGTCTTTTAGACTGTGGGAGGAAACTGGAGCGCCTGAAGGAAAGCCATGTAGATACAGGGAGAATGTGTAGACTCCACACAGACAGTGACCCAAGCTGGGAATCAAACACAGGGCCCTGGCACTAAGAGGCCACAGTGCTAATCACTGTGCCAGCATGCTGCTCAAGGTACTTTACAGGATTGCTATAAAGCAAAACTTAACACCCAGTCAAATAAGGAGATTTGACAAAAATTCTGGTCAAAGAAGTTGGGTTTAAAACGTGTCTTCAAGCAAAAAGTTTTAAAGCATCACAAGTAAGCTTACATTAACACTGCAATGAAGTTACTGTGAAAATCCCCTAGTCATCACACTCTGGCACCTTTCTGGATACACTGAGGGAGAATTTAGCATGACTAATGCACCAAACTAGCATGTCTTTTGGATTGTGGGAGGAAACCAGAGTATCCGGAGGAAACACATGCAGACGCGAGAGAACATACAGACTCCACACAGACAGTAACCCAAGCTCAAAATTAAACACAGTTCCGTGAGGCAACAGTGCTAACCACTGTGCTGCTATGGTGCCCTAGATGAGAATAAAGATTGCAAAGGCTAATCTCAAGAGTAGATTGGTTTTTACAACAATCTGGTAGTTATATGGTTTTTGAAATGGTCCGCCAAATTGTCTACCCACCTACAATGCTACCTGCAGTGGGTGGGATTGGAAAGTTTAGCTCTTGGACTCTATATTATTAGTCCTGTAACATTACCACTATAGTAATAACCCTGTTATGCAGTTTAGGAGCACCAGGCAGTTCCACCTCAGCTGTAGAATATATAATGTGCTTTAAAACATCATGGAGTTTTTAAACAAGCGGGCAAATTATGACTTACCTGGATTACCAAAGCAGATCTGCTAATTATACACTTGTGGGGGCGAGTAGGAATAAAGTCTGAACAATACAGTACAATTCTGTACCCATTGAACTTTGTATCACTGTCATCTTTATTATAGTTTCACATACATCACTTTCTCCCTACACTGCGCAAAGATTTACATCATAATAGCGGGAACATTGTGAATTACCAGCGTCACACCTCTCTCTATAAAGTTATATATTTTTGCGCATGAGTAATAGAGGTGTAAGCTACTGTGAAACCTGATGATGGGAACTAGAAGTTACTGAACAAGGAGCAAGCTCTGTTACAGCAAGAGATGAACTAATACACAGGAATGTAGGAAAGTTTCTTTGATATACCAGGACAAGCTGTTGTCAGCTGTGGGGAAATCACAGACTCTATATCACCATAGAATCCCTACAGTGCAGAAGGAGGCTATTCAGCCCATCAGGTCTGCTCCCAGCACAGTCCCACCCAAGTCTTATTCCTGTAACCTCACATATTTACCCTGCTAATCCCCCGACAATCGGGTCAATTTAGCATGGCCAATCAATCTAACCTGCACATCTTTGCACTGTAGGAGGGAACCGGAGCATCCGGAGGAAACCCATGCAGGCATGGCAAGAATGTTCAAACTCCACGCAGACACTCACCCAAGTCTGAAATAGAATCCAGGTCCCAGCACTGTGAGTCACCAGTATGAACCATTGTGCCACGATGCCACCCCTTCCTGTCTGTGACTGCATCTTGCAGGCATGAAGGCTCCCGTTTCCAATAGAGGGCACTAAAGGCAATAGCGGCTTCTACAAGGATGCCAGATTGAGGACATAGAACATTACAACGCAGGACAGGCCCTTCATCCCAGCCAACCATTGAAACCAATCTCAAGCCTATCTAACTTACACTATTCCATTATCATCCATATGTTTATCCAATGTCCATTTACATGCCCTCAATGTTGGTGAGTCCACGACTGTTGCACGCAGGCCATTCTACGTCCTTACTACTGTCTGAGTAAAGAACCTACTTTGACATCTGCTCTATATCAATCACCCCTCATAATGTGGGAAGGTAGTCTCACACTCATGAGATCTGAGTGAGCCGTACCCATTCCCTTTAACAGACAATTATTGGTAACCCACCGCTGCCTGCGAGTCAGCCACTTCCATTGTTGATCTACCTTGGGCAAGATGCCCAGAGGTGGGAATGCCAACCATGCCAATGGTTGATCAGGCTTTTCTTCCTGTCCTACCCCTAGACTCATCTCCCCGACTTCTAATGAGAATCCACCCATGGTGTGGATGCTGAATGCTCATTCCTGGTTCTGTTTCTGTTATACAAGTGCCCATACGGTTTGACCATCGTTAGGTTGCGTGTGCTGACTGGGTCTCTGCAGGGTCAAATCCAAATCAGGTAGTAAACCTTCTGACTCGTAGGAGTTCAGAGCTGCCGTCAGTTGTCACTGGGATGAAGGCATTAATAAGCTAACAGCCTGACTACCAACAAACCATTCAAACATCTTCCTCCTAGTTTAGGACATCACTGGAGATGTTTGGCTGAATGAGTCCCTCTCAGCAATTTGTTCCTCTGCTTTTTAATAAGGAGAACCAATTGTGCTGGACTCTGCTGCAAGACAAACGAAATCGAGAGACCAAGGTTCCTGAAGATTTACCGGTGTTACACTCTTGCATAAATATACATGATGAAAAAGCTGGGTGAAATGAAATATAGGATCAAGGAATGTGAAAATGTCAGTTATTTCATTCAACCTCATTCATCTTTTGTTTCACGTTAAACCATTCCATTTTCACCTCCCCTCTGCCTTGGTGCAAGTCTATATTCTTCCAGTGGATTCGGAATGTTAACCGACATCCACCCTCCTAAATTTAAGCTCATCCTAAACTCTGCCCCTCGTATTGTGTGCAGTTCAGTGGTACAATGGTTAGCACTGCTGCCTCACAGCGTTAGCCACGTGGGTTCAATTCCCAGCTTGGGTCACTGTTTGTGTGGAGTTTGCACATTCTCCCCATGTCTGTGTGGGTTTCTTCCAGGCACTCGATTTCCTCTCAAACTCCAAAAATGTGCAAGTTAGATTGTTTTTTTTTTAAATTCATTTGTAGGAATTAGACATTGCTGGCTGGCCAGTATTTATTGACCATCCCTTGTTGCCCAAGTACAGTTCAGAGTCAACCAGTTTGCTGTTGTTCTGGAATCACACGTAGGCCAGACCAGATAAGAATGGCAGATTTCCTTCCCTAAAGGTATTAGTGAACCAGATGGGTTTTTCTAACAATTGACAATGGTTTCATGGCCATGCTAAATTGCCACGTCGTGTCAGGGGGCTAGCAGGTTAAATAAAACAAGTTACGAGGATAGGAGCTGGGTAGAATTGTGGTTAGTGCAGACTCGATTGGCCGAATGACCTCCTTTTGCACTGTCGGGATATGGAGCTGAACATTCTTCTCGTGTCTGCGATGTTTGGTTTCCTCCCACCCTATAAATATGTGTGGGTTAGGCTGATTGGCCATGCTAAATTGCCCCTTGGTAGTAGGGTAAATACATGGAATTATAGGGATAAGACGTGGGTGGGATTGTTGTCGGTGCAGACATGATGGGCCAAATGGCCTCCTTCCGCACATAGGGATTCTATGAATCTATGATATCCTGTAGTGACTTTAACAAGATCCACGAGGTGGCACAATGGTTAGCACTGCTGCCTCAGTGCCAGGAACCTGGGTTCAAATCCAGTTCGGGTGACTGAATGGAGTCTACACATTTTCCCTGTATCTGCTTGGGTTTTCTCCAGATACTCCGGTTTCCTTCCACAGTTAAAGATGTGCAGTTTGAGTGGATTGGCCATGGGAAATTTCCCTTTAGTGCCCCAAGATGTGTAGATTAGAGAGATTTGCAGGATAAATATGTGGGGTTACAGTCTAGATGGGATGTTCCGTCAGAGTGTTGTTCAGAGTTGATGTGCCAAATGGGTGCCTCTGTACTGTAGGGATTCTATAAGTATGAACTCCTTGATTGAGACAGTTAAAGTTGTCCAATATAGGAGTCTTCAGACGTATATAATGCATTTTGTCCAGGCTACAGGCATTTGAGGTGTAGACTCTGTACTGGGAAGTACCTGTCTTGAGTATTACTAACTATTGTAAAGGTGAAGGGACACTGACCTCCTGGAAGTTATTTCAATACTAATTTGCACCAAGTTCTGTCAGCCTTTTACCCCACTGCTCAGTGTCCTATATTGATCTCCTGTCCCACAGCTCCTTAATTTAAACATCCTCACCCAGGCTTTCAAATTCCTCCGTGGCCTCACACCTCCCCCTATTACTTCGAGGCAACTTCCTGAAAACAAATCACTGTTCCTTCATCATCACTGGGTCAACATCCTTGAGCTCCCTCCCCCAACACCATTGTGGGTTCACCTGCACCACATGGACTGCGGTGGATCAAAATGGTCGCTCATCAACACCATCTCAAGGGCAGTTAGAGGTGGGCAAAAAATTGCTGGCTGAGCCAGCAACACCTACGTCCAGTGACAGAATTTTTGTTAAATGTTCCACAACCTGTTGCAATCCTGTGTCCTTCTGCTTTTGGCCTCATGCAAATCCCTGAGTTGCTTCACCAACCCCTTGATGAGCATGTCTTCAGTTGTCCAAACCATGACTCTGGAATCCTCCCTCCCTCGCTGTCCTTGTTCACCATGCCCCTTAAAACCTAACTCCATTGACAAGCTTTCGATCACCTGTCTCCATCCGAGGGTCTGTGTCAAATTTTGCTTGATAACAGCTCCTGTGAAATGGATTCCCACAGGTTAAAGAAGCTATATAAATGCAAGTTGTTGTAATCTCATCTCTTTGAAGCTACCTCAGTCAACTGGCTCACCTTTCTGGATATATCGTTGTCCCCTCTTGCTTTTTTAATCCAACGAGAAGCGCTTCTCTATAATATAGAAGCAAATTATCGCAGAGGCTCCGAATTGAAACAGAAATGGAAAATGCTACAAAATCTCAGCACATCTGACAGCAACACAAAAAAATCCAAATCATTTGCATCTATTTACGACGTATTAAATTCAGGCCTATTGCCCTCTTCAAATCTTTCTAATGCTTTGTATTGACGTGACATTCAGGAAAGGAGAAATGCAGTGATCTTGATCTGGCCAATTTCTTAATTGATACTTTTATTTTGGTGTTTGTAATTTACAATCGACCAGGTTTAAAGGCAACCCTTTGCCTTAAGCTCCCAACAGTGAGGTGTTCGAGTGCAGCACAGGTGACTTGCTCGCTCATTTTTAGCTCCTAAAGTAAAGTTTATTTGTTAGTAACAAGTAGGCTTATCTCCAGACTGTTGAAGTTACTGTGAAAATCCCAAAGTCGCCACACGGGTACGCTGAGGGAGAATTTAGCATGACCAATTCACCTAACCTGCACGTCTTTTGACTGTGGGAAGAAACCGGAGCATCCGGAGGAAATCCATGCAGATATGGGGAGAACATACAAACCCCACGCAGACAGTGACCTGAGTCAGGAATTGAACCCTGGTTCCTGGCGCTGTGAGGTAGCAGTGCCACCATGACTCATATTGAGGAAGCTCTTTGTCATGGCTGAGGTCTGAAATGCAACCATTTCAGAGGAGATATGCAGCAAGGCAGAAGTACAGTGCTTCACATTCTGTTTCCAACTGAGGTTTCTATTAAAAACTTGCTTCCTTACAGGAGGAATTCTTCAGCAGAATCAGCCATTGCCTTGCAGAGGCACAAAGGATAAATCCCTTCGGGGAAGTGAGAATAAACACCTGAATAAAGTGCATTATTATTCAGAGTCTCAATCTGAGCCAAACTCACTCTGAATCCCAATGCTTCCAAGGATCACAGTCTCAGTATTCTTTTCTTTGAGGAACATGGTCCCAGGATAGTGTTAGCACAGCATAGTGACATGGTGGCACAGTGGTTAACTCTGCTACCTCATGGTGCTAGGGACCATAACTATGTCTTGGTCACAATTACTCAGACAAACTTTGGATTTATTAATCGCATTTAAATTCTACCAGCTACTATGGTGAGATCTGAACCCCAAGGCCAGAGCCTCTGGATTACCAGTCCGCTAACATTGCTACCAAGCCACCATCTTCCCTAAATAGGGGAGATGATTTATTTTCCAGTGTAACAAATGGATGATGTTACATTTTCAACAGTTGCTTTCATCACTCAGGTATCAGTCCACTCTTGTTGATCAGTAACACACAAAAAGATCCTTCAACTCAGGAGAAGATTCTCCCATCCTTGAGTAGGTTTAGATAGGGATTGCAGCAAAATCAATAATAAAGTATAGGAATGAAGGACAAATCTCATTTGAAGGCAACGGAGAGTTCTATCGGAGAAAAATATCCCTCTCCTTCATTCAGAAAATTAAAACTAAAGAGCCATTCAGGCACATAACTTTGATTTGAAAAGTTGCCTCTTTGCTGTCAATACTTAAAATATAAATACAAAGAAATTAGAAGCAGGAATAGGCCATTCAGCCCTTCGAGCCTGTCCTGCCATTCATTATGATCATCAAATTCAATACCCTAGTCCTGCCTTTCCACTCCATATCCCTGGATCTCTTCAGCCTCAAGAGTTATGTCCAATTCCTTCCCTGATAAAACGATAAATTTGAATCAATGTATCCAAAAGCACCTTGTTCATAAACAGTTCTACAAATTTCAGGGTGTGGAATTGTCCCATGTGCCCGCCAGTATGTTCAGTGGCAGGTTGGAGAGTGGTGGGGGAAGGAAGGAGGGGGAAGAGGGTGGGGACAGGGGGGGACGGGGGGTGGTGGTGTTCAGTGTTGGTGAAGAGAGTGGGCAGAGATGGAAAGATTCCAGTGAGAAGCCTAGAAGTTACGCTGGTGTGAATTTACAGTGGGATCTTCCATTGGAGATTGCCAGGGTGGAACAGGAAAGCCATTAGAGACTTACGGGAAATTTATCTAAATCCATTAACCAGACTTCTGAATGGGCCTACCTTGCACCAATCGTTCTCTACATCCTAGCTATGACTATGACATTACATTCTCCTTTCCTTCTCTATGTATGAAATGCTCTGTATAGTGTGCAAGAAACAAGGCTTTTCACTACATACTAACTTTTACAGATTTTTTACTTGTATAGATCTACAGCTTTTACAGATGCACGATAGAAAGCATTCTTCCTGGTTGTATCACAGCTTGGTATAGCTCCTGCTCTGTTCAAGAACACAAGGAACTACAAAAGGTTGTGAATGTTTCCCAATCCATCACGCAAACTGTTCATTGACTTTGTCTACACTTCTCACTACCTTGGAAAACCTGCCAGCATAATTAAGGACCCTACATACCCTGGACATTCTCTCTTCCACCTTCTTCCATTGGAAAAAAGATACAAAAATCTGAGGTCACATACCAGCTAAGTCAAAAACAGTTTCTCCTTGCTGCTGTCAGACCTTTGAATGGGCTTACCTCGCATTAAGTTGATCTTTCTCTACACTCTAGCTATGACTATAACACTACATTCTGCACTCTCATTTCCTTTTCTATGAACAGTATGTTTTGTCTGCAGAGCACACAAGAAACAATACTTTTCACATGTATGTTAATACACGTGACAATAATAAATCAAATCAAATCAGACAAAGAACCAACATGTCCTTCACCCGATTCTTACTTTCCCCGCTGGTAATTGGGAACACTTCACCTGGAGCTTAGGATGGAGGTAGCCAGTAGCTCAGGAGCCTGGAACGCCAAGGCTGCATTGGCAGGTGGACCTCCCAGATTTGGTATCGTGGAGGGAGTCTATCTTGCAATCTCAAAGAACCCCCAGAGATCCACTTTCATTTCTAGGAGGTCAGTAATGTTGGACACCTTTTCAATATGGCACCCAGGTAGGATGGCCTTCAGGCCTGCCGCACCACAAAAATACAGCACAAAATGCCTGTGTTGTATAATTAATGAAGTGAAAGCCAGAAGAGTCGGTGTGTTTTCCTGTTGGATTTTGTAGTGGGAACACTCCAAGTTCCTACCCCGACATTGGGACCTAATTCCTGGACGGGAGAATTCCAGTCAGGGTCTCCAGAGAAATGGTCATTTGAGAAGGAATCTACTAAGTGCAGTCAGTTGGGTGTTAATGAGAGGGGAATGAGAGTTAGCTTCCACCATTATCAGCTTTGAAAGGCATACACTGCAATCAAAGCTGGGGAAATGTTTAAACCTCTCTCATCTTTAGGTATTTTCAACTTAGTTAAATTCATGCTATTTGTATTCCTCTTGTAGAAACTTCAGAACAAAGTTTACCCACATGTTAAATCTGCAGATAATAGCAGTCAGATTCTTTGATAGTTCCCAGCTCACACAGTGGGAGGCTGAAACACTCTTGCAAAGCTGTCACATGTCAAAAATACCATTAACTTTGTATTTTTTCATACATTTTACAGGGTGTGGGTACTGCTGACTCAGCCAGCATTTGTTGCCTATCCTTAATTACTCTTGAGAAGTTGGTGATGAGCTGCCTTCTTGACCTGTTGCAATCCACATGCTGTAGATTAGTGTCGTCAGAGAGGGAGTTCCTGGATTTTGACCCATTGAAATAACTGATATTTCAGTTGTAAAGATGCGAATGGCTTGGAGGGGTCTTCCAGATGGTGATGTTTCTATGTGTCTGCTACCCTTTGCATTCTAGATTGGAGCAATCACAGGTTTAGAAAGAATCTTGGTGAATTTCTGCAGTGCATCTTGTAGTTGGTACACACAACTGCCACTGTTCAGTGGTGGAGGGATTGAATCTTTGTGGAAGATCAAGTGAGCTGGTGTCAAGCTTCTTGAGTGTTGTTGGAGCTCCACTCATCCAAGCAACTGCGGAGTATTCCATCATACTCCTGACTTGTGCCTTGTAGATGGTGGACAGGCTTTGGGTCATCAGGTAATGAGTTACTTAGTGAAGTATTCCTAGTCTCTAATCTGCTCTTGTAGCCACAGTATTTATATGGCTACATTCAGATTTCTGATCATTGGTGACTCCAGGATGTAGATAGTGGGGGATTTTACTTTGGTAACACCACTGAATGTCAAGACAGGAAGGTTAGATTCTCTCCTTTTGTTGATGGTCATTATCTGGCATATGTGTGGAGAAAATATTACTTACCATCTATCAGCCCAAATCTGATATTGTCCATATCTTGCTGTATTTGGAATGGAATATACTAGTATCTGAGAAGTTGCAAATAGCACTGAACACTGTAACTTCTAACCTTACGATGGAAGGAAGATCATTGATGAAATAGCTAAAAGTGATTGGGCCTAGGATACTATCCTGAGGAACTCCTGAAGCGGTGTCCTAAGATGATTGACCTTGAACAACCACAATTATCTTCCTTCATTCAGATATGCCTCCCACCAGTGGAAACTTTTCCCCCTAGTTGTTTTACCTAGCGCATCAGAGCCAAACATTATGGTTGGAATTTGATATGGTCAGCAATAAAACAAAGAACAAAGAATTCTACAGCATAGGAACAGGCCCTTCAGCCCACCAAGCTTGTGCTGACCCCACTGCCCTTACTAGACTAACCACCTGTATCCCTTTAAACCCCATCTGTTCATCTGCCTATCCAGATAAGTCTGAAATGTCGCTAATGTATCTGCCTCAACCACCTCACTTGATAGTGCATTTCAGGCCCCCACCATCCTTGTAAAAGACTTTCCCTGCACACCTCCACTGAATCTTCCCCCCTTACCTTGAGCTTGTGTCCACTTGTAATTGTCAGTTTACCCTGAGAAAAAGCTTCTAACTGTTCACCTTATCTATAACCCTCATAATTACATAAACTTCTATGAGGTTGCCCTCTTAGCCTATGTCTTTCCAGGGAGAACAACCCAGTTTTATTCAGTCTCTCCTCATAGCTAATACCCTCCATACAGGCAACATCCTGGTAAACCTTTTCTGTATTCTCACTATGTCCTTCTGGTAGTGTGGTGACCAGAATTGGATACAGCATTCCAAATGTGGCCTAACCAACATTTTATATAAATTATTTCAGTGAATATAAAATAAATATTTATTAGAAATAACATAAACATAACTGAAATATTTTATGCCATTGGCTGTTGGCAGAATCTTCTGGTCCCATCACTATCAACAGGGTTTCCCATTGTCTGTACACTCTTTGCCACTGGGAAACGCACACTCAAGGTGGGGGGTACGGAGGGGGGGTCACTGTCAGTGGAACTAGAAGATCTCGCTGGTGGGAACAGTTAGAAAGTGAAATTTCTGTCCCTCAATAAAATGGAGATTGTCATCAACTTCAGGAATCGTAAAGGAGAACACGTTCCTGTCTATATCAATTGGGATGAAGTAGAAAGGGTCAAGCGCTTCAAGGTTTTAGGTGTCCGTATCACCAACAACCTGTCCTGGTCCCTCCACGCTGATGCTATAGTTAAGAAAGCCCACAACATCTCTACTTCCTCAGAAGAAGAAGGAAATCTGGCATGTCAGCTAGGACTCTCACCAACCTTTACAGATTCACCGTAGAAAGCATTCTTTCTTGTTGTATCACACTTGGTGTGGCTCCTGCTCTGCCCAAGACCGCAAGGAACTACAAAAAAGTACAAATTAAGTAGAACTTGTGTTTTAAACATAAAATAGAGATGTGGGAAAGTGATGGGATTGAGAGAGAAAAATGAAAGAGACAGTAAAAGCAAAAAATTTACAAAGAAAGAAAAGTCTCCATCAAGGAATGAGACCCCCCTCTTGCTAAATTACAATTCCACTGCGAAGTAGGTCGTTAGAAAGTAATCATCATTGATCACACGATTAAAAATTCACTTACTCCTGAATGTCCCAGCCCTAAATTTTTCAGTTGTGTTTAACGGATGACTAATATTTAAATATCAAGCTTATTGGTGAAGAATTTAACAGCGCAATCTGTGGAAGAAGACAGTATTGCTGACAGAAACTTGAAGATTACTGCAATTAAGTATTATGTGTTGATGCTGGAAACTGCCATCCCGTTTCCTCCAAATAATGGTCAGCAGTGCATACTGTCTACAAGATGCATAAAGGCACCAAGGCTCCTTTGGCAGCACCTTCCAAACCTGCGACATCTACCACCTGGAAAGACAGGGCTAGAAAACGCAAGGGAACACCACCATCTGCAAGTTCCCTTCCAAGACACATACTGTTCTGACTTGGAACTGTATCACTGTTTAACTAGCTGATGTTGAGACAAAATACTAGAACTCCTTTCCAAACAACATAATGGGAGTTCCTTCAACAGTGGAGTGGTTCACAAAGGCAGCACACCATCACTTTAAGGGCAATTAGGGATGGGCAATAAATGCTGGCTTAGCCAGCAACGCCCACACCCCATGAATAAATAAAATAAAACAAAATAGTGCAGAAACTGGAGACCCGAAATAAGATAAAATCACTGGAAATACTCAGTTGACTGGGCAGAGAGGAGCAATAAGGGAACATTTCAGGTTGGAGACATTTTTCCAGTTCCAAGAATTTAGAGTAAGGGCCCGATTTTATCACTTTGATTTGGGCGGACCTGAAATTGGGAGTGAAACCGGTCCAACTTTTAGACCCGTTCAGAGGTGCTTTCATACACGCTTCGCCTGCAAAAACATCAGCGATTCTGAATCACACTGCACCAGTCCGTGGGTGGAGCTTAACAAGCCCGAAATCCTGCAGTTCCGATCGGTGCCTCCAACTGCGCATGCACAGACAAAACAAGAAAAATGATAGAATGCCAGTCCCCTGCCACATCCCTCCTGGACTGGATAATGCCTCCACCTGGCCTCCACAGACAATGTCCTACCCTCACGTTACTGACCCCTTTATCCCCTCGCTATCAAGATTGATCATGGGCCCTTTCAACTGATGTCAGGCAAAGTGGCAGCGGATCCTGTCCTTTTCCCCCACCGATCTCAAGCAGAGAACCGTTGGATGCTCGACACTTATCACCTCACTAACTGGAGTACCCGAATTGGACTTTTCTGGAGCATATCTGTTTCGCACCAAATCTGGATCGGCAAACACGGTGGCAAAGGGGAAGTAGCGATAAGGTTGGGCGTGCAGCTCATTAAATCAAGTTAAATCAAACATTTAAATTGCCTTTGCGCCTGTTTCGAATGCAATCCTGATTGCGGCCATTTTTGGGCCTTGATAAAAGGGAGAACCAGCCCGGAAGCAGGCACGGATCACGCTATTTGCCTCATGTCCTACTTTACCAAGTTTTCATGTCCGAAAACAGGCACAACAATGGTAAAATTGGGTCCTAATTTCTTGGAATGAATACTATTGACTCCTTTTTCTTATTCATTTACGGGATGTGGCCATTATTGGCTAAGTCAGCATTTATTGCCTGTCTCTATTTGCCCTTGAGAAGATGGTGGTAGGCTGCCTTCCAGAAACACTGGAGTCCATGTGGCGTAGATACACCCACAGTGCTGTTAGGGAGGGAGTTCTAGGATTTGGATCCAGTGACAGTGAAGGAAAGGCCAATATATTTGCAAGTCAGGATAGTGAGTGACATTCTCAGGTTTTTGCTGCTCTTGTTCTTCTAGATGGTAGTGGTCATGGGTTTAGGAGGTGCTGCCTCAGAGCTCCCACAGTGTTCCTTGTAGATGGTACACATAGCTGCCACTGTTCGTCAGTGGTGGAGGGATTGAATGTACGTAGAACAAAGAACACTACAGCACAGGAACAGGCTCTTCAGCCCACAAAGCTTCTGCCAACACATATCACCTTCTTAAACTAAAAACCTCTATGTGGTCAATATCCCTCTATTTCCTGCCTTTTCATGTATCTGTTAAGATGCTTCTTACATGTCGCTATCATATGAACTTCTACCACCATTTTTGGCAGTGCATTTCAAATGCTTACCACCTTCTGTCTAAAAAATTTGCCCCTCACCTCTCCTTTAATCTTTCCTTCTTTTACCTTATTTCTATATTCCCGAGTAATTGACATTTCTATCTTGGGGAAAAAGGCTCTGGCTATCCATTCTATCTTTGCCTCACATAATTTTGTGAGCATCTATCTGCTTATCCCCCTCAGCCTCCAACATTCAAGAGAAAAGAAAGCAAGTTTGTCCAATCTCTCCTCATAGCTAATACCCTCCAAACAGGGCAAATTCCTGGTAAACCTTTTCTGTATCCTCTCCAAAGCTTCCATGTCCTCCTTCTTGCAGTGTGGTGACCAGGACTGTACATAATATTCTAAGACCACACACAGTCAAATGCTGCCTTGATGTCTAGGGCAGTCACTTTTACCTCACCTCTGCCTTGCGTCTGTGTCTGAACCAAGGCTGTAATAAGGTCAGGGGCTGAGTGACCCCACCTGAGTCCATGTGTGAATTATTGCTCAGTAAGGGTGGCATGGTGGCAGAGTAGTTAGCAGTGCTACTTCATAGTGCCAGGAACCTGGCCTCGGGTCAGTGTCTGTGTGGAGTTTACACATTCTCCCCATGCCTGCGTGGGTTTATTTGGGGTGCCCTGGTTTCCTCCCACACTCCCAAGTTATGTCGGTTAGGTTGATTGCCCACAGCAAATTGCCCCTTAGTCTCAGGGGAATTAGCAGGGTAAATAAGTGGATTTATGGGGACAGGGCTGGTATGGGATTGTGGTCGGTGCAGACTTGATGGGCGAAATGGCCTCCTTCTGCACTGTAGGATTCTACAATTGTAAGCAAGTGCCCCTTGATAGAACTGTTGATGAACACTTCCATCCCTTTGTTGATAATCGAGAGTAGGTTAATGGGGAGGTAAGTGGTTGGATTGGATTTATTCTTGTGTACAAGACATACCTGGACAATTTGCCATATTGCCAGGTAAATAACAGTATTGTAGGGGTACTGGAACAGCTTGGCTATGGGAGCGGTGGTAACATAATTTTTCAACAAGCTATTTCTGAGCCAAAACAAAATATATCATCTGCAAGAGAATTAGGCCTCACTTTAGATTTTAAATCACACATCAAGAACCTGCCTCCACTACTTGCTGTGCCACTGTAGCGTTAACACTTTAGACCAATATCCTCATGTCTGATATATTTATATTGGTTCCTCTAGAACTTAATGTTGTTTCTTGGCAAATAAAATTAATAAAATCTGCCATGTTTGCTGTCTGATTAGCAAAGTACATCAAGTGCATAGATTCATGATTAACTGGATAAAATAAAAAGGCCACTCAAATAGACTGCTATAACAATATGCTGATGCATAATCCCAGGATTTCTTTAAAGAAGAAATTCATTCATGGAATATAGGCTCTGCTGGCAAGGCCAAAATTTATTGCACATCATAATTTCCTTGAAAATGTGATGATGATCCTTCTTTCTGAGCCATTGTAGACTGTATGTAGTGAAAGCTGGCAAAAAAGATTTGCAAGAATGTTCTGGGGGTGAGGAACTCTAGTTACATGGATGCATGAGAGAACTGGGATATCCTCCCCTGCCTCCCCGATCCCCCCTCAATCCAGCGTCAGACCAGCCTTGCAGAGAAGATTGAAAGATTTTGTAGAGGCATTCATAATGACCATAGAGTAGAATCCCTACTGTACAGAAGAGGCTAATCAGCTCATTGTCTCTCTGACAGAGGGCATTACCCAGGACCTCTCCTCCTCCCTATTGCCGTAGCCCCACATATTTACCATAGCCAATCCACCTAACCCACACATCTCGAGACACTAGGGGACAATTTAGCATGGCTGACCCACTTAAACTACACATCTTTACAGTGTGTGAGAAAACTGGAGCTTCTGAAGGAAACACACACAGAGAGAACATGCAAACTCCAATCCCAAGACTGGAATTGAACCCAGTCTCTGGTGTTTTGAGGCTTTGAGCAGTGCCAGCCTCTATGCCACCCAATAATCATGAAAGTTCAGAGACAGTAGCCAGGGAGAATCTATTCTTGCTGCCAGAAAGGTGGAGAGCCAGAGGCCGCCAGTTGCAGGTGAATGCTGAGAAAACATTGTAGGATTTATTTACAAGAGCTGGCAGTCAGAATTTTGAATACACTGCCTGAAGGTGTAGATTCAACTGTGGAGCTTAAGAGGGAATTGGATAATTATTTGAAGAGAAAAAACTTGCAGATCCATGGGAAAGGAACAGACCTGTGAACTGTGTTCCCCTCCTGCGCAATTAATTGAATGGCTTCCTCCTGTGCGATAGGTGCACTGTGATTCCATGGGGTCAAGGCAATACTGTTAAGCAGAAAGGAGAGGATGTTTGACCCAGCTACAATAAAGAGACAATGACATACAGTCCAATTGTAATAGTGTGTGAGTTGGAGGGAAACAAAAAGTTTAACGTTTATTTATTAGTGTCACAACGAGGCTTACAATGAAGTTACTGTGAAAATGCCCCAATCACCACACTCCAGCACCTATTTGGGTACACTAAGGAAGAATTTAGTGACCAATGCACCTAACCAGCACATCTTTCAGACTGAGAGGAAACTGGAGCACCAGGAGGAAATCCACACAGTCACAGGGAGAATTTGTAGGTTCCGCACAGATAGTGACCTAAGCCAGGAATTGAACCCAGGTCCCTGGGGCTGAGAGATAGCAATGCTAACCACTG
The DNA here is from genome assembly GCA_024679065.1 of Sphyrna mokarran. Classification (NCBI taxonomy): domain Eukaryota; kingdom Metazoa; phylum Chordata; class Chondrichthyes; order Carcharhiniformes; family Carcharhinidae; genus Sphyrna; species Sphyrna mokarran. Next base: position 13,296,396 of record JAGIQG010000017.1, on the reverse strand, counting down.
TGCCACCTTGCCATAAGAGGGAGGCAGTGACATTTCCATGCACATGCTACTCTTGTGTTGATGCTTCTTTTGCCAAATTCTATAACGTCACATGGAGAACCTTGCTATGTAGAGGTTAATGTGTAGCTCAGGAAGAAAGTAGCTACTCTAAAAGCTGCAAACAGAGTCTGTTATGGTAGGGGAGCATGGCATAGTGAACAGTTGAAAGATAGAAATAAACATATGGACAGCATCCAAAACAATATTCACAATTTGTTCCATGAGGTAGAAAAAGTCAGTTGTGTTCCCAGTTTTTCTGCTATTTGGGAACATGCCAAGCTTGGAACTAAGTTAAATTTATTATAGTAAAGGAAGTCTAGTTCCAATCTTGCATAATTAATATTGTGAATTCAGAATAAGACAGCCTTCCTGTGATTAATTGTGCAGTTCTTTCAGTTAGCGGACAGAAGGCACTAAGCAAAACTGGCCCAACATTGGCTTTCCCTGCCAAAAGCTTCAAGATCTTATTCGTCAAGGGCAATAGCACAACTGCAGGGTAGAAATTCCAAGGAGCAGATGTCAAAACAAGTGCGAATGCAAAGCGCAAATTATCATGACAGTCTGAGCTTAGCAACCTGCCAGCTTGGCTTAGAACGCCCATTTAACAGTGCCGGACCAAGCAAGTAATAACATGTGCTGCTAACATTAGCTATCCTCTAAATCTTACCATTTACCCGAACTCGGATGTATTCAGTCAAAAGACAGATAGAATGAGTGGCTTGCCCACTGCTGGAGAGCTGGCATGAGTGCCACGCCACCCATTTCCATGAACGCACGCCAAATTAAATGCCAGTCACTTAACTGGGCAATGATGGATCTTCCCTAGGATTAAGGGCCCCAGGGAACATAAATGATTCCACTGGGAGCAATGCGCAGCAGGGCCATCAGTGAGGTGGTGCCTGGTATCAGTGACACATCCACGCAAGGTCCAGGTTCAGCAAAGGATTCATGCCATATCCTTGGCATATTCAAGAAGAAATTAGATCTAACTCTTGGGGCTAAAGGGATCGAGAGATATGGGAAGAAGGGAGGATCAGGATATTGAATTTGTTGATCAGCCATGATCAAAATGAATGGCGGAGTAAATTCAAAGGGCCGAATGGCTACTCCCGCTTCTAGTTTCTACATTCTTATGAATAGAGATCAACAACATCTGTCACTGAACATCTAAACATTTTACAATAAAGTGCAATTGAGCAGCTACGTGGGTCAACTGCAATTTCCAAACCAGCCTCGCTGGCAAAATCATTCAACATTTTTTAACTTTTAAAAAAAAATATTTCAAAGCCCTGTGCTGCTGAACAATTTGTTGGTGCACTGTTTAAAGAATCGAGGTGAATTCTGAAATTAGGCAGCAAAATAACCCAGGTATATCTGGGCAAAAATGGATTATAACTCATTATGTAAAATGCCCTACACAGAGAGAGGTCATTCTGTTCAATGGACCCACGCTCCAGATGAGACTTCTCTCATCCCACTGGACTGGAAGGTCAAAAAACTCAGCCCCTTCTCTCTGTCTACCTATCAAACCTCAATCATAGTGGGCAGTATCTAATTTCCATCAGCAATATTCACCCAACAAACATGCATAGAAGATAATTGAAGAACTGCTGAAGGTAAGACAAATTGGAATGCAGTATTGGGGAAAGTTACATTCCGGCTATGTTACTGGAATAATGTTAACAGTTCAAATCCCACCGTGGCAACATTTAAATTCACTTAATGACGAAGATGTGGTATCTGAAAATATATCCATTCTACTGATCTTGCAATGAGTTTTGTTCACTAATGTTCTTTAGGGAAAGATTTTATATAATGAGGCTGGAATCAATTTTTGCCCAGGTTTACCTGCATTATTCTTCCACCTACCTTAAGGGGAGGCAATGGCCTAGTGGTATATCGCTAGACTATTAATCCAGAAACTCAACTAATGTTCGGAGGGCCCAGGTTCAAATCCTGTCACGGCAGATGGTATAATTTGAATTCAATAAAAAGGGAATTAAGAATCTACTGATGACCATGAAAACCATTGTCAATTGTCAAAAAAAACCCATCTGGTTCACTAATGTTCTTTAGGGCAGGAAATCTGCTGGCCTTACTTGGTCTGGTCTACATGTGACTCCAGAGCCACAGCAATGTTGTTGACTCTCAACTGCCCTCCAAGGGCAATTAGGGATTGGCAATAAATGCTGACCATCCAGTGATGTCCATATCCCAAGAATGAATTTTTTAAAAATCTTGATGTCCTTACCAAATGTTCTGGCCTATATTTCACTCCAGATCTATAGCAATGCCCTCTGAAAGGACCCAGTTCAGTTAGGGGTGGGTAAAAAATGCTGACCAACATGGCACCCACACTCTCCAGCTGAATTAAAAGAGAACAGCTCTATATTCAGTTCATTGGTACACTAGAGTTGATTAGCAATGAGGAGAAAATGGATAACTAGCAGTTTTTGTACAGTTAGGTTTGATGTAATAATAAAAAGGTCACTGCCACAAGCTGAATTAAGCTTTAAAAGTAACTGGGCTGTTTACCCTTCCTCGATTCTTTTGTAGAAATAAGACTAAGGTGGGATTCTCTGAACTCATCTATGCCCGTCCCACTGCAAGTGAGAATTGAGAGTCTGGAATTCCAGCTAAACCTCCATTCATTTGGGTGGCATGTTGGCACAGTGGTTAGCACTGCTGCCTCACAGCGCCAGGGACCTGGGTTTGATTCCTGGCTTGGGCAATGTCTGTGTGAAGTTTGCACATTCTCCCCGTGTCTACCTAGGTTTCCTCCCAGTGCTCCAGTTTCCTCTCACATTCCAAAAGACGTGTTGGTTAGAAGGATTGACCTGACCAGACACTGGATTGTGGGGACTGGGGGAACTTTGCAGCAACTTCATTGCAGTGTTAATGTACTTACTTGTCACTAATAAAATAAACTTTAACTTTAAGGTGAAATGGATTAGCCATGCTAATGTATGGGATTACGGGCATAGATCGGGAAGAATGCCTAGTAAGATGTTCTGTCAGAGAGTCAGTGCATGCTTGTTGGGCCGAGTGGCCTCTTCTGCACAGTGGGGATTCTGTGATTAATTTTCAGCGACACAGAGAATCCCAGCCATGAACAGAGATTTTCAGTGTTGATCTTTCATGCTGTGAATCTATAGAATTGATCCAATCTATAGTCACTTATAACTGACGAATGGCAGATGGAGTTTAATTTAGACAAATGTGAGGTGATGCATTTTGGTAGATTGAACCGGGGCAGTTAATGGTAGGGCATTAGAGAAACTTACAGAACGAAGAGATCTAAAGGTACATGTTCATAGCTCTCCGAAGTCACATGCGGACAGAGAAGTGAAGAAGGCATTTGCCGTGCTTAGTTTCATCGGTCAGAACATTGAATACAGGATTTGAAATGTCTTATTGAAGTTGTACAAGACATTGGTAAGATCACACTTGGAATACTGTGTGCATTTCTAGTCACCCTATTATAGAAAGGGTATTATTAAAATAAGAAAGAATGCAAAAAAGATTTACTAGGATGTCACTGGGACTTGATGGATTGAATTATAAGGAGAGGCTGGATAGACTGGGGCTTCTTTCTCTGGAGCATGGGAAGCTGAAGGATGATCTTATAGGGGTTTATAAAATAGTGAGGGGCACAGATCGGCCAGACAGTCAATATTTTTTCCCAAAGGTAGGGGAGTCCAAAACTAGAGGGCACAGGTTTAAGGTAAGAGGGGAAAGATATAAAAGTGACCAGAGGGGCAATTTTTTCCACAGAAGGTGGTGAGTGTCTGGAACGAGCTGCTAGAGATAGTAGTAGAGGCGGGTACAATTTTGTCTTTTAAAAAGCATTTAGATAGTTACATGGGGATGATGGGCACAGAGAAATGTGTGCCAAATGTGGGCAATTGGGATTATCTTAGGGGTTTAAAAAAAGGGCAGCATGGACAATTTGGGCCAAAGGGCCTATTTCCATGCTGTAAACTTTATGACTCTATGACCTAAGGTCATAGACTTTCCTTGTGCTTGCAATGTTAGAACTCAGTAAGAATTTAGCAACACCAATTTTAAATCCAACCGATTTCGGTTGGATTTAAAATTGGCGTTGCTAAATTCTTACTGAGTTCTTACTACACCAGTCCAATGCCAGCATCTCTACATCATGCTTACAATGTTACACAGGAGATGTAATAAGAAACATACTGCATGGAAAAGCTGAGAATCCATTCATAGCAGGCACTGCACACGTTGTACATACTTCAACATCACTTAGGCTGCTTCCCCATTATAACGTGCATTAGCCATAACAAGACTAACAATAGCCTGATGTTTTTATAGTGCATTAGCACTTAATGTATTCACTTGAAGTTAATTTGTCTGCTATCTTAACAATGGCATTACCCAGAAGAAAACATCCCCATTGAAACAATATGATTTCATACAAAGGTGCTGGAATGTTTGCTGACGAATATTGTACAGCAGAATTTCTAAGCTTGGTATTTATTGGAAATAATCCAATCATTATTCAACACAACGCAACTGACAGCACAAACTATTTACATAAAACCGTTCTATTTCTCCTGGTTATGTTAATTGAATGGTCAGGTCTATTTCTTGATGAGCATGTGTGAACAATTACAGGCCATAGATGCAGTAGCATAGATCCTGTTGCCATGGTAAATCCCGTGCAATTTTCATTCCATATCGGCTGTTTCTCTGCTAACAGCTCCAGCCTCTCAACCCAGGAAATTGTGAGTCCAAGTCTCACTCCAGGATGTAGCACAATGATCTAGGTGCCATGCAGTGCTGAGAGAGTGCCGCACTGTCAGATATATTACTTTTCAGATGAAGAATTGAATGGAGGTCCAATTCACTCTTTCAAATGGATATAAAAGATCTCATTGGTCTAACTTGCAGGGGAGTGTCCTAACCAATACTCTCCCCTTGATTAACATCAGACTAGTAATTATAATTTTTTTTGTCTGCGGGAGCTGTCTGTGTCCAGAGTGGTTACTGTGTTTTACACATTACAGCAGTCTGGACTATAGAATTATGCATTAGCTGTAAAGTGCTTTGGGATGTGTAGTGGTCATGAAAGGTGCTATACAAGCTTTTCTTTAATTGGAAATTATGGAATGTTTAAAGGATTGTTCAACAATGATCTGGAGACACAGATCATTGCCATACAGGTGCCACACAGACAAAGTCCCATCAATTTACCAGAAAATCATCATAATGTTATGATTCCAAATAGAAAAGTCAGATCGCAGAGTGAATCATAGAATCATAGAACAGAATCATAGAATCCCAACAATGCAGAAGGAGGCCATTCAGCCCATCTTGTCTGCACTGACCACAATCCCACCCCGGCCCTATTCTCGTAACCCTATATATTCACCCTGCTAATCCCCAAACAATTGGGTGAATTTAGCATGGCCAATCAAGATAACCTGCACACCTTTGGACGGTGGGAGAAAATCAGAGCATGTGGAGGAAACCCATGCAGACACAGGGAGAATGTACATACTCCACTTAGACAGTAACCCAAGGCCAGAATTAAACTTGGGTCCCTGGTGCCGTGAGAGAGCAGTGCTAATCACCATGCCACCCCCAGGCTTGATAGATCCTAACGTTTTTTTAAGGGTCCATGGAGGGAAATTACTGAATTTACGTGCGTCTGCTGATTAAATTTTAACACAAAGGATAAAATATTTATTCAGACAAGAAAAAAAGAATTATGTTACACCAGACACAGAGCTTGAAAAGGTCTCAGTGCAAACAGAAAATGATTCAATTTCCCAAGATTCTTTTACCTCGCAGACACATAAACCAGTGAAGAGTTATCACTGGTTTGACACAAAGGTTGCTTGCTTGGGATGGGCACATGTGCAGATGTATCAAACTTACAACCACTACTGTCTAGAAGGACATGATCAGCTGTTACATGGAGATACCGTCACATGGAAGTTCCCATCCAAGTCACTCACCATCCTAACTTGGAAATCTATTGCCATTCCTTTTTTGTTGCTGGGCCAAAATCCATGAACTCCGTCCCTAACAGCACTGTCGGAATACCTGCTGTGCACAAACTGCAGCAGTTTAAGAAGGCAGCTTAGCACCATCTTCTCAAGGGCAATTAGGGATGGGCAATAAATGCTGGCCTAGCCAGTGACAGATGTATCCCAAGAATGAATTTTTAAAATATTATTTTCTTCTGGTGAATTCTTGGTATGACGCACCCATTAGGAGGAATAACTCCAAGACCAAAAATTCCTGCCCCAGGTCATTGGACCTTTAAATTCAAAGACAGAGCTTTCTGTCCTGCCCACTACAATTTCCATGGCAAGTCGAACAGGAAAATTCCCCCCGCTTTGTCTCTAAATCAATAGTCACACATGTAGGATGACAAGTAAAAATTTATCATCACTTGTGGAACCACAGATAGAATTACACTCCCAAGGCAAAATTGAGGTAATTAAAATCTGAGAACCAGTCCAGGGTTTAGATTAAATTCAATATCCTTTCTTCCCTCCTACTATTACCACCATCCTCTTTTCCCAAAGATAGGGGAGTCGAAAACCAGAGGGCATATGTTTAAGGTAAAGGGGTTAGAATACAAAAGGATGCAGAAGGGTAATTTTTTTTCCACTCAGAGGATGGTGAGCATCTGGAACAAGCTGCCAGAGGTAGTAGTAGAGGCGGGTATTGGTAGAGGTAGTCTTTTAAAAATGCATTTAGACAGTTACATGGATAAAATGGATATGGGCCAAATGCAGGCAATTGAGATTAGCTTCAGGGTTTGAAAAAAAAAGGGTGGTGTGGATAAGCTGGGCCAAAAAATCTGTTTCCATGTTGTAAATCTCTATGACTCCATGAGCCATACCGAGCTGTGATACCCCAAAAAGAATGCTTTCTATGGTGCGTCTGTAAAAGGTGCTGAGATTCGTAGTTGACATGTCAAATTCCCTTAGTCTTCTGAGAAATTCCAGGCATCGGTGGGCTTTCTTAACTATACTGTCCTTTACTGACAGTGACCAACCAAGGACAGCACCTCGTCCTCAAGGACAGCCCTTGGCCCAATCAGCAACCATTGCAAAATGACAATTCTCTTAAAACAGTGTGTAACTGCCCTGGGAATTAGACTCCAAGTCGACAGCTGAGAAATTAGCTTGCAATGGATAGAATTTCTAATTGGGCGTTAAAATTGGAAGATTGAGTTTAATACAGGCAAATATGTTTGAAATATAAATATAATTAAGACAGCAAACAATACAAGTAGAATGGTTACTGAGCAAGTTCACTTGGCATGGAGAATCTGTAATTGGCTCATTTCTGCCATCGTATAATAACTATGTTCTGACACAACACAAAACCATTAGTTTTATTTGTACTATGCTGTGAAGTGAAGAATCATGAGCTATCAGTAGAAATAAAATCCCACGTTCAATTAAACTCCTAATAGCAATAATGAACTTCACTTCTGCTCAAACCCAAAGCAAATCATGTTGGAGGGGTGTGACTCTCATCTCACTGCTGCCCACCTTATGTAAACAATGATGTGAAACAAGACACCATTTGCCAGATTCCTTGTGCTGTAGTGCACTGAATTACTACATATTCACATGTCTTCTCTTTAGATTAAGATCAACACATTGGTATGGTTACCCATCAGAACACATATCTTATAGGATACGCATTCTACAGAGTATAATTATCTGCATATTAAAAAATACAAGAGCATAAGAGAGAGGAGCAGGAGCAGGTCTGTAGCATCAAAGCACAGTGGTAGGGTGGCACGGTGATTAACACTGCTGCCCCTCAGTGCCAGGGACCCATATTTGATTCCTGCCGAGGATCACTGTTTGTGTGGAGTTTGTACATTCGCTCTGTGTCTGCGTGTGTTTCCTCTGGGTGCTCTGGTTTCCTCCCACCGTCCAAAGATGTTCAGGTGAGATGGATTGGGCCGTGCTAAATTGTCCCTTAGTGGCCAAAGATGTGAACATTAGGAGGATTAATATGGTAAATGTATGGCGTTATTGGGATAGGGCTATGGAAGAGAGCCTGGGTTAAGATACTCTGTTCAAGAATTGGTGCAGACTGTGTAGGCCAAAAGGCATGCACTGCACTGTAGAAATTCTTTTCTATGAGCCTGCTCCACTGTTGAATACATAGTTGATCTTGAGCTTCAAATTCAACTTTCTTGCCTGCTCCCCATGTTCATTAATTCCCTTAGAGACCCAGCCTTCGATGTACCCAATATTGGAGCATCCACAACCCTTTGGGGGAATGAATTCTAAAGATTCTCAACTGTGTGATTGAAGCAATTTCTCCTATCTCAGTTTTCCTGAAACTGTTGCACCATACACAATGTCCCTTCGCTTTTTTTTCCCCCTTTACAGTTCTTGTTTGCACTCCAAGCTGTTGAAAATGTGAGTGTAACTGACTAGTTTGGCTGGTATTAGCTGGTTAGGTAGGTTTGCAAAGTAGCATGAGCACGCAGGACCAAAATGACTACAGGAAGGCCATCTGAACTACACTATGTCCCCACTATCGACCAACCCACTAAACTTTCAGCCTAGGCAGTCCATCGTTCATCTTAGCGTTTCAGGTTGCACAGTGGCACAGTGGTTAGTAATGCTGCCTCACAGTGCTAGGGACCAGGTTTGGTTTCTATATGTAAGGAGTCTGCACATTCATAGAATCCCTACAGTGCAGAAGGAGCCATTTGGCCCATCGAGATTTCACTGACAACAATCTCACCCATCCTCGCAATTTCACATATTTATTTTGTTAATCCTTCTGATATTAAGAAGCAATTTAACACAGCAGATCCAGTTAACCCTCACATCTTTGGACTGTGGGAGGAAAAGGAGTGCCCAGAAGAAACACAGGGAGAACGTGCAAACTCCACATAGACAGTGACCTGAGGCCAGAATTGAACCTGGCTCCCTGGTGCTGTGAGTCAGCAATGCTAACCATTCTCCCCAGTGTCCGCATGGATTTGCTCTGGGTACTCCAGTTTCCTCCCACAGTCCAAAAGATGTGATGGTTCGTGCAATAGCCACGCTAAATTCTACCTTAGTGTAACTCGAACAAATGTCAGAGTGTGATGACTAGTGGATTTTCACAGTAACTTCATTGCAGCATTAATGTAAGCCTACTTGTGACAGTAATAAATAAATCTTAAACCTATGCCCTCTAGTTTAAGGTGCAAAAGGAGACATACAAAAAGGAAATATTTTCACACAGAAGGGGTGAGTGTCTGGAATAAGCTGCCAGATATAGTAGTAGAAGCAGACACAATGTTATCTTTTAAAAAGCATTTAGACAGTTACATGGGTATGGAGGGATATGAGTCAAATGCAATTGTGATTAGTTTAGAGGTTTAAAAATAAAAGGGCAGCATGGGCCGAAGGGCCTGTTTCATGCTGTAAATCTCTATGACTTCAAACATGTTTTTTTGGGGAAAGCAGTGAAAGATTCTGGACTGATTATCAGCCTGATAAACTCTGTTATGAATGTTCCTTGCATAGACAACAAGCCTCGGCTTTGGACTCGAACCCAAAGCTTCTGGTCCAGGGGTAGGGATGTTGCCAATGTGCCACAAGACGTCGCAACCCCATCGCTGAGACGTATTGTCCCTGTGGCCTCCGTGATGGTGCTGCTAGCAGTGACATTGCTCCAAGAAATGGTGAACAGAGAATCACACTCCTGTGCTAAAGTGAAGTTCATTATTGGTGTTATGAGTTTAATTGAACATGGGATTTTAATTCCACTGAGAGCTCATGATTCTTCCATTCATTGTAATGTCAGTACAAAAAAAAACAAATTATTTTGTGTAGCGTCAGAGCAGAGATTGTATGGCACAGCAGAAGTGTACCAATTACAAACTCTTTATGCCAAGTGAACTTGTTCAGTCATCATGTTGTACTTGTATTGTTTGTATTCCAAATATATCTGCCTGCTTTAAATTCAATCTTCCAATGTTAATACTCAATTAGAAATTATATCTATGGAATGCTACTTTCTCAGCTGTTGACTTCCAATTCCCATCCCAGTTTCACACGGCTCTGTGAGCATTTTGCAGCATTTGAAGTTAGTTTGATTGGGAATTTAAGGAGTTGGAGACTTATCCCCATTTGGCAGGGAGAGAGCAACAACCTGTGTTTTGTCTTTGCAAATGCAGAGTTAACTGTGTATCTACTCTCCTGATTCTGCAGTAGCTGGATCCATGTAGACAACACAGTGGCTCAAAAGATTATCAAGTTGCAGTCCATTTCGGGAAAAGGAAATGGGTCTTTTATAGTTAAGGCACATCAGATGATTGTATTTTCTCTCATTATTGGGTAATGTACTGGGATTAAAATTTGGCCGAAAATGAATGTGGAATTAAATCAGCCAAAAACTGCTGAACATATTTCATCTGTCACATACTGCTAGACCTTTTTGCATAGCTCTGTGCTTTCCAGTAGGATTTGAATTATGGCCTGTGGATTCCACTTATTACTACTCATTATCTACAAACAGGATTCTTTTTATTTATTCTCTACACAAAGGGACTACAGGGATTAAATACTATAAGCACGATTTGTGCATATGAGGGGAGAGACTATTGGCAGCCCGTGTTACCATGCACAGCAGACATTAGCTAAACAAAGAATGGCTAGGGGCCGTAACATCTGAGATCCAGGGTACCACGTACACTGGGGAAGCCCCTTTAGAAGTTAGACTTTCATGGCAATTCCCGAGTGACACAAATTTCCCTAGTGGGCAACTACCCTGCACTGGGAATCATTGGAAGGTACAGCTGAAATCAGAAACTTTGCTGGTTCCGAATGCTTTTCATTATTTGTGCATGAGACACAGTATCACTGGCTGGCCAGCATTTATTGCCTATGCCTAGGGCAGTTGAGAGTCAACCACATTGCTGTGGATCTAGAGTTACATGTAAGGAGTCAGACCAGGTAGGGATCTCCTTCCCTCAAAGACATTGGTGAACCTGATGGCTTTTTCCCCTGACAGTCAAGAATGGTTTCACAATATCAGCAGATTCTTAATTCTAGATTTTTTAAATTCAAATTTTACCATCTGCCATGGCAAGATTCAAATCTTAAGTCCCCAGAACATTAGTTGGATTTCTGGATTAATATTATCTAGCAATAATACCACTAGATCACCATCATTTTAAGTTACCAGAAAAGGTTAGGAGAAGTAAAACTTCTTTTAACTCCTGGATAACTATTGTGCAGACACACACTAGTCATCCCATTCCCCCACCAACATGACTCCCCATTCCCCTAAGCATCCCCCACTCCTATGAATATCTCTCTCCATCTATAATAAGTCCTCAGAGACAGAAGCCCCTTCACCAAAATCTTTTTACTGACAACAGCATACAGACTGCTTTCAGTCAGTGATAATACACTAGGGGATCCAGAGGAACCAACACTCCAGGTTAAGTACAAAGCAAGAGGCTCACTGATTGGCCCATCAATTTGGCTCTTAATCAGGGAGTTCATATTCTGGCAGACTCACCTTAATTGCCTAACTAAAGTCATTATACTATCCCTTTGAATTCCTCACCCCAAAGGGACTACACTCTCCAACTTATTGTACTCTCCGCCTCCTCCAGCTAGACTTTCACCACTATCACCATTCTCCCCCCAGGGTTCGATTCAACCTGACCACATACATCACCCCCTGGCAACCAAGCCTGACACCCACAATGAATCCCCTCTCACTCCCCTAAAGGCCTAGCACACAAATCACCAAGGCCTGACACCCACCAAGAATAAATAGTTCTGTTTCATTAGAAGGGGAGATGGGGAGGGGGGAGATGGGGAGGGGGGAGATTTTTTAAGTTTTTGGAATTTGTGACAAAATGAAAAATAAGAAATCCAATAGTTGGAGATGTGTTCTGTTGGTTGGAAGTATAAAAAAGAGCAATTGTAGTTTGGCTGGGTTGATGGAACAAAATTTTTTGATTATCTTGGCAATACTGTTAATTCTGCTTACCTAAAGTGAGTTGGTAATAATGGAGAATAGAGTGTCAAAATTTAAAGATGGTTAAAATTCAAAAGAGAAGATTTCACACTTAAGATCCAAAAGAAAACAATGAGTGGAATTCTCTCCAAAAATTTCTAAGTGCTGAATTCACATAAATTTGGAATAAATCATGCTGACTTTTTTCAGCAGGATTTTTGAAATGAATCTCCCACACTCTGTTCATTACAGAGTGGCCGAGCGTGAATCCTGATAGAAACCTGTGGGCGGGGCCTATGCCCTCTGGAGAGGCCAACAGCATAGTGCTGAGTGCGCCACTGCACATGCGCTAATCTATCATGACAGACATTGGCAGATGCAGAGCAGTCCTCCACTGCTGGTCTCCCGATTGCTAGTCAGCCCCACAACCCTACAATGTAGCCCCTCTGACACTCCCATGCCACAATCATTGGCCTTCCAGACATGTCCAGGCCAGCCCTGAACTACCCCTGCAACCTCAACCAGCCCGCCATAATCACACTTCCCCTCCTCACCCCCAGCAATGCTGATCTGCCCAGCACCATACCCTTCTTTCGCAGCCTCAACCCCAGCAGCAGTCCAACACCCCCTCTCCCTCACCCACCCCGGTGGCCAGCCCTTCCTTCCCTCTGTCATTGATCCAAAGTGCAGAGTGACAGCAGGACACCCTCCCCACCCCTCCACCGATCATCCTCCAGAGGCCCCACCCTTGGCACTGCCTGATGCCTGGTGGGCTGTGCCAAGGTGTTGTAGAGCAGAAGGATCTCGGGGTCCGGGTCCATAGAACTCTTAAATCGGCTTCGCAGGTGGAGGAAGTGGTCAAGAAGGCGTACGGTGTACTGGCCTTCATTAATCGAGGAATAGAGTTTAGGAGTCAGGAGGTAATGATGCAGCTCTATAAGACTCTTGTCAGACCCCAGTTGGAGTATTGTGCGCAGTTCTGGTCGCCTCATTATAGGAAGGATGTAGAGGCTATTGAGAGGGTTCAGAGGAGATTTACAAGGATGCTGCCTGGATTGGGAGGCAGGCCTTATGAAGATAGGTTGAGGGAGCTGGGACTCTTCTCACTGGAGAGACGTAGGTTGAGAGGCGACCTGATAGAGGTTTATAAAATGTTGAGAGGAATAGATAGGGTGGACTCTCAGAGACTATTTCCCCGAGCTGAAATGGTCACTACGAGAGGACACAGATTTAAGGTGCAGGGAAGCAAATACAAAGGAGATGTCAGGGGTAGGTTTTTCACTCAGAGGGTGGTGAGTGAATGGAACCGACTGCCGTCGGAGGTTGTTGAGGCAAACTCACTGGGGTCTTTTAAAAGACTTCTGGATGAGTATATGGAAAAGAATGGGATAGGGGGTTATAGATAGGTCTGTGGATTGGTAGATGTGATCGGCGCAACTCGTGGGCCGAAGGGCCTGTTTGTGCTGTATTGTTCTATGTTCTATGTTCTAAGGTGTCTTTTGTGCATTGCCATTTGCACCTTGGGCAGTGCTGGAGGAGTAGTTTGGCACTACTAAGGTGGAAATGCCCAGAGGGTATCCACCTTACCCCCGACCTCCTGAGGGGTCTCCATGGCCTCCCTTCACTCAAATGGAGTTGGGCTGTTAGCTCACCATTAGTGGCGAACTGTTATGAACACTGTTGGGGTGGAACATTCCTGGTGGGGTTGGAGGGGTGGATGAAGAGGCTAACAAGCTTGGAGATTTCAATCCCAGGCCCGCTAATGATATTTAATTTGTGATCTTAGTATTTAAATCATTGATTTCTGGCATGGAGTTGACGACGCCGGAAATCCAGCAGTCAGAGGTGCCATGGAGGCCAGCGGGAAGCCCATTCTACGGCCTCTACTTATGCTTCCTGGCCCACTGTGCTGCCAGAGCAGCGTAACAGGCTGGGAGAATCAGTCCCAGTATATTGGAGGTAATTTCAACCTGTGCAAGGGAGCGTTTTGAGATTGCAAACTCACAGCAGCAAATCCAGTCCTAACAAGCTGTGCCAGGAGAAAGACTGGCCAGAATTGTCCAGCTCTTCAAGCTCCGCTGCCAACGAGGAAGAAGAATTTGGCATTTAGCCAAATCTCCTTTCACTGCAGTGGGACTAGAGAATGCCACTGGTGTGAACAGCCAGAGAATCCTGTTCTCCTCTCTGACAAGCCAATGGCCCCTATTTTGAGTTAGAAGCAATACTAAGAGATACAGGTGCCTGGTGTGGTAACTATTGCTGGATTTTGCTTGTAGTATCAAAACCAATGGGATATTATTTGGGGAGGGTTAGAGCTGAGGTTAGAAAAACAGAAGGTTTTGGAAATGAGTAAGTTTAAGGATATTGTGAATAGCCATTAATATGTTTAATTGCATTTTTTATTTGATTTTCTTGTGTATTTTACTGTTAATTTGAATAACATCAGCATAAAAACATCTGGAACATCCTTCACTGGTCTCCCTCACATTATACCAAATTGCAAAAAGAGCAGGCATTCCAAACTTCCCTTCTGGGACCTGGAATATGTTTTAAAGGTTTTTTATTATTGTCACAAGCAGGCTTACATGAATGAAGTCACAGTGAAAATGCCCTACTCGTCGCACTCCAGCATCTGTTCAGATACACTGAGGGAGAATTTAGCATGCCCAATGCATCTAACCAACACATCTTGAGACTGTGGGAGGGAACTGGAGCACTCAGAGGAAACCCAGGCGGAAAACATGAAGACTCTGCACAGATACTGATCCAATACGGGACTCGAACCCGGGTCCCTGACGCTGTGAAGCAGCAGCGCTAACCACTGTGCCACCATGCTGCCCCATAAGCTGGCTTGTTGAGAAAGACCATGGTAAAATAGTAGGCAGTTCTTGGTCGCAACTGAGACCAAATCTGGGACCTTGAGTGCTATTAGTGCACTGAGCTAACTCGGCCATCACATCAACATTTAACATCAGCTGTGCTTTTAACAAAATGAAGGGGAATGTTGTAATGCGCATTTAAGGGATCGCAACATGGCATCACTCTAAAGGACGTGTGTCATGTAATCCAGTCTCAGTTTCACCTTGTCCTAGAGCAGGGTACATCACATACAGCTCTGCCAGTGTTGCCCTCAAGATTTCTGTCCATGTATAGCTGTTCATCTGTGACTTGAATAATAATTGAACTCATAAGATGTTTGCAAATCCCTTATGAATAATTGGTGCCTTTATATTATTTTAACTGTGGTCAAATGGGCCATCTAAAATGGTAATTTGTAAATTACTTTGGGGCAATTGGGCTAGAACTAAAATGATAGGCATCATACCAAAAGACAGAGACAAAGAGGCTGCAACCCCGATGAGTGAATACACAGGATATGGGTCATCTCCAAGACAAAAGAGATTTTCTGGTCAAACTGGGTTGTTTACCAGACATAGGGGTGCCGTAACCCCTTATTTGGGAGGGAGGTTATATATTCTACATGCTCCCACTACCTACAGATGTGGCCATTGGGAACACATCCAGAGATTGGTGTGGCAGCACCCAATTGGACTTTATCAATCAGGGTGATCAAATCTTGATTGATTGATTGGCAAAGGCCAAAAGGGGAGCAAAGCTCAACAGGGTATAAAAAGTGCTGCACAACCAAGAATCTCTATCTCCCTGACTACACAGACAGGCTACAACACCAATGACAACCAACACAAGGTGAGTCATCACACCTAGGAAGGAAGACCAAAGCCAAAGTGTCAGACAAGACCAAACTGCATGGAGGATGACAGAGACCAGTGCACAGATAAAAGCCAGTCATTTAAAATTAAGTCAAGGTCTTATATTGGACTTGAACTCTAGTATTTTCTGTAAGATAACTTATTGTTGGTTGGGTGGGTGATTATTGATTGTGTGTCTTCAATAAATATTGGTTGTACTAACAAGATGCCTACTGTACAAGGGTTAAAACAAACTATGCAGCAGGCACAACTTAACACCAATGCATCAGTCACATTGACTGAAAGTTCTTCAGTGCTGTACAGTAAATGAAATACTTTCTTGAAGCATAGCTGTAACATAGGAAATGCAGCAGCCAATTTGCACACAGCAAACTCACCACATAGTAATGTGATAATAAACATAATCTGTTTTCGTGATATTGAGTGAGTGAGAAATATTAACAAGGATCCAGAGAAAACTCTGCTGCTTTTCTTTGGAAGAGTGTGACAGGATCTATTCCTCCTTGTATGCATGCATTTAAATTGATTTAATGGGCTACATGCCTAATCTTATCGGCACTTCCCCTTTCGCCCATGTAGATTCAGCACATAACAGACATGCTCTACAAAAGCCTGATTTGGGGCACTCCAGCTACTGAGGAGATAAGTGCCCAGTGTCTGACAACTCTCATTGAGATGAGGAATGGGGAGGCTTGGGGGTGATGGGGTCTGCTGCCACTCTGCCTGTGATCAGTGAGGGGGAAGGGGGTGTCTGATGCCAGTATTCCTGAGATCGGTGGAGGGGTGGGAGAAGGAGAGAAGGACTTACAATGAGTCTGGGTGGGATAAGAGGGTTAATAATGTTGTGTGGATGGGGCAACATTCATTAGGTCAAGTGGAGGTATTATTCGGGTGTATGTGTTCCTCATTCTGTGTGTTTGTGTATGTTCGTGTCTCACTGTGTCTGTCTCACTGTGTGTGTGCGTGTGTGTATGTGTATATGTAACTGTCTATGTTTCCAAATCTTGCCCTTCTTTCCTATCCACAAGTCATTACAAACTTTCTCAATTCTCTGCCTTCTGGTGATGCAGGAGGAGAGATCACAAACCCTGTGGAGAGTCCATGTGCTGACCGATATACGGGTGACTCATCGTCTGGCAACACCTCCTCCTTTTCAAATCTCTCCATGGCCTTTTCCTTCCTCTGTGAGCTTCTCCAGCCCTGCAAACCTACACATATCTGCACAGACATTTGGTCGCCTTCCCTAATATCTCCTTATTAGGAGAGATTTTTGTGGCTTGGCACCGAATTGTTTTCGATGACACCCCTGTGAAGAGACTTGGGGCATAAACATGTTAATAAATGCAAATTGTTGCAGTAGGCCGTCTGGTTAATAGGGCAGCCATGTGGCAGATTAAATTTACTGCTGGGAAGTGTGAAAAGTTGCCTTTTGGAAGGAAAACTGAGGTGGTGCAACATGAAGTAATTAGTACAATCTTACAGCCTTGTAGCTACAGCTGGGAGTTTCAAACAAGAAATAGGACAATTTCGGAAGACCATTTATTATTAACGAAAAAGAGGCATGGGTTGGGATTTTACAGCCTCACTCAGGTGAGTCTGGAAATTCCCACCCGAGGGAGACAGAAATTTCCATTGTTGGATCCTCTCCTGCTCCGATTCCATGGCGAGCAAGATTGTAGAGTTCCAGCCATTCTACATCAGGTTGTAGAGTCACCTGATGGAGTGATGCTCCAAAAGCTCGTGCTACCAAATAATCCTGTTGGATTTTAACATGGTGTTGAGAATTCTTATTGAACTGTTAGAAATTTCTGATTAGGGGCTCGGCAGATGAATAATGTCCAATTCTGATGACTACTCCAGTTACAAGGTCTACACCTTGGAGACAGTGTGGAGGAGATTCACGAATATGAACGATTTCAGTGACTTCAGTTCTGTGGACGTAGTGGTTAGCACAGCTGCTTCACAGCACCAGGGATCCGGGTTTGATTCCTGGTGTTGGGTCACTGATGCATGGAGTTTACACATTCTCCTTGTGTCTGCGCAGGTTTCTCCCAGATGCTCTGGTTTTCTCCTACATTCCAAAGATGTGCAGGTTAGTTTGATTGGCTATGCTAAATTGACCCTATTATCAGGAAATTAACAGGGTAAATATTAGGGGTTACAGGAATGGAACCTGGGTGGGATTGTGGTTGATGTAAACATGGTGGACCAAATGGCCTCCTTGTGCACTGTAGTGATTCTCTTCTTGAGAAGCTACAATTGTTCTCATTTGACCAGAACAGAATAGGGGAATATTTAACAGAGGAAGTCAAAATCAATGGTTTTCTTAACAGAGCAATAAGGCAAAATTGTTTCCATCGGAAATATTGGGTAACACTGGTAACCAGTGAACACAGATAATTACAATAGGTGGAGAGAATTTACTTAGGGTTTGGTGGGGTTCTCCCCATTCTCAGTTAAGTCTTAGCACTGAAGAATCCCAGCCATGGATGTTGTCAGAGGTTTTCAGCACACATGTCATTATAATTTAAACTGCATTGCCTCAAAGGGTAGAGGAAGGCATGCACGACATGGAGCAAGACCTGGGCAAGGTGCAAGCTTGGATTAATAAGTGGAATGTAAGAAACTATGCCACAGGAATGTGAGACAATGACCATCTTCAAAGGGAGCAAATGCAACCATCTCCTCTTCACATTCAACAAAATTCCCATTATTGCATCCCCCACCATCAACATACTGGGATTCATCATTGAATACAAACTAAATTAGACCAGCCACATACATAACTAGGCACTATGGCTACAAGAGCAAGCCAAAGACTGAATATTCCTCCAAGTGACTCCCCAAAGACAATTAGCCAGCTACAGGTTTTTTATTATATTTTTATTAGTGTTGCAAGTTACACAAACACTGCAATGAGGTCACTGTGAAAACTCCCTAGTCACCATACTCTGGTGCCTGTTTGGGTACACTGAGGGAGAATTTAGCATGGCCAATCCACCTGACCAGCACGTCTTTTCAGATTGTGGGAGAAAACTGCAGCACCCAAAGAACAAAGAAAATTACAGCACAGGAATAAGCCCTTCAGCCCTCCAAGCCTGCACTAATCATGCTGCCCTAACTTAACTAAAATCCCCTACCCTTCCGGAAGCCATATCCCTCCATTCCCATCCTACTCATGTATTTGTCAAGATGCCCCTTAAAAGTCACTACTGTATCTGCTTCCACTACCTCCCCCAGCAACGAGTTCCAGGCACCCACTACTCTATAAAATATCTGCCTTGTACATCTCCTTTAAATCTTGCCCCTCACTCCTTAAACCTATGCCCCCCCCAATAATTAAAGGAAACCAACACAGAGACAGGGAGACCATGTAGATTCCTGCACTGATGGTGACCTGGGCCAGATCCCTGGCACTGTGAGGCACTAGAGCTAACCACTGTACCATGATGCTATTGCTTTAAGGCTCCATGTGGGGAAACAGTCCAATTTAAATCTACTGAAGTCAATTAGAAAGTGGTTATTAGATCTAAAACCATGAGTTGGCAGACATTTGGCCTGATTTTAACTTATTAACCCTAACCTATTCACTTGCACTGACTTAAGATCAAGCCCTATATATCTTTGAAAAGGGAGAAATAATTTGACCCATCAGAAGCCTTCTGCAATCAGGGAACATCACTGAGACAGGAGTGCTTGCTTAACAATGATAATAGGATTCTAATTTAATAGGTTTCTTTTGGTTGTTACAATTTAGTTTTCAATGAGTTGTACTCATTTTTAAATGTGTCACCTTATTAGATTATGTTATAAATGGTCAATCAAAAGAGTAAGAAGGGGATTTGTGGATTTTTTTTGTAAAGTTTATTTATTAGTGTCACAAGTTGGTGTCTATTAACATTGCAATTAAGTTACTGTGAAAATCCCCTAGTTGCCACACTCCAGCATCTATTTGGGTACACTGAGGGAGAATTTAGCATAGCCAGTGCACTGAACTAGCACATCTTTCAAACTGTGGGAAGAAACCCACACAAATACAAGGAGAATGTGTAAACTCCACTCAGACAGTGACCCAAGCAGAAATTAAACTTGGCTGCCTGATGCTGTGATGCAGCAGAGCTAACCACTGTGCTGATGTTGATTAGATGTGAATATAGGAGTAAGAGTAACTTTGCAGGTGATGCAAAGATTGGTGGTATAGTGGACAGTGAAGAAAGCTATCTCTGATCGTAATGGAATCTTGAACAATTGAGCCAGTAGGCTGATGAATGATAGATGAAGTTTAATTTAGATAAATGTGAGGTGATGCATTTTGGTAGATTAAACCAGAGCATAACTTACTCAGTTCATGGTAGGGCACTGGGGAGAATTACAGAACAAAGAGATCTAGGGGTACATACTCATAGTTCCTTAAAAGTGAAGTCACAGGTGGATAGAGTGATGAAGAAGGCATTCCACATGCTTGGTTTTGTTGTTCAGAATACTGAATGGGATGTCTTGTTGAAGTTGTATAAGACATTTTTGAGGCCATACTTGGGAATACTGTGTACAGTTCTGGTCATTGTATTATAGAAAGGATATTATTAAACTAGGAGTGCAGAAAAGATTTACTGGGAATCTACTGTGACTTGATTGTTTGTTTGAGTTATGAGGAGAGGCTGGATAGACTGGGACTTTTTTCTTAGAAGCATAAAAGGCTGAGGGGTGATCTTTTAGAGGTCTATAAAATAACGAGGGGCACACATCAGCTAGTTAATCTCTTTTCCCAAAGATAAAGAAGTCTAAAACTAGAGGGCATAGGTTTAAGGTGAGAAAGGGGAGAGATGCAAAA
Organism: Sphyrna mokarran; assembly: GCA_024679065.1. NCBI lineage: Eukaryota > Metazoa > Chordata > Chondrichthyes > Carcharhiniformes > Carcharhinidae > Sphyrna > Sphyrna mokarran. Next base: position 13,275,816 of record JAGIQG010000017.1, on the reverse strand, counting down.
ATGTTCAGGGGGCAATTTTTTCCACTCAGGGTGGTGAGTGTGTGGAAAAAGCTGCCAGAGGTGGTGGTAGAGGCGGATACAATTTTGTCTTTTAGAAAGCATTTAGACAATTACGTGGGTAAGATATTTATTGAGTGCAGTTCTGTTATCTCACTATAAGAAGGATGTGGAAGCATTGGAGAGAGTGCAGAGATTTACCAAGATGCTGCCTGGTTTGGAGGGTAGATCTTATGAGGAAAGATTGAGAGAGCTGGGACTTTTCTCTCTCGTAGAGGAGGATGAGAAGTCACTTATTAGAAGTTTATAAAATAATGAAGGGATAGATAGAGTGGATGTAAAGAGACTATTTCCTCAGTGGATGTAGCTGTTACTGGGGGACATAACTATAAGGTTCATGGTGGGAGATATAGGAGGGATGTCCAGAGTAGATTCTTTATTCAGAAAGTAGTTGGGGTGTGGAATAGACTGTCTGCTGTGATAGTAGAGTCGGACACTCTAGGAACTTTCAAGCAGTTGTTGGACAGACACACGGAACACCCCAGAATGATAGGAAGTGGGATAGCTTGATCTTGGTTTTAGGCATAGCTTGGCACAACATCGAGGGCTAAAGGGCTTGTACTGTTCTGTTCTATGGGTAAGAGGGATATGGGCCAAATACAAGCAATTGGAACTTGCTTAGGAGTTTAAAAAAGGTACACAGACAAGTTGGGCTGAAGGGCCTATTTCCAACCTGTAAACCTTATGACCCTGCTTCCAGTGCCTTTTAAGAGAGATCCAAAGACTCAACTCTTTGAGAGAAAACAATATCTCCTCATCTCTGTCCTTATTTTTAAACAGTGACCTCCTCGTGTTAGACTCTTCCACAAGAAGAAACATCTTCACCCCACTGACCCTGTCAAAACCCCTCAGAATCTTATATTTGGTCTTAATTGGTCAATTTGAGATATGGAAAGGTGAAGAAGAAATAATAGAGATTTGAGAGGCCCACAAATGAGATAGTTATGTCAGGGGGAGAGGAAAAAAAAGCAGACTTGATGAACTAAATAACCTTTTCTACTGTTCAGTTCGCTAATGCAGTAAGAAATGGTTAGAATCACTCAATGCTAATTCTTGTTGTTTTCATAGATGTTACTAAGTTGCAATAAGTGGTGACAAGGAACTAACAGCAATGAGAATATAATAACAGTACCTGAGCAGCCCTTACATGTTGTGTGTCTGCCCAGGCTCTGGGGAGAGCTCCCATGCTACAGATGTGACACCACCCCCCACGTTTTGTACCTGTCTCATCCCAGCGTCTACGTGACTACCCAGTGTACAGTTTAACATTTGAAGGCAATAGTTATTCACAGACTCTGAAGCTTTGACTTCTTTGAGGGCAGTTACTTGTTCCCAGGCTTGAAGCTGGTGCTAAAGTTCGGGACAAGTGGCAGCCACTCTTGTGAGGCAAAGGTGAATACGAAACGTCTTAATCTCTGTTTCTGCCCCCGCTGCATATTTTGTACATTGCTGGATTGTTTCAATCACAACATTGCTGCTAGCTAATCATTAAGAATAATGCAAGCTAATTTAATACTTGATTAGCTTAACTATATTGTTGGATAGGCTTGCTGAAGTGTGTGAGAATCAACAAGAATAGAAGTCAAATCACACCATTGCCACGGGGATTGGTTGCCTAGGTGATGGAAAAACGGGAATCAAAATGAAAGTTTGTTTTTTTTATTTTGAAGCTGTCCATTACTTGTTTTCTCTGACATAATAAAAATGGGAATCAGAATTGTATATTTTGAGTCCTAAATATCAAACTTCCCATTAATTCCTCTGATTATTTTTGAAATTCTTCTGATGCATTGTATCTTCAGAACTATAATAAATGTTTTAAAAGACTGTTCTGTCACATGCTGTGGAATATTACAAAACGCTTCCTGATTTTTCTAAAAATTAATCAATATTAATAGTTTTTTTTATCTAGTTTTTTTAAGCTACAGAAACTTACACGGTCTTGTGTTTTTAAGCTCTGGTACAATAAATTGAGGCTTTGTAAGTTCATAGAATATCATAAAATCCCCACAGTGCAGAAGGAGGCCATTTGACTCATCAGGTCTGCATCAACAACAATCCCACCCATCCTCGTCCCCGTAGCTCCACACATTTTTTTCTGTTAATCCCCCGATAGAGATAAATAGGTTCTTGATTAATAAGGCTGTCAGGGATTGTGGGCAAATGGCAGGAGAACAGGAATGAGAAACATGTCCTTTCTCTCTCCTTTCTCTTTATCACTTTGTCCTTCATTCTGTCCCCATTCTCCCTTCCTTTCTTCCCCCTCTTCTTCTTGATCACTCTCACTCCTTCATACTTGCTACTCTTTCTCTCTACCTTTCCATCCTTTCTCTGTCCTCTCCCTTTGTCCTATCTTCTGCATCTGTCCTCCCCTCTCTCTATTCCCCTCTTTCTCCACCCCCTCTCCATTCTTTGCTTTTTCATCTTTCTCTCACTTCCTTTTCTATCTTGCCTTCCCTTCCCTCCTTTCTATCTCTCTCTCTCTCTCTCTCTCTCCCCTTTCTCCCATCTATTCCACCTTCTGAATCTCCTTTCATTTGCTCTCTCTCACTGTCATTTCTGCTCCCCTTCACTATCTCAAAATTTGGTGATATTATGGCTCCGGGTTTGTTTGAAATAGCTCAAACTCCGTTTAGATGCAATAGTTATGCAGACAACTTAGAGGAAAGCTAAAGTACAGAAGATAACGTTCTTGCCCACTGCAAACTCAGTTTACTCAGTGACAAATTACATATGGTCTGGAAATGAACATCGTAATTATATAAGTGGTCATTTCTATTTTTGCATAGCATGAAATTTCAGTGGACCAAATTGCTTCTCAAGCTGTTTTATTGTGTAGTTATTTGGGGCACTTAAACATTCCAATGGTATTTAAATGCAAATCCTTGACTTGGGCATAATCATACAATCAAACTGTACCAAGAAATCGTAACCCATTGTACGGATTTAATCACCTTTGTGTAAAAATAAGTGGTTTCTGCTATTTATTTGTACTGAAGGAATGACTCACTGGGATGTGATGCAAAGATTATAATTTGCTTGTTTTTATCTGCGGTTTATAGAAATCTTGACGCAAGGGTAATCTGTGTAAGCATAATGGCTTAAGAGCTACTATCAAAATAATGGTGGAGTCTTATAGTGCTCACTATTGTTCAGTGCAATTTATACAACATCTTCAGGCAAGGATAGATACACGAAAGAATGCAAATGTTGTTATCAGAGATGTGCCTCTCCACCATTTGCTTTAAGGAAATTATATCTTCCTGCTTGGTTGAGCATTGAAATGAATTAAACTCATGAATTTCCTCTACTTGTGCAGTAGATAAAAGAAGGGCTGAATTTTCACGGCCCCATGAAGATTGTGTTGGAGGCTGAGGGGCCAGTGTCAATTTGAATCCCTTGCACATTGTCTCCTCTGGGGTGAATGTGGGGAAGGGGAAGGGGAGCCTTTCCAGGCTCAGACTAAGAGTGATACTGACTGCTCACTATACGGAGGCAGGAAGCCATTTAGTGCAATAATGACTTCACTTGGGGGCCATTCAATGATGGTGAAGGTATTTTTCCACTCCTAGAGTGGCCCCATCGCCACTAGGATGCTACCAGGAGTTGATGGATTGGGTTATAAACAGAGGCTGGATGGACAGGGACTTTTTTCCCCTGGAGCATAGAAGACTTAAGGGTGATCTTATAGAGATCTATAAAATAATGAGAGACATAGATGAGATAGATAGTCAATATCTTTTCCAAAAGGTAGGGGAGCCTAAAGCCAGAGGGCATAGGTTTAAGGTGAGAGGGGAGAGACACAAAAGGGTCCAGAGGGGCAATTGTTTCACTTAGATGTTGGTGAGTGTCTGAAACAAGCTGCCAGAGGTAGTAGTGGAGGCCGTACAATTTTGTCTTTGAAATTCATTCATATAGTTACATGATTGCATAGAGGGATATGGGTCAAGTGCTGCAGTTAGGACTAGCTTAATGGTAAAAACTGGACAGCATGGACAAGTTGGGCTGAAGGGCCTGTTTCCCTGTTTTAAATCCCTATGATTCTATAAATAGAGGCAATCTCCCAAAAGTGGGCTGGTGGGGGAGAGGGAAGGGGGGAGTGGCAGAGGGGAAACTGGGGGTGAGGTGGGGGCATGAGCACTGGATGTCCCACACCCCAGTGAAAAGGCCAGGAGAATGAAACCTTACTCATCACAACTCCTGTGGAGCTGTTTCCCCTCCAACTTCAAAATATTTGTGCCTCTTTATTTGATGATTTCAGTGTAGGCAACTCAAGGTGCCTTCATGTTGAGGCACCCTCAGACTACTTCAGCAATACCTACATCTCCAGATAACATGATTCCAGGACATTTGCTTCAGTTAGAAGTCTTGGAAGAGTCCTATTGAAGACATTGAGCATGCGAACCTTTCCCAGAGTTCTCAAAACTGTTACAAATGACTCTCTCCTTCAAGATCAACTTGTTGTTGGAGATTTGAAAAAAAACATTGAGGGAGCAGAAAAGAGATCAAAAGAAAAAGTAGTTAAAATGTTAATATTTCATTCTATGTTCCTTTCCCCTCTTTCAATCATTTTTTTCCCCTGTTTTTATTTCTCTCTCTGATTCAATATTGTATTCACTCACTGTGACTTTCTTGCCAGGACCTTGCACTGTTCATTTCATTATCCTTTGTTCTGATTGGTTAAGGAATTGCACTGCTGTGTACCCTGTTCACGTGAGTCCCTCATGTCCTGCAGGGAGTGTTGTGAAGTTTTAATCTCCTATTCCCAGCAAGCCGCAGGACAACACATTAGCAACACAAAATTGTCAAGGGAAGCATAACTGAAACTTACGTGCCTGGCATCGTCACTTTTGGGTCAATAGCTACTTGGAAACACTTCATGGCAACCAACATTTGATCCTATGTTTATCCTGCTTTTTGAGAGAACCAAAATAACAATGTATGATATGGCCACAAAGATGTCATTGTGACATTAAACAGGAAATTATAGAAAGAGACCATTCAGCCCATTGCAGTTGTACTCATGATAACTCTTCAACCATAACAATTTATTCTAAGTCCATTTTCTCCCTACACCATTGATAGTCTTAATTTGCAAAAAACCTTTCAAAATACGCAATTGCTTTTTCAATCAAAGAAGAAGTCTTTACTTTCAATTTACTCTATATAGAGACATAGGGGACAAATTTTGCCGTCCCGCCAACCACAGGAATAGGACAAGGGTGGGATCATGGAAAAATCCATTGACCTCAGATGGGATTTTACGGTTTTGGAATTAACGTGACCATAGAATCCCAGCCATAGAGTCATACAACGCAGAAGGGACCCTTCACCCCATTGAGTTTGTACTGATAATAACTACCACTAAAGTCATACTACTCTCATTTTCCCATTCATTCTTAAATGTTATGAAATTTCATGAATGCTCATCCAAATATTTTAAAAAGTTGTAAGTTTTACAGTCTCCACTACCTTCCCAGGCAGTGCATTCGAGATTCCCACCATCCTCTGAGTGAAAAAGGTTTCTCCCAAATCTCCTCTGAATCTTCTGCCTCTTCCCTTAAAGCTCAACCAAAGTAAAAGGCTGCTCCCTGCTTACTCTGCCTACATTCCCTCATAATGTTTAGGGGAATTCTTATCTCCATGTGAAAATACATATCTTTAATGTTTTAAAATAAAAAAAAGTTTCATGACCCCAGGACATTCCAAAATACTCTATAAACAATAATATAATTTTTAAGGTTGAAATTACTGTTTAAAATTAAGAAAAAGGAGATAAATAATTTGCGCAAACTATACTTTGTGATAACGGCCAGATCATTTGTTCCAGTGATGTTGGTTGGGGAAAATATATTGGCAGGACTCTAGAGATCCTTTTCCAATTCTTCTTCAGTAGAATGCCTTGACATTATATTGACTTCAACGAGGTCCATGAGATTGGACTCTCGTGCTGGAATTTTACCGCCTCACCTGTCCAAAGCCCATAAGGTCTTGCCTGAGGCCAATGGAGAATGTCATTCTGCAATCTTACCCGCCCTGATTCCGGGGCAGGTGTATCGGTAAAATTCCGGCATTGAATATGAGCTCCATGATTGAGGTCATAATTGGCTGCTGTAATAAGTCCCCGGAGTTGGATGTCCCTTCACCAAAATTCCTTTATTTACAAGATTCAACAATTCTATAAAGAGTGCTATCGGTATGAGGTCTACATCTGGAGTGCCAGAGGAACTGACACTCCTGTTTAATACAGTGCATGAGGTTTCCTGATTGAATCATCAATTTGGCCCTTAATCAGGAAGTTTCTATCCAAGCAGGGTAACCTCAATTGCCTGATTGAAATCATCAAAGCTGTCCATTCAGGGAGTCTCACCTGTATATAAATATGACAACATTCCATTCACTGATACTCTGGATTCTGACTTTGTACCTGAAGCACTCTTAGAAGTGAAATTGAGTTTATAAATACAGAGAATCTGGTGAAGGGACATCAGCCACTGAAGTTATTTCAGATATCTCCTACATCCTCCCTAGAGGGAGGAGGGGCCCTCAGTGTAACATAAGTGCAACATGGAGCCTCCAACAGTACAGCATTCCCCACAGCTGCACTGTAGCATCACCTTAGATGATGCACTTGTTCAAAATCTCATCTGAAAGTCAGCCAATAAAAAGATGTTGCAAAAGTACTGTTCATAATACATTAAACACAAAGCAGCCATTTCCTGGAATTCATTTGCAAGGCATAGATAAGAAAAATCTGATAGCATGAGAAAATAAAGCAAGTTTAAGTAATGCTCACCATAATTTCTAATAAAATTTAGAATTAGTAACAAAATTTAGACATTATCCTGAGAAATTTGGAACTAATAAACTTAAGTGGCTATAAGGAGATAAATTGTGAAGCATTAGGACCATCAATTTGGCAGGCATTGGAGTCTTATTATTATTTAATAAGTATATATTGCTGTCTGAACATTTGTTATCTCCATTCCCTGCCCCTTTATCAACATCTATATTTTCATGCCTGTAAATTGAATGAATTTAATTCCCATTGATGGTTTACATAATGCAATACAGTTGTGATGCCTTTGTTCTGCATTATTTTTCAATGCATAAGTTGACAACCTAGCAGAATAAATACCTTTAAAATAATTGGGTTAAGTAACACAGACAGGAATCTAGGGCAATGCGTTAGAGAGTGTGCTAAAAATAAGTCAAATCCATAATGGCCAAAAGGAAACTTCAAGCCAAAAGATGAAGAAATGCCTTTTCTTGACCACTCGTCAGTAACTGCTTCATTTGTTCTCACTGAATTACATTGTCTGTTTCATACACTTGCATTAACCTTGTTACACATTGATATGGGATTGGGCAGATGAAAAATATACACCTATGTGATTGACTGCAAGTGGGCTAAGCAATTAAATATCTGATGAAAAATCATCACCCCAAAATATTAATATAGTTTCTCATGCTTTGAATTTCTGAGTGCTTCCAGAATTGTTTATTTTCCTTTGAGCTGCAGTATTTTGTTTCCAACATACTGCTTGATTGAACGATCATATTCTGTGATCACCTATTCCACAATTTTAATTATTTCTCCATGACAACAGCCTAACCAGAGTCAACTTGCCAAGAAGTCAGTCTCCATTTCTCCTACAGTACAAATTGCTGTGGTCGTTCAAAATTTGGTATTATTGCATTTGTTCTGATGGGTACAAGGCAAAAAGTTTCAGCAACATGTATATCATTTTAATTATTTAATTAGAAAAAGTTTTATCTAAAGTTGATCTTTCTCCACATCCTAGCTATGACTGTAATACTACATTCTGCACTCTCTTTTCCTTCTCTGTGAACAGTATGCTTTGTCTGTATAGTGCGCAAGAAAAAATACTTTCCATTGTAAACTAATATATGTGACAATAATAAATCAAATCAAATCAAAATCTGACTTCACTTAATGTAACTCTTTCATTCCTCGGTATCTGTAATAACTCCATGGAGGCAAAAGTCCCGTCACCAAGTTATTTTATTCACACCACACATCTGTACACAGCCAACTCTCCAGTTGCCCCCTGCTGAATGCAGGCTGGGAGTCTGATACACCTGCTTTAAATAGGGAGCATGAGGCTCCCTGATTTAACCACCAATTAGGACTCATCAGGTACCTCTTTTCTCGTGTACCAACCAAATAAACAAATCAAATTAATTTAGGGGCAGCTCAAAAAGGGCAGGAGGGCAGGGCTCATCAGGTCTTTTCGTACCAACCAAATAAACTAACTTAGCGAAAAAATAAAAAGGGAAGTGCCCCAAAAGGAAGAAAGAGCAGTCCAAATCAAAAAAAAAAGTCAAAAGGAACTTAAAATATCAAATCAAAAGGTGATTATCAGGGTTGATAATGGACACTGCATTGCTCCCTTTCTAAAGACACCTGGCTGTGAATGTAGGTGCGGTAAAGAGATCACATCAGCTAGTTCATACTCTAGCAAGCCAACCCCTTTAGCCTAGCTGAAGTCATCACAGTATCTCAAGCCTTCACCTTGGTGAACAACGTTCCTGAATTTCCTTTGTCAAGTTTCTTCAAATTCAACTTGAATCACCTTTTCCACAAAAAAAAAATGAGCGCAACTTCCTTAACACGAGTTCCTATTGTAGCTGAGCCTGCAGGTATATTGTGACTGAAGCTTATAGCAAACTGTGCAGAGGAGTTTGCTTTCATAATGTTTGTAATAGTGGAAGCCAAAAGTTCTGGGCACCACACTGTAGAAAACAAAGTATGTCAGAGATGGTGCAGGAAAGATTTACAATTCCAGGAGTGGGGAAATCCAGTTAGATGGATGGATTGGAAGAGCATGGCAAGGTGCGGGGGGCAGGGTGGAGGGGAGTTCAGGGCAGGGTGTGGTTCTCCTTACAGTGATGTAGACAGGGTGGTGAAGAAGGCATTTGGCACACTTGTCTTCATTGTCAGAGCACTGAGTACTGGGGTTGGGACATTATGTTACCGTTGTATAAAGTACACATTTGGAGTACTGTGTACAATCCTGATTGCTCTGCTACTGGAAGGATATTATTAAACTGGAAAGGGTGCAAAAAAGATTTACAAGGATGTTAACAGGACTGGAAGGTTTGAATTATATGGATAGGCTGGGACTTTTTCCTCTGGAGTGTAAAAGAATAATGGGGTGACCTTTTAGAGGTTCATAAAATTGAGGGCCATAGATAACATGAATAGCAAAGGTCTTTTCACTAGGATAGGGGAGTCCAAAGCTAGAGTACATAAATGAATGGGAAAAGATTTAAAAGGGACCCGAGGGGCAAAGTTTTCGCACAGAGAGTGATACGTTTATGGAATGAACTGCCAGACGAGGTGGTAATGGTAGATACAATTAAAAAGTTTAAAAGACATTTGGACAGGTAAATGGATGGGAAGATTTACAGGGATATGGGCCAAATGCAGGCAACCAGGATCAGTTCAGATTAGGAAACCTAATTAGTTTGGCTGCAGTGGGTCAAAAGACATCTTACCCAGACCTATCCCCCATACTATCCCTGTGCAATTGTCACAGCCAACTCACCTAACCTTCATATCTTCAGACATTAAGGGGCAATTTAGCATGGCCAATCCACCTAACCTACAAATCTTTGCACTTTGGGAGGAATCCTGAGCATCTGGAGACTCGGGAAGAATGTACAAACTCCACATGGATAGTCAGCGAGGTTGGAATTGAACCCGGTTCCCTGGAGTTGAGGCAGCAATGCTAACCACTATGCCACTGTGGTGTCCATTTCATTGGCTGCAAAGCCTGTAGGAACATCCTGAGATTGTGAAAGACACTATATAAATGTCAATCTTCCTTTTCCTTCCACACAGCGTGATCAGTGACAGGAAGTCTCAGGTTGCTGTTTGGCTGTGGAATCATGTGGATCCTTGACACATCATTTACATTCTAACTGTAATGTTAATGTTACTTCACATTAGGGATCTTGATGCTACGTTCACACTTTGAGTACAGCCTCGCATTCAGAATATCCTGGCTCGCTGAATATTAATCAGCTCTCCAGCAAATGGATTTTCCATTGGAATTCCAACTGAATGGAATTTTTCAATCAAAATGACTTAACTTGGGGTAAGTTAGAGAAACATTTGAAGAAAATATCCTGGAGAAATCCTTTGTGCCTGGAGGTCAGAAATGTACAAGGGGAAAAGTTCAACTTCAGTCAAATGTTTCTCAGTAGAATGGGAGAACAACTGCTCAAATCAAGTATAAGCTCAACAAGAGATCTGAATATTACTCCGTTCGGCAGCTACATAAGTACAAAGATGTTCGGGTTAAATTGATTGGCCATACAAAATGGACCTGAGTGTAAGGGGGAATTAGCAGGGTAAATATATGGGGTTATGGGAATAGGGCTTGGGTGGGATTGCGGTCAGTACAGACTTTCTGTACTGTAAGGATTCTATGATTCTATAATACAAAGAAACAGCACATTAAATGGACAAATGAAATTTGGACTCGTATATTTTAAAGTAAGGCCATTTTACACAGCTGGGCCTGAAGATCATCGCTCTAGGTTATGAACGAAGCTGAATGACCAGGCATAGAGTAGAATGTTTAAAAGAAAAGTTCTGTGGAAATCCCAGACAAAGATGATTAGCCTGAACCCGAAGAAGATGGGAATGCGCCACTTTCCCATTGGGCTCTCCAAGTCATTAAAGACACTTTTGTAAGCATCTCAACAGTCGCTGAAAACAGCATTAGCCACCTTGATGTGAGAATGATGGTGGAACTGCTGCCCTATGGCAGGTTTGGGTCACTGTCTGTGTGGAGTCAGCATGTTCTCCCTGTGTCTGTGTGGGTTCCCTCCGGATGCTCCGGTTTCCTGCCACAGTCCAGAGACATGCTAGTTAGGTGCAATGGCCATGCTAAATTCTCCCTCAGTGTACCTGAATAAGCACCAGAGTGTGGCGACTAGGCAACTTTTACAGTAACTTCATTGCAGTGTTAATGTAAGCCTATTTGTGACATGAATAAATAAACTTAATTAGTGCTAGTTTAGGACTGTCTATCAATTGGGCTACTGATCAAAACAAGAATTGGGCCTGCTGCCCACAGGCTTCTTGGCGCAGAAATAATCAAGCCAGCAGCCACCACCACCACAATGGAGGGGCAGGATTCCTTCTGCCTTCCACCTCTCCAGCCCTCACAAATCCCAGCCATCCTAAATCCTATCAATGGTAGATGTGCCAAAAGCTACAACAGCCATGTTTTGTTTGTGTCACCCAGAGTTCATAATTACCTGATCTTCTAATGAAGGGTCATCCAGAGTCGAAACAATTTGTCTGTTGTCTCAACAGAAGCTGTCAGACCTGCCGAGATTGTCCAGCATTTTCTGCTTTTGTTTCAGATTGCAGCATCCACAGTATTTTACTTTAATAACCAGCTTGGTTCCATTATCTTAGTATAGTGCATATTCTCCACTCCCATTACGTCTCTTCATATGATCAAAACTTTAAACTGTACCTTTGTATTCCAGTGAACAATTAACTGGTCCTTTTCAAAGTTTAATGGTATCTAGTCTTGAATCATCCTTGCTTTGCTCTTTCCTGAAACCTTCCCATTGCCTCTATTTTTCACTGAACTCGTATTTGTATTCTCTGTGGAAATTGGAAAGCCAAATATTCAATTAGCCTAAGCGACGTGATGATACTATCAGCATCTGGTGAAGGACTTTAATACGTCTCATCTTAGGTTTCTTAATATTAAACACTGCTTACCATCCATTTAGCTCATTGGAAGTCTAGCTTTGAAGCACAACCCTATAGAAAAATCTTCTGCTGTACCACAGAACTTTACATTACTTGTAGCCAGTGTAGTAATATAACCAGGGCCTAGTTTGAAGGTTGATTAAATTGGATATCCTAAAGAATTGGGCATATTAAAATCAAACACAGTCAAACCTCAGGCAGGCCAATTGTACAAATACACAAACGTATCTGGGCCTGACCCATCAATCATCCATAAATGATCGTTGCACTCTACTGAGACCCCGCAGGAGATCATCGCACCCCACTGAAATGCACCAGCCTATTGTTAGAAGCCTAGATCGGGCCAGACTTTCTGTCACTTATAGTCATCTTATCTGATACATGTAAGCAGCAGCATGGAGATGGAAACTTGGGGGTGGGCTCTAGTGCCCCGTCAGGCAGACATCAAGAAGCCCTTGCTGGGACCTCATTGGCCAAAAACCAGAGAAGTTTCTGGAAAGGCAGGCAGGGAGGGGGATAAAGGTACACATTTCAGATACATGAACAGCAAAGGCTCGATGGGGGAGGCGACTTTGACCATCTGGAAAACTGACAAGAGAAGGAAGGAAGGAAGAAGCGGGCATTGAGAGTCACCTTCGTGACGATGGATCAGAGGGACTCAGAATCAGGCTTGCAGTTTAACCAAACCATCTTTATGGGTAGTATACTTGAGAATCTGGGGTATCCTCTTGTTTTATGTGGGGAATTTAAGGGTTAATTGTGTTATATTAATAAATCTATTGAGCCTCTACTTAAGTTTGTCCTTTGTGCACCTTGCAAATAAGGTCATTGAAGTATCTGAGAATTCACAGGTACAACACCAGACCAATTCTGCTTAGAACGCTTCCACTTAGCAACCTGCATGACTAACAGGCTTTTCAGGACACATTTCACCGCCAGTTAACAAAATAATTATTGTGCTGAATTAACATATCTAACTTAACTTTCTGGCACAGCGGCACAGTGTTTAGCACTGCTGCCTCACAATGTCAGGGACCCTGAGTTCAATTCCAGCCTGGGGTCACTGTCTGTGTGGAGCTTGCACATTCTCCTTGTGTCTGAGTAGGTTTCCTCTGGGTGCTCCAGTATCCTCCCACGATCCCAAAGATGTCCAAGTTAGTTAGTCATGATAAATTGCCCCTCAGTGTCAAGGGGATTAGCAGGGTAAATACATGAGGTTGTGGGGATAGGGCCTGGGTAGTGTGATGTTAGTGTACCATTAAGAACTGTTTTTTTTAATCATGTTTTCTGCAGTTTTTAGATGTTTTGATTTCATTGTTGCTGGACTGTCTGCTAGAATTTTTTTATTGCTTGTTCAGCAGTTTAAATGGGGCAGTTTATTTTTACTGAGATTTTTTATGACCCTGCATTTTTAGGAGGACATTCATATGTTTTGGACAGCTTTTTCTTCTTTCTCATGAATTTAAGGTTTCATTTTCTGTTTTGGCTGGCTGCAGTTTTTCAGCTTTAGAAGGGACATCAAGCTGAAAACAAGTGTTTTTCTCTCTCTCCCTTATTTTGGAAATACTGCTGGTTCATTGAAAGTAAGGGTTCTTGTCTTCCTGCAGTAAAACACCTGCTGCTGGTGACTTATCTGAAGCAAAAGCCACAAGCTTTCGGAGCAGCACAGGTTAAAGGGATGTGTATTGTTTCCAGACAGAAAATTTAGTGAGATTTTGCAAGTCCAGGCAAGTGCTTAAAGCTGTGTTTAAAGCTCTTTCCACTCACCTTGTCTGTACCTTTAAGAATTGATTAGCTGTAAAGACTCACATTCCAATCATTATGCATGTAAATTGAGTTTGTGTCTTTTTATGATCAGAACTTTCAGCTACCTGAGGAAGGGACAGACTGTTCCGAAAGCTTGTGGCTTTTGCTGCAAATAAACTTGTTTGGACTTTAAATGGTGTTGTGGATTTCTTTCTGTTTTACCCCAGTCCAATGCCGGCATCTCCACACCATTGGTGGCTTGACCAAAGTCTCTTCCTGGTGCTCTGGGAAGCTGTTCTGAATTTAAACTTTTCTGAGTGTGTCCAAAGGGCTGCTAGAAATTACAAGTCAGGATTTTCAATTCTCCAACCAAACGTCTCCATGAGTGTTATTTTTTTCTATGTGAAACAAGTAGAAAGATTCCTTTTTTCCGAAATTTGTATTTTTTGTATACAAAATGTACAATTTTGTATCTTGTTTATTTTTGTATATAATATACAAACTATTGTATATTCTACAATATTTTGTGGAATCAAATTTCAATATTTGATTGGAATGTCTTAGTTATATTTGTTAAGGGTTATATATGATCATGGTTGTTTAGTTTTTGCCTGTACTTGATAAAAGTTATTGCTTTTTTTTTGCTCTGCATGTTAACTATGTTCTTAAGTAAACTTTGTTTGATAAAAGCTCCCTAGTGGGTCATTTCAAACATAGCTAAATTGAATCATATCATGCTTATCCAAGCCAAATTCAAAGTGCAAAATTTATGATCCAGACAGGCTTCGCAAAACACTTTGGAGTTTCTGACCTGAATTATGGGATTGTTGTCTGTGCAGACGCAGTGGGCCAAAGGGTCTCCTTTCTTTTTCATTCATTTGAGGGCATTCGTTTGATGAGCCAGCACATCGCTGGCTGCCTGAACAGATATTTCCCATCCCTAGTTGCCCCAGGGCACTTGAGAGTCAACCATACTGCTGTGGCTTTGGAGTCATGGGTAGGCCAGACCAGGAAATAATGGCAGATTTCCTTCCCTAAAGTTTGTGAGTGGATGCACTCGGAAGATTGCCTCACTCCCTGCCTGGTTCCCTTTCTCCATCTCACCCATTCCCTCTCTGCCTGAATTTCCTTAAGCTGTGAGTGACCCCATCTTAAAACGTGCTGTTCATGAATCTCTCAGTCTTGGGCTACACCATAGCTGAGAGACCTACTGAGACTCTCCAGCATTTTCTGTTCTTGTATCTGAGCAAGTGCTTTTCAACAAGAGCCTGAAGTATTCTGATAGAAAACCATCATCTCCTAGAGAGGCAGGGCACGTCTCCTACTGATGGCAATGAGGAAATGTTTGATTATGTTTCTCTCTGCGGCGGATTTTCTGAAGAGTTGGTTGAAGTGTGGTTTTTACGAGGGATTTACATGGAATTTATTGAGACATGAAAGGTAAAGGAGCAGCTCAGGGATGCTAAAGAATGCTTAAACATAGGCATAGAGAGTGAGAATTAATTGTACGGAATAAAACATGGAAGAAAATAAGAAGTGCGATTTGAAAACATTAGTGTCGGGGGATTAGCAGGGTAAATACTTGGGATTACGGGGATAGGGCCTGGGTGGGATTGTGGTCGGTGCAAGCTCAATGGGCCAAATAGCTTCCTTGTGAATTGTAGCGATTCTAAGACGTTTCTAAAAAGAGTAGAAGTCGCAAATGCAATTGAATGCAAGAAAAACAGCATGAGACATGCCCGATAATTGCAGGGAGAGGGGGCAACTCTGAGGACAGTCTGTGTAATTACAGAAGCTTGTGCTCACAGGAGATGATAAGGGAAAATGAATGGCTACCTCATTGTGAAACAATCCTGAATCACTAAAGGTACACTGTATTGGCAGTGGGATAACACATCCTGTCTATTTCACAACAATATTGAGTTTTTAGACTTTTTTTCCCACAGGAAATGGGCTTCACTGGCAAGACCAACATTTATTGCCTGTCCTTAATTGCCCTTAAAGGTGCTAGTGAGCTGCCTTTTTTCACCGGTTTTCTCCCACAGTCCAAAGATGTGCAAGTTAGGTGGATTGGCCATACTAAATTGCCCTTAGTGTCATAGAAGCTACCTAGGATAAATGCATACAGGGGTAGGGCCTGGTGGGATTGTGATCTGTTCTGACCTCGGTGGGCCAAAATAGCCTCCGTGTGCACTGTAGGAATTCTTTGATCCTACGATTAATGAAATGCAATGATGGTTGTTATGCAGACGAGAACAGCAGTTTCACACCACAGCGTCTCAGTTTGTCACATTACAGAATGTTCCTTTCCCTCATGGAAAAGGTTTGGCAAAGAATTATGTTTGTGTTGTCAAACAAAATCAATTTGCATGGATTTTAAAAGGATCTTGTCGGCATTGAAAATATGTATTAAAGCCAGATCCGCCAATTTGTCAAATATTGCGAGATGTTTCAAACTGAGACAATTGGCTTGTTCCAGACTCATTAGCAAAGACTTTTTTTTCCCCCCTTAAACCCCAAGGAGATGAAAGATCACTGATTCTACTGATAGATTCACGGATGAATTACAGCAATACATTTCCACATTAGTGTGCTGTGTGGGTCAGAGGGGACCTTGCTAGTGGTGGTTTCCTCACTGTTTTTCTCGGAACACATTGCCTGAAATCTAAATTGGATAACTCCCAAAACTTACTATTTTTTTCTCCAACACATTCTGGCCTATGTTCCAGATCAGATCAGAAACACCTTTAATTATTGCATGATTAAACGTGAGGCATTGTGAGCACATTCCTTAACATAGGGCAGTGTATTTGGAATTGTACCATTAACAGGAGTGGTCACTGTACCTATGAGTTTTATGGGTTTAATTGAACAGAAGAACACATAAAATAAGAGCAGGATTAGCCATTCAGACTTTGAGCCCACTCCGCCATCCAATGAAATCACAGCTGATCTTCTTTAAGTTTATTTTCTTGTGCTATCCCCACAATCCTCGCTTTCTTTAATATGTAGAAATCTATCAGCCTCAGTCTTGAACGTGCTCAATGATTCTCTACAGCAGGTAATTGCAAATATTCGCTATCCTGAGTGAAGAAATCCCTTCTCACCTCAGACTTAAATGGCCTATCCCTTCTTCTGAGACAGTGTCCACTGGTTCCAGACTTCCACAGCCAGGAGGAACATCCTTGCTGCATTGAGCCTGTTGAACCCTTTGAGAGATCCTATGTATGCTTAGCCCTGTTTGCTTCAGCCTATGCAAAGACTACATTTTAAGATCTTTCTGCCTATGCACCATAACATTTAAATGCTAGACTGTAGGGGTTAACTAACTCTGCTAAGCTGAACAATTGTAGCTAACTTGCCAACATGGCGAATCAGAAGGCGTGCTGGATTAGCTAAAATTTGACTACATTCCTGAAAGATAGACAGTACAGGCAAACAACAGCTTCTCATAACAGCAGCTGCAAGAATTGTTTTTTCTAGAAGGATACAGCTTGTGAAAAACATTTCTAATAATGGGATCAGGGTAGAAATATATCTTGGTTCAGTGTGTTCAGTTTGATTGAGTCAAGTTCAATTCTTAGATTAGAGGCCTGGCCGAGAAGCCAATCTCCAAGTTTTTTTTTGCTTCTGTCATGTTAATTTTTTAAGTTCTGTTCTGTAAGACAAAACACTTTAACACTTGTACCCTCATCTCTTCAAATGAATGAATGGACCCAACACCATGTAAGAATTTTATATGTTTGAATGAGGTCACCTCTCATTTTTCTAAACCTCAGTGAATAAAGGCCCAGTCTAAGCAATAGTTTCCTTAAAGCATGATCTCAAACACATAATTCAGTGAACATTTGTTGGACTGCCTCTGTGGTAAGTATGCACTTTCTTGGATAAGGAAACCAAAACTGCACACACTACTGCAGACACAGTCTTACCAAGTTTACAATTGCAGTAAGGTGTTTACACTTAAATCCTCTTGCAATAAAGGCTGACAGGCCATTTGCCTTCTTAATTGCTTGTTGTACCTGCACATTAGCCTTCAGTGACTCTTGAACAAGGACAACCAAGTCCCTTTAAGTTCAACATGTCTCAGCCTCTCATCAGTTATGGAATAGTCTGTATTTCAGTTTCTCGTGCCAAAGTAGATTTTTCTTGCCCAGTTGCTTAGCCTGTTCAAAACCTTTGAAGCTTCCATTCATCTTCACACTTCTATCAGTTTTGTGTCATCTGCAAACTTGGAAATATTACATTTGATCCACACACACAAATCATTGATATCGATTGTGAACAGCTACAGGCCCAGCACTGATCCTTGGTGCACACTATTTATCACAACCTGAAAATTATCCCTTTATTCCTAGCCTCTGCTTTCTGTCCGGTAACCAATTCTCAATCCATGCTAGTCTATCACCCCCAATTTCAAGTGTTCTAACTTTGTTTACTAACTTCTTGTGTGGGATCTTATCTAAAGCTTTCTAAAAATCTAAATATACTGATCGACCAGTTCTCCCTTACACCCTCAAAAAGACTTCAAGTTTTGGTGAGCATCATTTCATTATTATTAATCTATGTTGACTCTGTCCAATCCTAACATCATTTTTTAAGTGTCCTGTTATCATAGCCTTTATTATAGCTTCTAATGTTTTCCTTACTACTAATGTCAGGCTAAGAGATCTATAGTGGAAAATACACATTTTTACATCTGAGAATGTTATACACAGAAATGCAAAACATAAAACATCACATGTAAGGTTAATCATTTAATCCCACACTCTAATAGGCTTCTTTCTCCAAATAGTTCACTGACATGTGCATTGTTTCATTTTACATCAGACTCGGTCACAGCGTGAAAAAAAAGCAGCATTATATGTGTCAACCAAAATCATAGACACATATCGTTCATGTTATGGGGCCCAAAAGTGAAAAACAAAAACCCAGCAGATGGTCAGAAAAGATTGAAGATGTTGGTTACAAATTGGATTTTCCAATGCTTATCAATGTGAAATATTGATGGCAGCATCCTCAGCATCAATTCTTGAATCATAGAGTTTCTACAATACAGAAGGAGGCCCCGTGTCTGGTGGATACCCTCTGGGTGCTCCAATTTCCTCCCACACTTCAAAGATGTGTGGGTTAGGTTGATTGGCCATGCTAAATTGACCCTAGTGTCAGGTAGCTAGGAGAATAAATATTAGCAGGGAATAGGGTCTGGGTTAGTGCAGACTCTATGGGTTGAATGGCCTCTTGCACTGTAAGGATTCTATGATGTTATACCTACTCCCCTTGCCACAACCCTACATATTTATCCCTCCATTCTCCCTGACACTAGGGTCAATTTAGCACAGCCAATCAAAACTAACTGGCATATCTTTGGACTGTGGGAGGAAACCAGAGCACTCGGAAGAAATCCACACAGACGTGGGGAAAATGAGCAAAGTCCACACTGACAGTCACCCAAGGCCAGAAATGAACCCAGTTCCCTGGCACTGTGAGGCAACAGTGCTAATCACTGTGTCATCTTGCCACCCTACTGTCACTCATGACAGCAGAAGGTCCAGGGCAAGAACTAGCACTGAAACTAACATGGATAATTTCACTATAGGATCAGGGACAGATATCATTGCCACCAATAATAAGAGCAAGGTCCAGGGGAAGAATCACAATGAAGCTGGTATGGATACCACAATCACCAATGACAATGGGACAAACACAAATGAGGAGAGCATCCCAGTTATCCAAGATGTTATAATTGTCAGTGGAGTAAGTTGTCTCACAACATCAGGTTTATCTAGTAGCACGAGCTTTTGGAGAGCTGTTCCTTCATCAGGTGAGTTACTCCAAAAGTTCATGCTATCAAATAAACCTGTTGGACTTTAACCTGCTCTTGCGAGACTTCTCACTATACCTGACCCAATTCAACCCCGGCAATTTCACATCTTGTCAGTGAAGATAGCCAGGCCAAGAAAGTGAGTGCTACAGACAGAGGTTCATCCAGTACCCTGTTCCCTCAGACTGACCTTCTCCAGGTTAGCACCTTACTCCATCTCCTGATGTCAGAATAGGGATCTGTTAAAAATCCTGACAGACCACATCCCAGAACAGACAATGACAATAGGGAACTTTCCAAAGCATTTTGTTTCTAATGGCTTAAGAATGGGGAACAAATTGAATGTGACTGGCACACCTTCCTCAAAGCAAAAGTGTTCTGCTTCTCCTGTACACTTTCTGGGGGAGATAAAGTACACAGTAGCCGCTTAGTTAAAGGATATCAACAACTGTCAAAGTCTGTCAAGCCACACTCCAACACCATGAAATAGGGAATAATAACATTCAAGCTTATCTTGCATGGAAAGAAATGGAGACACGGTTATAAACTGGGAAAATGCATTGACAGTCAATTGCAAAACACTATTGAAGCAGAGAGGCAGAGGCGGAGAGTGATTCTGGCTGGAGTGCCAGGTTGTAGAGAGGAATTTATCACTGAAAGATGAAAATGCTGAACTGGGGTATACAAGAAATGGACATTTTCTCAGAGTATTAGAACTTTTGGATCAATATGATAATGCAATGGCAGAACATCTCCAAAAGGTTAGGGTGACAAAGGGTACTCATAGAATCATAGAAACCCTACATACAGAGAGAGGCCATTCAGCCCATCAAGTCTGCACCGACCACAATCCCCCCCAAGCCCTACCCCTATATCCTTATATTTTACACACTAATCCCTCTAATCTACACATCTCAGGACACAAAGGGAAATCTAAGCATGGCCAATTAACCCAACCCACACATCTTTGGACTGTGGAAGGAAACCAGAGCACATTGAGGAAACCCATGCAGACACGAGGAGAATGTGCAAGCTCCACACAGATAGTGATCTGAGCTGGGAATTGAACTCAGGTCCCTGGAGCTGTGAAGAAGCAGTGCTAAGCATTGTGCTACCGTGTCGCCTGAATCATCATCACTCAGCTAATGAAGGAGCAGCGCTCCTAAAGCTCGTGATTCCAAATAAACCAAGACTTTAACCAAGTATTGTGAGATTTCTTACTCAACAAAACAAAGAGGCAAAGATTGAGGGATTGTTCATTGGATTCACAACTTTTACTGAAAGAAGAAAAATAAGGGCTAGCAGAGATTGTGATAAGCACTTTTGACAACCTAGGTTTCAGTTTATTTATTAGTATCACAAGTAGGCTTACATTAATACCGCAATGAACCCCCGAGTCACCATACCTGGTGCCTGTTCAAGCACATTGAGGGAGAATTCAGCATGGTCAATGCACCTAACTAGCACATCTTTCAAACTATGGGAGGAAACTGGAGTATCCGGAGGAAACCATGCAGACTCCACACAGACAATGACCCAAGATGGGAATTGAACCCATGTCCTTAGCGCTGTGAGGCAGCAGTGCTAACCACTGTGCCACTATGCCGCTCTGAATAGATGGGAAACCTCTTAAGATGGAAGTTGATATGGAGGCATCCATTATTGTGCTAGATGTGCATGCATATCCATACTCGAGAGAAGGAGTTCAACCACTGAATTTGAAGTGTATTGCAGCAAGTGAACAACTGACGCTGGAGAATTGATAAAAATAGTGGGCACTGCAATGGTACTTGGAAGCTACGGTCTGCCCAATTCTCTGTGATCATGGTAACAAGTGGTGGACCAAGCCTTTTTAGCTACAACTGGCTTCAGGAGAACAAGTTAAATTAGATCGAGATTTTCAAACTGCGAGAAGGACAACTGCTGGAACTGATGAAGAAATATCACAGCATCTTCAAGCATTTATTAAGTTAAGATAAAAGGCCTGCATGTTTTAGCTCTTACAACTTTTACCAACATTTATAGATGCACCATAGAAAGCATTCCTCCTGGTTGTATCAGAGCTTGGTATGGCTCCTGCTGTGCCAAGAGTGCAAGAATCGACAAAAGGTTGTGAATGTAGCGCAATCCATCACATAAACCAATCTCCCATCCATTGACTCTGCATACATTCCCACTGCCATGGCAAAGCAAAGCATTAAGGACCCCACGCATCCCAGACATTCTCTCTTCTGGTGATGGGCACAGGGAGCATCTGCAGTCTGGAGATAGGGAGGGAACGCATAATCACAGAATCCACAAGCTGGCATTCTCCACCCTTGTGTTCAGTGGGCAGGAAAGCTGGTAGGGGTGGTCAATCCAATGGGAGTCCCCAGATGACATATTCACTGGTGGGGCCTGTCCTGATGTCCGCAGGGGAAGGTTGTTCTTGGCATTCACGGGTAGGGACAGCCATGAGGGGAATCCCAATGTCCATGGGGGGAGGCGGTGGAGGGCAATGTCAGTGGGGAGGATGGGGAGAGAGTGTCAGGAGGTATCCTCACACACTGGGCATTTGGGGTGCTCGCATAATGGTGCCCCACATAGAATACATAGGATCATGGAATCTCTGTAGTGCAGAAGGAAGCCATTCAACCCATTCAGTCTGCACCAACCACAGTCCCACTCAGGCCCTATCCCCGTAACCATCCTCCCCCATATTTACCCTGCTAATCCCAATTTAGCATGGCCAATCAACCTAACCCCCACATCTTTGGGAGGAAACAGGAGTACCTGGAGGAAAGCCATGCAGGGACAAGATGCAAACTCCACACAGAATAGCTAATCAGTTTCCCCAGTGAACTCAGGATCCCCCCTCCCCTTCTTGCCCCCAACCTCCCTGCCCCCCATCTCCCTTCTCCCCTCTGTTTGCAAGAATTGGATGCTGGTGCCTTTTTTGCATCAATTGCCATCAGATTGCATTTTCCAATTCGCCCAAAAGGAGCAAGTCTGAAATTCTTCCCTTTGCTCACTGGAATGCCACTTGGAATCTTTTTGATAGGAATGTGCCCTTAGAATATTTGGGGGAAAAGGTTCCACCTGTCATATCAAAATAGGCGAAAAGTGAATCATTGATACCTGGGGAAGGATGGTCGGAGCCTTGAGAAGATTGTTTTGTGGGATGTTATAGCAATGGAACGTAAAGCAGCAGCAGGAACTGTGATTAACGTTAATAATGGAATCTCCTTGTGCTGTGTTGAACAATAAAGAGAGGAGGCTGTGTGCAACTGTGATCTCATCATTTTGATCGCGGAGCCTCACCACCTTTCACTACCTCCCCAGAAGCATTTACGGCAACAATGGGAATATGCGCCCACTAGATAGCAACTGAATAACATTGGAATGAAAAGAAGATAATGCCAAATATTTAAATTACAATTCAGCTGCCACAGCTGGTAATGATCTATTCTAATGTCCCGCAACCTATTGCATTTTATACATTAGTTCCATGCTTTCACTGCCACAGGACAACTAATCTTGTGTTGACTCAGCTCAGTGCCACAAAGGGCCATTGGTAATTCTCACTGATCAGTCAGAATCAATTCAAAACTTGTTCAACAATAAGAATGGCAGGAATATAGAACCAGCCACCATAAATACCCACAGAGGGCAAACAGAGAGTCTCACTTGGACTCGGGTAAATTCCTGATCAGCTTTAAGTTTTTAGGTGTCCCGATCACCAACAACCTATCCAAGTCCTCCATGTCAACCCTATAGTTAAGAAAGCCCATCAACGCCTCTACTTTCTCAGAAGGTGAAGGAAATCTGGCATGCCAACTCCCACTCTCACCAACTTTTACAGATGCACCATAGAAAGCATTCTTTCTGGTTACGTCACAACTTGATATATCTCCTGCTCTGCCCAAGACTGCAAGGAACTTCAAAATGTGAATGTAGCCCAATCCGTCACGCAAACCAGCCTCCCATCTATCAACTCTGTCTAGCAGCCAGCATAATTAAGGACCCCTCGCATCCGGACATCCCGTCTTCCACCTTTTTCCATTGGGCAAAAGATACAGACGTCTGAGTGAAGCCACATACCAACTGACTCAAGAACAGCTTCTTTCCTGCTGCCATTAGACTTTCACATGGACCCACCTTGCATTAAGTCGATCTTTCTGTCCACCCTAGCAATGACTGTAACACTGCATTCTGTACTCTCTCATTTCTTCCTCTGTGAATGGTATGCTTTATCTGTATAACGCGCAAAAAGCAATACTTTTCACTGTGTACAATCTATGTAATAATAATAAATCAAATCAAATCAGAATGATCAAAACTGGTTCTGATTTGGGGCCAATGGAAATGGGATAGTGCAGAAAGAGGCCATCTGTCCATTGAGTCAGCAACAACAACAATCCAATCTAGGCCCTATCCCCACATTTTAACCTCATTAATCCCTCAAACCTACGCAAGCTGGGACACTAAGGAGCAATTTAGCATGGCCAATCCACCTAACCTGCACATCTTTGGACTGTGGGAGGAAACCAGAGCACCCAGAGAAAACACGGGTAGAATGTGCAGACTCCACACAGACAGTGGCCAAGCTGGGAACTGAATCCAGGTCACTGGAGCTGTGAGGCAGCAGTGCCAACCACTGTGCCACGGTGCCACACTAATGAGCAAGGGCATGTAACATTGGAGTCAGTCGCACAATGGATGTATAAGAGGGGCTGGTTTCCAGTACAGGGGATCAGGGTGGGTGTTCAGGACAATGTAGTGTATCGTAGAAAGTCTTTTTTTTAGGGAAACTATTTGTATATTTATTATGCACGAGGTGAGTAACAGTACAAAAACTGTTAACAGTCAGATTTTACAACATATCTTGTGAGGTTTAGCTAAATTGAAGCAAAGGGAAAAAAAATGACAGTTTAAATCATATGCCCAAATTACAAAAGTGTGGATGAATGTGCTGAAATGCTGAGTACTTCTCTTCATGAGGTCTACACACACAGTTCACTTCAGTTTTTTTCAGTCACAATGACAATTAAATCAATTTCTCTTATGTTCCCCAACGTAGGTCAATCTGTTCTAAAAAAGAATTACAAGTATACACAATGAAACATTGCAGCAGAACGCACCAAACATACTTTTATTTTTTCATATTCTAAATATTAACATTTGCTGCACATGCATTAACCTCCAGGTCTCTCCCTATTTTCCAAATAAGTCACCCATGTCCCAAGACTGAAATATGTGCAGCACTCAGTCTGATTCAAGGCAGCCTACAGGATCATCAAGGTGGGGGCAAATCTTGGAGGAACATGAAAGTAAACCCAATTTATTAACAAACATGGAGCATTAGAATCAGAGAATCATAGAATCCCTACAGTGCAGAAGGAAGCCATTTGGCCCATCGAGTCTGCACTGATATCAATTCCATCCAGGCAGTATATCTGTAACCCCATATATTTTACCCTACTAGTCCCAGAGACACTAACGGGCAACTGAACCCAGCCAATCAACTTAACTTTAATATCGTTGCACAATGGGACGAAACTGGAGTACCCAGAGGAAATCCACGCAGAGAATATGTAAACTCCATACAGACAGTGATCCGAGTCCAGAATTGAACCTGGGTCTCTGGCGCTTTGAGTCAGCAGTAATAACCGCTGTGCCATCACGCCACTGATTAACATTGTCCCGTTCTGCTGCAGCTTCAGTCAATCCAGTTTGGGTGAGATGCTGGAAGGTGGCAGAGGTGATAAAAGAATTGGGGCCCCAAAATTGTCAGATTTGCAGCTTTAAATGTAACCATTGTTGGATGTCCCATAAACGTTGATCCATCTAGTTGGGTAGGCCAAGGTACAACAATACCATCAACAACTTGCTTTTATATAGCGCATTTGTAACAAAATGTTCCAAGGCATTTCAGAAGAGCACTGCCAATCAAAATGTGATGTTGAGTCACAGAATGAGAAAGGAGGACAGGTGGCATAAGGCTTAGTCTAAAGAGTTGGGTTATAAGCAGCATCTTATAGGAGGAGAGAGAGGCAAAGAGGCAGAGGGATATAAAGAGGTTAGGACAATGCACCTTAAGGCACAGACATCAATGTTTCATGGTTAAAATCAGGGAAGTGCATGATCTTGAAACTATAACAGGACAGAGAGATTGAAAAGTTGTGGGATTGAGGCAAGGTACAGAGATAGAAAGGGAGAGGGGGAGAAGCAGGAAGTCATGAAGAGATTTAGAAATTTTAAAATTAAAGTGTTGATTGACTAGGAGCTAACAAATGTTAGTGAGCCCAAGGGTAATATGTAAAAGGGAATTAATATGAGTTAAGATACAGACAACAGATTTCTAGATCAGGAGAAGTATAAAGTGGATGAAAGATGGGGAGCTGGTTGAAATGGTGGGTCTGTAAGTAACATAGGCCAGGTGAGCTCAGCAATGTTACAAATATAGAAATCTGTGGTTGGAAGCTTATCTGGGGATCAGACTAAACACCCAAGTTGTATGCAGCCTGATTTGGTTTCACGCAGTTACAGGTGGGAGTAGGGGAATTGGTGATCCGGGTACATACGTTGTAACGCACACCAAAGACAAGGCACTCATTCTTCTCCAGTCTTTGGTCAGAGAAACTCCCGTCTCTCGAATACCTAGGGACGGATTCTCTGGCTGCACACACCCCAAGACCTTAATTCCCACCCAAGCCTAATGAATCTTTAAATGGTGAACCAAATTTTCTGCCTTGACCACTATGATTCCTGTAACAAATGAGAAAGGAGAATTTCAGCCCAGGTGTCAGGCGAGTATGTGACAAATCAGAGTCAGTAAATGGTTCGAGAGAAGTGACGGTAAAGTAGAACTGAGTGTCCTCAGTGTACCTGTGGAACCTGATGTATTTTCAAATGATGTTACCTGAAATAAGTCTTCCAAGGCTGGTGATCCTTCATCAAATTTAAATTTATTGACACAGCAACACTTTAACAAGTACTTCCTTGTACAGAATCTAAATCCGGAGTGCCAGGAATCCTGATACTCCAAATTAAAAAGTTTAGAAGTTTATTTATTAGTGTTACAGTAAGCTTCCATTAACACTGCTACGGGGTTACTGTGAAAATCCCCTATCATCACACTCCAGCACCTGTCTGGGTAGACTGAGGGAGAATTTAGCATGGACAATGCATTGAGCCAACATGTCTTTTGAAGTGTGAGAGGAAATATATGCAGACATAGGGAGAACGTGCAGACTCTGGACAGACAGTGGCCCACGTCAGGAATCAAACTCAGAAGGCTGGCACTGTGAGGCAGCAATGCTAACCATTGTGCTACCATACTGTCCATTATATATTGCCTGATTGGACAAGTCATTACTTAATCAGCAAGCTTGTATTCCAAGAGGTCCATGTTGTGGGCCTCATTAAAGTCATTACATCATCAAAGTGCAGCATGGAAATGAGAAATGAAGGGAACAAAGGGTAGATCCTTGGAAGACTCCAAATGTTATAGTATGGGAAGCAGGAAGAAAAGCCTTTGCAGGTAATTTTCTGGCTGCAGTTCGATCGATAAGAATGGAACCTGGCAAACAATAATATATTGGCATCAAGGAAAATCAAGCAAGCTTAGATCCTTCACACAGTCCTTGTTCATCAGGAAACTGACTAATAACTCTTACCTACACAAATTTGATTGAATTTTTTGAAGGAGTAACCAAGAAGGTCAATGAGGGCAGTGCAGTTGATGATGTCACATGGACTTTAGCAAGGCCTTTGACAAGGTACTGCATGGTAGGCTGTTGCACAAGGTTAAATCTCATTGGATCCAGGGTGAGGTAGCCAAATGGATACAAAATTGACTTGATGACAGAAGACAGAGGTGATTGTAAAGGTTTGTTTTTCAAACTAGAGGCCTGTGACCAGCAGTGTGCCTCAAGGATCAGTACTGGGTCCACTGTTATTCATCATTTATATTAACGATTTGGTTGAGAATATAGGAGGTATGGTTAATACGTTTGCAGATGACATCAAGATTGGTAGCATAGTGGACAGTGAAGAAAGTTATCTCAGATTACAACAGGATTTTGATCAATTGGGCCAGTGGGCTGATGAATAGAAGATGGAGTTTAATTTAAATAAATGCGAGGTGATGCGTTTTGGTAGATTGAGCCAGAGTAGGACTTACTCAGTTAATGGAAGGATGTTGGGGACGGTTACAGAACAAAGAGCTCTAAGGGTATATCTTCATAGCTCCTTGAAAGTAGAGTTACAGGTGGACAGAGTGGTGAAGAAGGCAATCAGCATGCTTGGTTTTGTTGGTCAGAACACTGAATACAGGGATTGGAATATCTTGTTGAAGTTGTACAAGACATTGATAAGGCCACACTTGAAACATTGAGTACAGTTCTGGTCACCCTATTATAGAAAGGATATTATTAAACTAGAAAGAGTGCAGAAAAGATTTACTAGGATGTTACCGCGATTTGATAGTTTGAGTTATAAGGAGAGGCTAGATAGACTGGAACTTCTCTCTCTGGAGCGTAGAAGGCTGTGGGGCAATTTTATGGAGATCTATAAAATAATGAGGGATATAGATCAGCTGGATAGTTAATATCTTTTCCCAAAGGTAGGGGAGTCTAAAACTAGAGAGCATAGTTTAAGGTGAGAGGGGAGAGCTACAAAAGTATCCAGAGGGGCAAATTTTTCACACAGAGGGTGGTGACTGTCTGGTGAGAAATAGTAGTAGGGGCTTGTACAATATTGTCTTTTAAAAAGTATTTAGTAAGTTACATGGGTTAGAGAGGGATATGGGCCAAATGTGGGAATTTGGGATGAGCATCCACATTTCAAAAAAAGGGGCAGCATGCACAAGTTGGGCCAAAGGGTCTGTTTCCATGCTGTAAACCTCTTTGACGCTAAAGTAACGTACAAACTTAGGAAATGTTTTTGAAAAATAAACAACATATGACACCTGACCATCTCTCTCAAGAATGTTTCCAAGTACGTGCATGTCCTCAATTATTTGAAAGCTCAAAGACTATTTATAGGTTGGCAAACACAAGTGCCATTTTGCATCATTATATTTATTGCGTCAATTGAGGAAGGAGGTTTGGTCGGGAGAACTTCCATGCTTGGAATCAAATAGTACAGGTCATTTGATGCACCATAGCTATGTTAACTATTTGAAAGAATTAACAACTCGTTCCAGTTCCTGCTTCTTCCATGCCCTCTTGAAAGTTAATAATCAATCTGCCCCTGTAATGCAAGCCAGCTCAGAACATATTGAGTAAGATCTCATTAATCCATTAAATCTTCTGGTGCTAATTAAATCTGTCTCCTCTGGTTACTGACTGTCCTATTTGTGGAAATAATTTTGCGCTCTACTCAGTCAAAATTCACTAAGTGTCCTTACCCAACACCTTCCAAACCCATAACCACTTCCATCTAGAAGGACAAGTTACATGGGAAGACACTACCTGTAAGATCACCCCCAAGCTGCTCAACATCCTGATTCGGAAACATGCCACTGTTCTTTCACAGTTGCTGGGTCAAAATCCTGGAATTCCCTCCTTAATGGCATTGTATGTCTTCCCACAGCATGTGGACTGCAGCGTTTCAAGAAGGCAGCCCAAGGGCAAGCAGGGATGGGCAATTAGTGGTGGCCAGCCAGTGATGTCCATGTCCCATGAATGAAGAAAAAGATCCTTCATGATTCTGAACACCTCTATTGAATCTCCTTCGACTAAATGGAAAGTCAATGGCATGTTGACCTTAATTGCAAGGAGATTGGAATACAATAATAAGGAAATCTAATTACAATTGTACGGCGTTTCGGTGTGACCACATCTAGAATACTGGCCTTTTTGATCTCCATATTTCAGAAAAGATATATTGGCATTGGTGATGTTACAGTGAAAATTCATTAACTTGGTCTCTGAGATGAGGGGGTTGTCCTTCGATGGCTGATATTTGATTTGATTTATTATTGTCACATGCATTAGAGTACAGTGGAAAGTATTGTTTCTTGCATTCCATACAGACAAAATATACCGCTCATAGAGAAGGAAAAGGAGAGGGCGCAAAATGAATTGTTACAGTCATAGCTGGGATGTAGAAAAATAGCACTTTAATGTAAGGTAGGTCCATTCAAAAGTCTGATGGCAGCAGGAAAGAAATAATTCTTGAGTTAATAGGTGACTTCAGATTTTTGTATCTTTTTCCCGATGGTAAAAGGTGGAAAAGAGAGCATCCGGGATACTTGGGGCCACTAATTATGCTGGCTGCTTTTCCCAGGCAGTGGGAAGTGTAGACAGAATCAATGGATGGGAGGCTGGTTTGCCTGATGGACTGAGTTTCGTTCACGGCTTGCTATAGTTTCTTGTGGTCTTGGGTAGAGCAGGAGCCATACCAAGCTGTGATACATCCAGAAAGAATGCTTTCTGTGGTGCATCTGTAAAATTTGGTGAAAGTCATAGCAGGCATGCCAAATTTCCTGTGTCTCCTGAGAAGGTGGAAGCACTGAGTAAATTGGACTAATTGCTCTGAAGTTTAGAAGAATGAGAGGTGATCTCTGAGAAAACTATACAATTCGGACGTGGGTTGACAGGCTGAGAGAATCTTTCCGCTGGTCAGGGAATCTAAAACAGGATGAGGGGCTGATCATTCAGGACCGTGATGAGGAGAAATAAATTCACTCAAAATGTTGTGAATCGTTGGGATTGTCAACCCCACAGGGTTGTGGATGCACCATCACTGAATGCATTTAAATCTGTGATGGTCAGATCTTTGTCCCTCAAGGAATTAAGACATATGGGGTTTGATTTTACCATTTTCTGAATCTGGGCATAATTCAGATCCGACTTAGAAATCTGCTTTCAGGCGCCCCCATACGCACTCAGCCTGAAAAAAAAATCGCAGATCCAATTCACGCTGCATGCCTAAAATGATCAGAGTTTTGAACTGCGCATGCGCAGTTAGAAAAAATTTTGAAAAAGTGCGCCTGTATCACATTGCTCCTGAGCCTCAGAAAGCGGAGAAGACGTCCCGGGAACAAAAAGCGGGAGCGAGGGTGCGTACGCATGTCACTGTCCCCTTATCCACACCCCCTCCCTCCCATTACTCACAGACATCACTGTCCTCCTTATCCACTCACCATCCCCTCCCCCCCACACTATCCAGGATCGTGACCCCCTGTCCCTTCCCCCTACCAATCACCCGTAGAGTGGCAGCAGACTCCTCTATAACCCACCAGAGATCCATTTGCCATTTGCCCCCTTCCACCAGTGAGCAATTGGGCCTTTGCCTCCACCCTCCCCCCACCAGAAATACATCTTATCCGCTTTTTCCCTCTCTCTTCCACCCCAGAGAATGATCTGGCTTCACTCCCCCTCCCCCGCAGAGAACATCTGGCCTCACTCATAAGCTCCCCCCCCCCCCCAACTCCCCCGCCTCCTCCCAGAGAATGGTCTGGCCTCACCCACCCACCCTGATCCCCCACCACCAAGAGAACGATCTGGCCTCATTCATCTCCCTACTCCCAGAGGAACATCTGACTTCCTCCTCCCTCCCCACCAGACAACTATCAGCACTCCCCGCCCTCCCCACCACCAGACAGTGATTGGCCCGTCCCCTCCCACATCTGACCCGCCTCCACCCCCGCAATCAGACAACGATCTGAACTCACTCCGCTCCCCTCCCCCAACCAAAGAATGATCTGACCCACCTTTCTCCCTCCCCCCAAGTCTGAGACAGAGAGCTGTTGGCAGCTCTGAACATTCTTTTCAGCAGCTGGAGCGCCCGATTCAGACTTTTAAACAGCACGTTCATTTTGACACGATTGCAGATCGGCGAATGGAGCGGTAAAAGGGGAAAATGCTGATCAAGTTGTACGGCAGTTCATTAATTCAATTTAAATACATGCAAATATATTTAAATTATCATTGCGCCCATTTCGTAAAGTGTCCGTCAGCGCAGGCTCGGATCGCATTAATGGCCTCACACTCGACTTTGCCATGTTTTTGCATCCCAAAAGGGGCACGACGCAATGGGAGAATAGGGAACAGGTGGGAAAGTGGAGTTTAAGCCAAAGATCAGCCATGATTGGATTGAATGGCTAAACAGGCTCAGTGGATCAATGGATCTACTGGTTTCTTGTGTCCCTCTTTAGCCTTAAGGAGCACATTCCCAGATTCTCTAGAAGGCTCTTTTTAAACTGAAGTCTAACCAATGATTTATCGCAGTTGTCTTCAGTAAGGCAACAGGGCCCAATGATGCAGGCTGATAGCATCTCAGTTTAATATGATTTCACAGTTCAGGTAACTGTTGTAAACCAGTTGAGCTTCATTTTCACTGTTTCTAACCTCAGCTTTATCCTCTGTTATAGATCAATGGCTCATAATAGCTCCAAAGTACGCACCGTCTTCTCTTCATGCTGTGCAATTATTGCCATGTGCCAGTTAAAAGTATTATATAAGTCCCATTGAATCTGATCACAACTTTTGTGGCATTGCTATCAGTCTGTGATTCAATCATTCCCAGGGACTGTCTGGGATTCTTTGTGCCAGCTATATTTTATAACAAAAACATTTATACAATTCCTGTCTCCATTTAAAAGACATTCAGTCGCCAGTTTGATTTGTTAATTAATCTGTTCATTAGCAGATCACTATGGGAGAGAGGTGCAGTTTTTTTATTTTCTCATCACTCTTTTTTCCGATTGGTTTTCTCTCTCTGTTTTGAAGGTGTTTTCTCCTTGTTGAGATGCCTCCAGTTATCACACAAAGGTGATCATCCTATTGCTTTGATTCCAGACAATGGGGGAAATTATACACAGCTTCACCTCCATGACACTCCCTGTGAAGCCATTGCAAGTTTACATAACACCAGAAGTTGTTTCACCCCTAGGGAATCTTAGAATCATAGAATTCTTGTAGCATAGAATGAGACCATTCAGCCCATCAAGTCTACACCAATTCTCCAACAAAGCCACCCAAACCCCACAACCCCATGTATATACCCTACTATTCTCTCTACCCTGCACATTTTAGGACACTAAGGAGCAATTTAGCATAGTCAATCCACCCAACCTGCATGTTTTTGGACTATGGAAGAAAACCGGAGCATCCAGATGAAATCCATGCAAACATGGGGAGAATGTGCAAACTCCACACAGACAGTCAGCCAAGGCCAAAATTGAACCTGGGTACCTGGCATTGTGAGGCAGCAGTGCGAACCATTGTGACACCTAACGCCCCTTCTCAGGCACTTTGGCACTTACCGTTGTAACGCTTTTGTACCAATAAGAAACGTATTTTTTTCATGTTCTCTGCAGGTTGTAAATAGTTTTTTTTTCACTTTGGCATCAGCTGCCTCCTTAGATGTCTTTTTATTGCTGCTCCAATAGTTTAAATGGGGTTTTGTTTAATTCACCTCTAGGCTTCATGCAGTGTCCAGGACATTATGACCTTTTGAACTGTTAGAGGCAAGATAGATTGACAAGTCAAAGTCAGGTGGTTTTTTCACAGAGGAATCCAAGGATTCACTTTCAGTTTTTGTCCAGAGTCAGAAGCTATCCTAGTTTTCAAGCTACAGGCCGGTTTTCTCTCTCTCTCTCGCTCCCTGGTATTGTAAATCCTGCTTCATTTTCACTCTTTCTAACTTCAGCTTTATCCTTTATTATAGATCAATGGCTTATAATAACTCCAAAGTACGCACCGTTTTCTCTTCATGTTGTGCAATTATTGCCATGTGCGAGTTAAATTCTGCTGGCTAGCTGGAAGCAGATCTTCTTGCCTTCCTAGAGTGAAAATTCTGATGTTGGTGGTTTGCTGGCTAAATAGTAGAGATGATGTAGAGGTGCCGGCATTGGACTGGGGTAAACACAGTAAGAGGTCTGACAACACCGGTTTTAAATCCAACTGAGTTTACTATCAAATAAATCGGTTGGATTTAAAACTGGTATTGTCAGACCTCTTACTGTAAATATTAAAGGCCAGCAGTGGCATTATCTCTACGTGCTGGAAGTTACAAGGCTGAGAAGTCAGAGTTTCAATTCTCCAATTGAGTTCCAGCATCAAGTGAACATTCCAATTTTCCATTTTAAACCTGTGACAGCGGTATATTTTAAGGAGGTTTGTTTGTTTGGAGCAATTCATATAATGTTAAGGTTTATACAATATCATAGCTTTTTTTTGTTTATAATTGGTAAAGGTTATTGCTAATTTTCTTTCTATATGTAACTGTATATGTAATCTTGGTTTGATGAAACCTCCTGAGTGGGTCATTTGAATCATATCTGAAGTGCAACATCTCACGCTTATCCTATCCAAATTCAAATTGCAAAACTTATGACTCAGGTGGACTTCATAAAATATCTTGGAGCCTCTGACCTGGATTATAACACAGGGTAAGTATTCTGCTCACAGCTTCAGTGCTAGCTCTCCTAATGAAGGATAGAATTAGCTGTAACATGACCAGGGCAACAATCAAGTGGATCTTACAGGAAAAATAATGGCACATTAATGAATCACTGTGTGATTAATGAGCAAATCTGCCAAAAGATTCGGGGGAGTAAGAGATACAGCATCATTTGCAAATCTCCACAATCTGCTAGTCTATTTATATCACTTTATCTTTACACAACAGCACCATTACTACTAATAACTTGTTGACTTTATGCCTTAATTACTCACAGCCAAAACCTATGACTGGATTTTGATGCATTTTTAACACCACAATAATCATTAATGCATCGAACTTCTCTGGTTTGAAATTCGAACTGTTCAATCTCATTTCTAAAGAGAAAACACTGGAAAATCTCAGCAGGTCTGGCAGCATCTGTAAGGAGAGAAAAGAGTTGATGTTTTGCTTTGACGGCACCTGAGGTTCAATGGAACATCCCAGCAAGAGAAAGTGTAGAACGCTGCCGATTGTTCACTTACTTTTCAATTATTTCCAGGATGGAACAGTGGTTAGCACTGCTGCCTCACAGCACCAGGAACCCAGGTTCAATTCTGACCTTGGGTCATTGTCTGTTTGCACATTCTCCCTGTGTTTGCATGGGTTTCCTCCGGGTGCTCCGGTTTCCTCCCACACTCCAAAGATGTGCAGGTCAGGTTGATTGGCCATACTAAATTGACCCTAGTATCAGAGGAATTAGCTTGGGTAACTATGTGGGGTTATGAGAATAGGATCTAGATGAGATTGCGGTCAGTTAGACTCAATGAGCCAAATGGCTATTTTTGCAGTGTAGGGATTCTATTTGCCCAGATTTGTAATGGCAACTCCACAGCAATATAAAAACTTGCTCAAGTGTGTCCTCTCCATAAAAAAGCATCAAGTTCAACAAGGCCAATTACATTAGTGTACTCTCGGTCATTGGAAAAGTTTTGGAAATAGCCTTTGACAGTGCTATCAAGTAGCACTTACTGAAAAATAACCTGCTCCCAGGTATTCAATTCACATTCCACCAGGGCCACTCGGCTCGTGAACTCATTACAGCCTTGGTCCAAACATTGACAAAAGAGCTGAGCTCAAGAGGTGAGGAGAGAATGGAAGCTGTTGATAGTAGGGCAGCATTATACTGAGTACCAAGGAGTCTTAGCAATACTGGAGTCAATGGGAACCAGGGGAAAACGCTCCATTGTGGTTGTTGGATGACAATCAACTCAGCCTCATATCATCATTGCAAGATTTCCTCAGGGTGGTGCCCTACACCTAACCAGTTTTGGCTGTTTTATCCTTCCATCGTAAGGCGAGAAGTGGAAGTGGCCACTAGCAATTGTACAATGTCCAGCTCCATTTGAGACATCAAATATTGAAACACTCCATGTCCAAATGCAGCAAAACCTGGACAACATTCAGGTTTGGGCTGATAAATAACATGTGCACCAGGCAAATGCTAGGCAATGACTATCTCCAACAAGGGGGGGTGAAATCTATCCATCATCACTTGACATTCAATGGTATTACCATCTTTAAATTCCCCCATTATCGACACTCTGAAGGTTACCATTGATCATAAACTGAACTAAACATAATATTATGGCTACAAGAGGTCAGAAGCTCAGAGTAATTCAGCTCCTCACTTCCCAGAATCTGTTCATGCCCCAAAGGCACAAGTCAGGAGAGAGATGAAATACTCCTCACTCGCCTGGATGAAGTTCAATATCATTCAGGACAAAGCAGCTCACTTGATTGGCACCCCATCCACCACATTCAATGTTCATTCTCTCCTCTTTCAATGCAGTCCAGCAGCAGTGAGCACCATCTGCAAGTTCAATGCCGCAACTCACCTAGATTCCTTTAACAGCACTTCCTTATCTCCACCATCTGGAAGGACGAGGGAGGCAAGTTCTTGGAACACAACCCCTGTCTTGTAAATATATCGCTGTTCTTTCAGTATTTCTGGGTTCAAAACCCTGGAACTCCCTCCCTAAGAGCACTGTGGGTGTGCCTACACCACACAGGGATTATAATGGTTCAAAAAGGCAGCTTACCATCCCCTTCTCAAATTCAATCGGAGATGGGCAATAAATGCTGGCATAGCCATTGACCCTACTGTGTAAATATTATTTTATTGTTGGATTGCCAAGGACAATGGGGTAGAATTCAGAAGGTAATTGATTTTTTTAGTACTGATTATCCTTGGGTTAAGAAGTATTATAACAATGCTGGTCTCAGCAGGAATGGGACTCATTGGGCTTAGTTATGCTGGACACAATTCTCACGATATCATCTGAACATTCCTGGAAATTCCTCAAACAATTAAGGCCCTTTGGGTGGAAAGTAAGGTATGGAAAATATACTCAACCTCACACCCGTCAGCTGAGTCATAATAAATCAGGTTGTTCTACGTTCCACCCCAAATCATAATATTCCTCTCGTGACAGGAACATACAAAAGCCTTTCAGCTCCTCAAGTCCGTCCTATCATTCAACAAGATCATGGCTGATCTAAATCTCTGTCCAAGCCTGTCTTTCCCTACTTCCACTCCCATTCCTCCACTCCCTCTTCTTCCTTCACCCCCATGTAGCATGTAGGTGACATTGCTAATGTAATAGAAGGGAAAATATTTCTAAAATTGTTTGATATAAGCACCATGGTTCTTAAATGTGTCAATCAGTCTTCAGTGTTACTTGTATATCAATTGTTGAGGACTCTACGTCTGTACTCAATGGAGTTTAGAAGGATGAGGGGGGATCTTATTGAAACTTACGGGATATTGCGAGACCTGGATAGAATGGACATGGCGAGGATATTTCTATTAGTAGGAAAAATTAGAACCAGAGGGCACAACTCAGACTAACAGGGCAATCTTTTAAAACAGAGATGAGGAGGAATTTCTTCAGCCAGAGAATGGTGAATCTGTGGAACTCTTTGCCGCAGAAGGCTGTGGGGGCCAGTCATTGAGTGTGTTTAAAACAGAGATGGATAGATTGTTGATTAGTAAGGGGATCAGGGGTTATGGGCAAATGATAGGACATAGAACATAGAACATAGAACATAGAACATTACAGCGCAGAACAGGCCCTTCGGCCTTCGAAGTTGCACCGACCAATTAAGAAAAAGCAATGACCTCTAACCTAAACCATTCCCTTTTCATCCATAAACTTATCTACTAACCTCTTAAACGCCACCAAACTTGGCGCATCTACAACTGCAGCAGGCAGGGCATTCCATACCCTTACCACCCTCTGGGTAAAGAACCTACCTCTGACATCCGTCCTATAACTACCACCCCTTAATTTAAAGCTATGTCCCCTCGTGCTAGCTTTCTCCATCCTAGGAAAAAGGCTATCACTGTCCACCCTATCTAAACCTCTAATCATCTTATATGTTTCAATAGGGTCTCCTCTTAGCCGCCTTCTTTCTAACGAAAACAACCTCAAATCCCTCAGCCTCTCTTCATAAGACCTGCCCTCCATACCAGGCAACATCCTGGTAAACCTCCTCTGTACCCTCTCCAGTGCATCCACATCTTTCTTATAATGTGGGGACCAGACGTAGAGTCCTCAACAATTGATATACAAGTAACATTGAGGACTGATTGACACATTTAAGAACCATGGTGCTTATATCAAACAATTTTAGAAATATTTTCCCTTCTATTACATTAGCAATGTCACCTACATGCTACATGGGGGTGAAGGAAGAAGAGGGAGTGGAGGAATGGGAGTGGAAGTAGGGAAAGACAGGCTAGGACAGAGATTGTAGGTCAGAGAATGGGATGAGAAAATTATCAGCCATGATTGAATGGCGGAGCAGATTCAATGGGCCGAGTGGCCTAATTCTGCTCCTATGTCTTATGGTCTTCTAGTCTAATTGTGTTTAACTAAGCACAGTGAAATGCATTAATTCAGGCCTCACTTGAACTTAGTAATAAAGAGACACTTATTGAATCTGTGGCGTTAGGCAATGTACGCTTGTAATATTTCACTCTGTAAATAAATGGTAGAATGAATTAAGACTTCCAGAAGGTTTTTGATGAAGTCCCGCACAAGGGATTATTAGCTAAGATAGAAGACCATGTAATTGAAGACAGTTTGCTGACAACGGATAGCAACAGGATAGTAACTGGTGGAGCAACAGGACACAGAGAGTTGTAATAATGGGTAAATACTCAAATTGGAAGGATGTGACTAGTGATGTCTTGAAGGTGATTGCCTAGTTCTGCCTGTTGCTTGCTGCTTCCAGATGTTTGGTACACATGTAGTTCTGTGTTCTGGCTTCACTCAGCTGGCACTTCAGTTTTATATATTGCTGATGCTATTTCTTGCGCTCCCCATTTAACCAAGGTCAATCGCCTGGCTTTATGGAAATGGCAGAATGAAGGACATCAGACTTTGAGATTACAGCTTTGGTTGAACATAATTCTGTTGCCGCTGTTGATCCACAAAGCTTCAGGGGTGCCCGGCTTTGAGCTGTTAAATCTATTTCCCATTTAGAACAGCAGTGGTGCTACACAGTGTGATGGAGGTTGGCTTCAGTGTAACGGCAGGACTTCACTTCCAAAGGTAGTTACTCTGATTAAGTCTGTCACGTTCAGACCAATCTCCTTATATTATTGAGAGGATCCTATGACACTCAGAATGATTTTCACCCGCTGGGGGAGAGTGGAAACGGTGGAGGTAAAATAGAAAATGTTGCAAGCACAAAATACCTGTGGAGAGTGAGACAGAGTTAATGGATGGCACACCCATCTTGGGACTGGAAATTCGTGTCTGATGTCAACAAAGTCTCGGGGCCTCAATTATTTACAATATTCATTAACGACTTAGATAATGCTATAAAAAGTCAAATATCCAAATTTGCAGATGATATAAAATTGGGCAGCATTGTAGATGGCATTAAAGACAGCATACAACTAAACAGGATATTGATAGACTGGGTGAATGTGACAATATACGGCAAATTGATTTTAATATAAATAAGTGTGAGATAATCCATTTCAGATCAAAACCAGGATAGATCAGGGTATCTTTTAGAAGTCACATGATTCTAAATTCAGTGGATGTCCAACAAGATTTGGGTGTTCAGAGGTATAGCTCCTTAAAATGCAACGAACAGATGCAGAAAATAGTCAAGAAGGCTAATCTGACTTTCACATCTAAAAGGCTGGAGTATTGGGATGCAGATGTTATCCTGCAATTGTACAAAATCCTAGTTAAACCCCATTTAGAATACTGTGAGCAGGTCTGAGCACCACACATTAGGAAGGATGTTTTGATCATGGAGACAATTCAATGCAGGTTTACAAGAATCATACCTGAGTTAAATTATGAGGAGAGATTAGATAAATTAGGCCTTGATTCCCTCAAATTTAGAAAGTTGAGGGGTGATCTGATAGAAATCTGCAAAATATTTCCAGGAAAGGATGGAGGGAGGGGGGATGAGGGTAAGCTGTTTCCACTGGTTGAAGGCTCTAGGTCCAGGGGTTATAATTTAAAAATTAGGGCTGAGACATTCAAGAGAGATATTAGGAAACATTTCTACACGTAGAGAGTGGGAGAGATTTGGAGCTGTCTTCCTCAAATGGTGGTGGGTGCTGGTTCAATTGTGAGGTTTAAGTCTGAGGCAGACAATCTTTTATTGAGCAGTGATATTAAGGGATAAGGGTCTAAGGCAGGTACATGGTGTTCAGTCACGACGTTGCTGAATGGTGGAGTAGGCTTGTGGAGCTGAATGGCCTACTCCTGCTTCCGTGTTTCGATGTTCCTAAGATTGGCTCCAGTTCTGTCGCTCATCAAATACTTTTCTTGAATGAACCACTAAAGGTACTCCCATCTCCTTCAATATTCCCCACATGAACTCTCATTGAACTGTTATTTCATATCAGGGTGACACAATGGCACATGGCAGTACTGCTGCCTCACACATCAGGAACTCGAGTGTGCACATTGTCCCCATGTCTGCTTGGATTTCCTCTTGTTGCGCTGGCTTCCTCCCACGGCCCAAAGATATGCGGGTTAGGTGGATTGGCCATGCTAAATTGCCCCTCAGTGTCAGGGAACTACAATGGGTAAATGCATGGAGTTATGAGGATGGGGCCTGGGTGGAATTGGGGTCGGTGCAGGCTCGATAGGCTGAATGCACTGTAGGGATTCTATGATTCTACTTACCATATTGAACAGTCAACAAACCACATGGCTAGTGCAACTAACACTGT
The DNA here is from genome assembly GCA_024679065.1 of Sphyrna mokarran. Classification (NCBI taxonomy): domain Eukaryota; kingdom Metazoa; phylum Chordata; class Chondrichthyes; order Carcharhiniformes; family Carcharhinidae; genus Sphyrna; species Sphyrna mokarran. The sequence goes on along the minus strand of JAGIQG010000017.1, from coordinate 13,235,781 downwards.
AATGACTAGGAAGATTCCTGGGGGCGGCTCCAACATGCAAGCAACCGTCAGTAGTAGATCAGGAAAGGTTTTACCCTTGTGTGGACAGCTCACTGCTGCCTCACAGTGCCAGGGACTCGGGTTCAATTCCAGCCTTGGTCACTGTCTGCGTGGTGTTTGCATGTTCTCCCCATCTCTGCTTAGATTTCCTCTGGATGCTCCGGTTTCCTCCCACACTCACAAAGAAGTGCAGGTTAGGTAGAATGGCCATAGTAAATTGCCAAGATGTGTAAGTTAGGTGGATTAAATCATAGTCATAGAGGTTCACAGTATGGAAGCAGGCCCTTTGGCCCAACTTGTCAATGCTGCCTTTTTTTTAAACCCCTAAACTAATCCCAATTTGCCCGCATTTGGCCCATATCCCCTGATACCCATCTTACCCATGCAACTGTCTAAATGCTTTTCAAAAGATAAAATTGTATCCGTCTCTACCACTACCTCTGGAAGCTTGTTCCGGATACTCATCACCCTCTGTGTGAAAAAATTGTCCCTCTGGACACTTTTGTATCTCTTCCATCTCTCCTTAAACCTGTGCCCTCTAGTTTTAGACTCCCCTACCTTTGGGAAACGATATTGACTATATACTTTGTCTATGCTCTCATTATTTTGTAGACCTCTATAAGGTCACTCCTCAGCTTCCTACACTCCAGAGAAAACATTCCCAGTGTATTCAGCCTCTCCTTATAACTCACTCCATCAAATCCCAGTAGCATCCTAGTAAATCTTTTCTGATTTTATCCCAGTTTAATAATATCCTTTCTATAATAGTGTGAGCCAGAATTATACACTGTATTCCAAGTGTGATAAATACGTGGGGTTATAGTATAGCGCAGGAGTTTGGACATAGTTAAGATGCTCTTTCGGAGAATCGATGGACATCTGCACTGTAGGGACTCTATGGATTCTGTGAAAGGACTATACACCATATCCACAGCAGAGTTACAGCAAAGATGTGGAAATCCCAGGCCTATTATTGGTAGTTCTGGGGATTGGCTGTGATAGGGTTAAAAGTGGCAAGATAGGAGAGAGGAAAAGAATCACTGAATGTACTTTTTAGCTATCAGCACTGGCCACTATCTCGCTGTTGGAGATGTTTTGTATGTGGAAGTGAAGTTTAATCTGTAATTTTTTTTTTCCCTTTGGTATTTGGTGTCTCAGGGAATTCATGCAGGGAACTCATTTCACGTAAGATCTCTATCGTGAATCTTTTAATTTAAAAAAAAGATTTCCTCCTCCTTGTGCCTGAGTTATTTAGGTTGCTCTGCCAGATCTTTGTCCTGGTGGTATCTGTGCCGACAGTACAAAAATTATTTAAAATTGAAAGGCAGAGATCTCATGTGAAATGAGTTGCATACATCACAAAAGCTGGCAAGATTCAGGTGTGTGTGTGTGTGTGTGCATGTGTATGTGTGTATGTGCATGTGTGTGTGTGTGTGTGCAAGTGTGCGGGTGCATGCATGCACGTGTGTGTATGTGTATGTGTGTGTCTGCACATGTGCTCATGTAAGTGTGCGTCTGTGTGAGTGAGTGTGTGTATGAGGATGTGCATATGTATGTGCGTCACTGTGAGTGAGTGTGCATGTGAATTCATAGAATTCATAGAATAGAATCATAGGATCCTTACAGTACAGAAAGAGGCCATTCAGTCCATTGACCACAATTCCACACAGGCCCTAACCCCATATCCCTACATATTTACCCACTAATCCCCCTAACCTATGCATCTCAGGAAATGAAGGGCAATTTTAACATGACCAATCAACTTAACCTGCACCTTTTTGGACTGTGGGGTGAAACCAGAGCACGCGGAGGAAACCCACAAAGATATAAGGGGCATGTACAAGGTCCACACAGTCAGGAATCGAACTCAGGTCCCTAGAGCTGTGAACAGCAGTGCAAACCACTGTGCTACCATGCCACACATAATGTGTGTTTGTGTGTGTGTGTGTATGTGTGAGTGTGTGTGTGTGTTCATATATGTGAGTGTGTCTGGGTATGTATCTGGGTGTATGCGTGTGTGTGTGAGCGTGTGTGTGTCTATGTGTGTCTGTCTGTGTGTCTGAGTATGTGTGTATGTGCACATGAGTGTGTGTGTGTCTATGTGTGTATGTACATGTGTGAGTGTGTGTCTACGTGTGTGTGTGCATGTGTCAGTGTGTGTGTGTGCATGTGTGTGTGTGTCTGTGAATGTGTGTGTGCTTGTGTGTGAATGTGCATGTGTGTGCGCTGAGTGTGTGTATATGTGAGCGTGTGTGTGTGTGCATGTGCGTGTGTGTGTGTGTGTGTAAGTATGCATGTGTGTGAGTGAGTGAGTGTGTGCCTATGTGTGTGTGTGTGTATGAGGATGTGTGCCTGTATGTGTGCATGTGTGTGTGTCTGTGTCTGCGAATGTGTGTGTGCTTGTGTGTGAATGTGCATGTGTGCGCTGAGTGTGTGTGTGTGTGTGTGTGTATGTGAGTGTGTGTGTGTGTGCATGTGTGTGTGTGTGCATGTTTGCATGCATATGTATGTGCGCATGTGTGTGCATGCATATGTGTGTGCACATATGTGTGAGTGTGTGTGTGTGTGTGTGTGTGTGTATGTGTGAGTGTGAAAGTATGTGTGTGCGTGCTTGTGTGTGCATGTGCAATCTGACTCATGACATTCAGGATGCTGGAAGATAGTGAGCTGTCACAGACCTGGAACACAAGGTGTTTCTTCGCTGGCTTTGCTTATTTTCTTCTTAATAACTGTGTCTTTGAAGGCTCTGGGCGTCTCAGAGGCAATCAAATAAGTGCTGCTTATCTGATCGGGCTGGCCTAGCTGAATAAATTGGACAAATGGAGCTAGAAATTCAACAAACTCTGAGCAAAGTAGCTGTGGAATGTGTGACGGGATGTCTGCAGGGGACAGACATCGTGCTGCTAAGCAATGACAGAATGCGGATTGCTATAAGCGAGCTGTTAATGAAAAGTCCAAAGTATTTCACCGTTTCATCAGTGAAGTTTTGCTGCTTCAAATAAAATGCCCACAGCCACTGTCTGATTCTCCAATGCAAAGGCACAACACTGGAAATAAGAAATAAAAACCAGCAAATTCGAGGAGGATATCTGTTGTCCGTACCCAGTCTGGCTTATGTGTGATTGCAGATCCACAGCAAAGTGTTTGACTCGTAAAACACCATTCCGTTCGATACCCACATCCCAGGAAAGAATGAAGAAAACCAATGGAAAGATCTGGAACATTCACAGAAATCTTCCAGTCCTACCCGTTACGGGAATTATCGTGGGTGGGACGGAGGATTCATCAGAGAAGCAAAAGGTCAATTAACATCAGACAGAAATTTCCAATCCGGGGATGGGTGTGCCCGGAACATCCCGCCCATTAATTCTGTCCCACTCTCCACAGGTGCTGCCGGACCTGTTTTGTACTTCCAACATTTTCTATTTTCATCTCCACTATTTCCACTCTCCACCAATGGGTGAAAATCATTCTAGGTTCACAAGATCCCCCCAGCAATGTAAAGAGATTGTTCTGTCCATGACAGACCTGATCAGAGTAACTAACTTTGGGAAATGAAGTCCTACACTGAAGCCAGCTTCTATCACATTGTTTAGCACCACTGCCATTCTAAATGGTATCAAAATAGATTTTGCAGCTCAAATCTGGGCACTTGTGAAGTGTGTAGATCATCAGCAGCAACAGAATTATGTTCAACCACAAGCTGTAATCTCATGATCTGATGTCCTTCCCTCTGCCATTATAAATAAGCTTACTTATTAGTCACAAGTAGGCTTACATTAACACTGCAATGAAGTTACTGTGAAAATCCCCAAATCACCACACTCTGGCATCTAATGGAGAATTTAGCATGGCCAATGAAGCTAACCAGCATATCTTTCGGACTATGGGAGGAAACCGGAGCTCCCAGAGGAAGCCCACGCAGACACAGAGAAATGTGCAGACTCTACACAGATGCTGACCCAAATCAGGAATCGAACCTGGGTCCCTGGCACTGGGAGGCAGCAGTGCTAGCCACAGTGCCGACATTACCATTAAGCTGGAGGATCGCCCTTGGTAAATGAGGAGTGCAAAGAGTAGTACCAGCAACACATAAAACTGAGGTGCTAACTTGGTGAAACTAGAACTATACAACAACTGGAAGCAACAAGCAACAGGCAGAGCTAGGTAAACACATGTGGGACCCCACTAGTCACATCCTTCCAATTTGAGTAGTTACCTAGTATTACAAGTCGTTGTTTCCCATCGCTCTGCCAATTTCCTGCCCATTTTATAAATGACCCCAAAACCAATGGATCAGATCTAAGCTCTGCAGCCTTGCCTTTTTTTTAAACACTCATTGATGGGTCATGAGGTTTACTGGCTGGCAGTGTTTATTGCCCATCCATAGTTCTCTGAGGGCAATTGAGAGTAAACCACATTGCTCTAGTGTCACAAGTAGGCCAGACCAGGTAAGGAGGGCAGATTTCCTTCCCTAAGGGGCATGTGTGAACCAGATGGGTTTTTCCGACAATCGACAATGGTTTCACAGTCATCAATAGATTCTTAATTCAAGATATTTTTTATTGAAATTAAATTCCACCACCTGCAGTGGCAGGATTCAAAGCTGGGTCCCCAGAGCTGAGTTTCTAGATTAATAATCTAGGAAAAGTTCTATTAGGCCATCACCTCCTGTCATATATTCTAATGGACAATTAAGCAACTGAAAGGAGAAGGAGACGCCACCATTATCCCCATCCTCAATGACAGGAGAACTTAATGCATCTTCAGTACAAAGGACAAGGCGGAAGCATTTGCAACTATCTCCAGCCAGAAGTGCTTAGTGGATGTTCTACCTCAGCCTCCTCCTAAGGGCCCCAATGTCACAGTTGCCATGAACGAAGCCCCGTCGATCACACAAACCTGGTTCACACCCATTAACTCTGTGTACCCTTCCTGCTGCCTCGGAAAAGCAGCCAACTTAATTAAGGAGTCCTGGGGCATACTCTCTTCCACCTTCTTCCATCAGGAAAAGATACAAAAGTCTGAGGTCACGTATCAATCGATTCAAAAACAGCTTCTTCCCTGCTGCCATCAGGTTTTGAATGGACCTACTTTGCATTAAGTTGATCTTTCTCTACACCCTCTCTATGACCATAACACTACATTCTACACTCTCGCCTTTCCTTCTCTATGAATAGTATGCCTTGTCTGTATAGCATGCTTTTCATTTATGATAATACATTTCACTCTATGCTAATATATGTGACAATAATGAATCAAATCAAGTCAAGCCAAATCTTCAGACAATTTGATTCACTCCATGTGTTATGAAGGAATGGCTGAATGCACTGGATATTGAAAAGTTTAAGAGCCCTGACAATATCCCAGCAGTAGTGTTAAAGACGGTGTCCTAGTATTAGCTGAACAGTGAACCAAGCTGTTCCAGCTGAGTAAAAACATTTGTATCTACCCGACAATGTGGGAAATTGCCCTAGTGTGTCCTGTCCACGAGAGGCAGAACTTATCTAACCCAGCCAAACACCCTCCATCAGCAGCAAAGTGATGGAAGATGTCATCAGCATTGCTATTAAACAGCACTTACTTGGCCATAAGCTGCTCACTGACGCACAGCTTGGGTTCCACTAGAACCACTCAGTTCCTAATCTCATTACAGCCTTAATCCAAACACAAACTAAAGAGCTGAATTTCAGAAGGGAGGTAAGAATGACTGTGCTTGAAATCAAGGGCGAATCCAGCAAAGTTCATCGAATCAGAATTCGACGGGAATCGGGGGAAAAAGTTTCCGCTGGTTGGAGTCATATTTAACACAAAGGAAGATGGTTGTGATTGTTCACGGCCAACCACCTTCGTCCCAGGAATCACCACGGGAGTTTTTTGTTACAGTATCCCAGACACAACTATCCTCAGCTGCTTCATCAGATCCTTCCCTCCCTCATAGGGTCAGAGTTGGGGATGTTCGCTGGTGATTGCGTAATTCGCAATTCCTCAGGTACTCAAGCAGCCCGTGCCAGCATGCAGTAAGACCTGGACAATATTCAGATTTGGATTGATAAATGGCAAATAATACTTGTGCCACACAACTGCCAGGGCATGGCCAACAAGAGAAACCCTAAGCATGACTAACAACATTATTTATATGCTGAAATGATCGTCATTATTTTATACCTTTTTTCAATGATTGTGCATAACTATCTCATGGTTTATGAGGACCTGTTTTATTTGTATTGCAACATCTTTTATTTATTTGTTAAATTTATTTATTTTGGAACTTGCTTCCCTGATGATTTGTCAATAAAACAATTATCTACCTATTCAATGGCTTTGCCATCGCGAAATCAACATCTTAAAGTTGCCATTGCCCAGAATTTAACACGACAAGCCATGTAAACACTTTGGTTAAAGAGCAGATATTCTGTGGTAAATGACTCACCTCCTGACTCCCCAAAGTTCGTTCGCCAGATACATAGAATAAGTCAGAGGTTCTTTTTTATTCATTCGTAAGACATGTGTCGCTGGCTGGCCAGTATTTATTTCCAATCCCTACTTGCCCTTGAGAAGGTTGTCACGAGTTGTCTTCTTGTAATGATGCAGTCCATGTGCTGTGGGTTAACCCTCATTGCTGTTAGGGAGGGAATTCCAGGATTTTGATCCAGCAACTGTGAAGAAACGGTGATGTATTTCCAAGTCAGGATGGTGAGTGGCTTGGAGGGGAACTTGCAGGTGGTGGAGTTCCCCGTGTCTCTGCTGCCTTTGTCCTTCTAGATGGAAGGTGCTGTCTAAGGATCTTTGGTGAATTGCTGCAGTGCATCTTGTAGATTCTACTCAGAACGTGAAGGGATAGTCATAATTTGCCTGGATTGGTGCAACTCTAACAAGAATCAAGAGGGTCAACAACCATCCAGGACTAAGCAATTGATTTGGCACCTCGTCCACTGCCTTACACATTGTACACTCTCTACTTTTCTTCTGTGGTATGTACCCTGTGAATGGTATGCTCCATCTGTATATGGTGCAAAAAACAGTACTTTTACTATATCCCAATACTTTTCACTATATGACAAAAATAAATCAAATCAAAATCAAATCATTCTCTCCTTCCACCATCAGCACACAATAACAGTAGTGTGTACCATCTACAAGATGCATTGCAGCAACTCACAAGCTTCCATCAAGCAGTACCTTCCAAGCCCACAATCACATTCACCAAGCAGGCTAATGTGAACATCATTACTCGCAAGTTCCCCTCCAAGACACACACCATTCTCTATTGTATTTCCTTGAATTGCTTCCGCAACAACACTGGGGGAATACCTTCCTCACACGGGGACTGTACCCATTCAAGAAGATGGGTCGCCACCATCTTCTCACAGGCAATGAAATAAGTGATTAGCCATAGTCAGGCAATGAATATTGGGCTGGCCAGCTCGCTCACATTAACACAGATTGAGGTGGTTGTATTCTGAAATGCATAAGTGTTATTTCTGCTGAATTTCCTCATTGGCTCATCCATTTTCAGAGACAATCCTTCCATCAGAAAGTCAGAAATGAAGCTATTCACTGAGAGACATCAAGTTAATCAATGGAACATTACTGACTAAGATGGCACAGTCTTACAACATCTACCTTTGGCATGTTTCGAGTTTGTTAAAGTATATCTTCTACCCGTAATTACTTGTGAACTGTCAAGAATGCGCCTTACTCTTTCAAATGGAAGAGTTATTTCCCTGCATTCTATAACCTGCATGATCCTATATACAACTAACATTGCTACTTTTGAACAGAACATTGTTAGGGTGTGGTATGTTCAATCTGAAGAGGGACTGGGAATTGATCCCAAAGCGAAATCTAAAAGTTCATTAGCCAATATTTGAAGATTTGGTCTATATTAATTGCTTCTCAAATTCACAAAGAAGTGAATTGCGAGGACTGTTCTTGGAAGAGCAAAGGTTCAGAGGTGATTGAATGAAGGAAGCAAGATAAGTTAACAGGGAAAAGCCATTGCAGTTGGCAAGTTGAATGGATACAATCCGTCAACAATTAGGGTTTATGGATTCAAAATGCCAGGCAAAAGAGTAGTAGCAATAATAGGAAGGCAGGTCATTATTTGAATGGGTCCAAATTGAGAGGTGGATACTCAGCAAGACCTTGGTGTCTTTGTGCATCATTTGCTGAAAGGAAGTGTGCAGGTACAGTGGACATAAGGAAGGCAAATGATACATTGCTTTCATAGTGAAAGGATTTGAACATGAGAATAGAGATGCGTAACTATAATTGTACAGTACAGTAAGAAGTTTCACAACACTAGGTTAAAGTCCAACATGTTTATTTGGAATCATGAGCTTCTGGAGCGCTGTTCCTTCATCAGGTGAGTGGAGATGAAGGAGAAGTGCTCCAAAAGCTTGTGATTGCAAATAAACCTGTTGGACTGTAACCTGGTGTTGTGAGACTTCTTGCTGTGCCCACCTCAGTCCAATGTTGGCATCTCCTCATTATGTAATTGTATAGGGCATTGGTGAGGCCATACCTGGAGTATTGCATTCAGTTTTGGTGTCTTATCTGAGGAAGAAGATCCTTGCTATAGATGGCATACAGCAAAGGTTTACCAGCTTGATTCCCAGGACAACAGGTTTGTCATATGAAGAGAAGTTAAGTCACTTAGGGTTGTATTCACTGGAATTTAGAAGAGTGAGAGGGGATCTCATAGAAACTTACAAAATTCTAACAGGGTTAGACAAGGTAGATTCAGAAAGAATATTCTTGATGATGGAAAATTCAGAACTAGGGGTCATAGTTTGAAAATAAGGACTAAACCTTTTAGAACTGAGAGGATAAATCACCCAGTAGATAGTGAATGTGTGGAATTCACTACCACAGAAAGTAGTTGAGGTCAAAATGTTGTGTGATTTCAAGGAGAAATTAGATATAGTTCTTGGGGACTAAAGGGATAAGAGATATGGGGGGAAGGGGGGGATCATGGTATTGAACTTGATGATCAGACATGATCAAAATGAATGGTGGAGCAAGTTCGAAGGGCTGAATGGCCTACTCCCAGATGAGGAGAAATTTGTTCACTCAGAGAATTGTTGGGGTATGGTATGTTCAATCTGAAGAGGAACTGGGAATTGATCCCATAGCGAAATCTAAAAGTTACTTGGCCAATATTTGAAGATGAAGAATAGACCATGTGATCAACAAACAGCTGGGTTGTGAGATGAAGCAAAACTGTTCTTTCAAAAAGCCAGCACAGATGGGCCAAATGGCCATTGGTCAGATGCCATGATTTTACAATGTAAAAGAAACAATAACAGATTCAATGTGAGTGATTAGCAGATCTGTTGATATGGAAATGAAATTTAATTTGGAGGATTTTCCCACTTGCCCCCTCAATATTCAATTCTTAAGTATTCTAGTTAACATGTCTCAAGCATTGAACTGTAGCAAGTAATGTGAAATAATACTTTCAGTGAAATTCCATTGATTTTGCTATCTGTCCAAAGAGAACAGAAGATCATTTATAACTCACGTACTCAAGACTTGTTACCCAGTTGGAACTGAGCCATAGTGATGTACTGAGTATCGACCTCTTCCCTATTGTGCATTTATAATAGAAACAGCTAAAGAAAATCCATTAGTGTTTGCGAACTCTCAAACCCCATGAGCTTGTAAGAGCTTCCCAAATGCTTGCTTACCCGGAGAGGGGATTCTGAAGGAGGGAGCCCCTTTACTGTTTAACGGATGCTGACAATCAGAAGGCACAGGTTTTGGGAAATCAGTGAAAGGATGAGACAAGAGGGAAAACTATTTTCTTACAAAGTGTGTGGTCTGGATTTGGAATGCACCACCTAATGGGGTGGTGGATACAAAGTGAACATATTTAAGATCATAAGAACTAGGAGCAGGAATTAGCAATTCAGCCTTTGAGCCTGCTCTACCGCTCAGTATGTTCTTGGCTGATCTTGTCTTGGCCTCAACTCCACTTTACAGCCGTTCTGCATAATCCTTCAAGCCATGGGTGGCACAGTGGTTAGCTCTGCTTCTCACAGCACCAAGGACCCAGGTTCGATTCCAGCCTTGGGTGACTGTGTGGAGTTTGCACATTCTTCCACGTCATGTGTGGGTTTCCTCCATGTGCTCTGGTTTCCTTCCACACTCCAAAGATGTGGGGGTTAGGTGGATTAGCCATGGTATGTGTGTGGGGTTATGGCAATAGGGTGAGGGGAGAAGGCCTAGATAAGAGGGCTTGTCAGAGAGGTGGTGCAGGTTCGATGGGCTGAATGGCCTCCTTCTGCACTTTCAGGATTCTCTGATTACGAAGCAATTTACTCAAAGTCTTGGCATCCACCATATTCTGAAGTAGTGAATTCATGACTCTTTGAGAGAAGTTCTCATCTCTGTTTTAAACCTGTCACCATATATCCTAAAATAATGACCTCGTTCTAAGTTATTGTGGTACAGATTGGTCCCAATGGCATAGGCAATATAGAGCTGAGATCCTAAAAACTGAAGATAAAGAATTAGGAAGCAAGTTGAAAAGTGGGATCTCAAAGATAATGATCTCAGGATTATTACCAGTGCCATGTGGTAGTAAAATTAACAAAGTATATGAGATGAATATGTAGCTGGACAGATGGAGCAAGCACGAGGGATACCACAACAGGTTCTGGGGGAGGCAATCAATACAAACTGGATGGGTTACACCTTGACAGGGCCACATCTGATGGCCCAGGGTGAGTATTTATCTGTGTGGCTGGAGAGGGTTTAAATTAGAATGGCAGAGGCTCCTAGGCAGGATGACAAGGGAAAGAGCAACAAGAGAATAGTAAGAAAAGTAAGAACAGTAAAATGCAAAAATGATTGACAGGGTAATTAAGAGCGAGAGGCAAATGGGTTGTGTGAGGGCACAAACAAAAGATGATTAAAAATGGCAAAAATGTAAGCCTAAAGGTTTTGTATCTTAATGCACAAAAAATTCAGAATAAGATAGACAAACTGACAACACAAATCATGATATGATCTCATGGCCATTACAGAGACCTTGCTAAAATAAGATCAAAACTGGGAACTAAATAACCAGGGATATTTAACCTTTTGGAAAGGCAGGAAGGAAGAAAAAGGTGGTGGGATAGCACTATTACTAAGAGATGAAATTAGGTCAATTGTGAGAGGTGATTTAGGCTTAGATTTTTCTGGCCCGCCCATCATGAGAATCAGAGCAGGTGAGGGGCAGAACGTGGAAATGTCTGTCAACTTTGGGCGGGGTTTTACAGTTTTGGGACAAAAAAATGCCATAAAATCCCGCTCGTAGACTCCATTTGGGTGGAGATAAAAAACAGCATGAAAAATAATAAAATAATACCCAAACTCTGTTTGGAAGTCAGAGTTATGTATAGAGCCCTAAGCAGTAGCCACACTGAAGGAAATGGTATAAATCAGCAAATTATAGGAGCATGTGAAAAGAATAGGCAATAATTATGGGCAAATTTAATCTTCATGTTGATTGGGTCAATCAAGGTAGAAAAGGCAGCTTGCTGTAACCCCACATAATGAATTCATAGAATGCGTTAGGGATGGTTTCCTGGAGAAATATGTTATGGAGCCAACCAGGGAACAGGTTATCTTGATGTGGTAATGTGTAATGAATAATGAGGCAGGTTTAATAAATAGCTTGAGAGTAAAAGAACCCTAGGAAATAATATCATCACATAAAAGAATTTAATATTCAGTCTGAGAGTGAGAAACTTGGGTCAGAAACAATTTTGTTTAACTTAAATAAAGGGAATTTCAATGAAATGAAGATAAAGTTAGCTACAGAGGGCTGGGTGAATAGATTAGTAGGAAGGACAATGCATGGTTGGCATGGCAGCACAGTGGTTAACACTGCTGCCTCACAGCTCCAGGGGCCCAGGTTCAATTCCCAGCTTGGGTCACTGTCTGCGGAGTCTGCATGTTCTCCCCGTGTTTGCATGGATTTCTTCCAAGTGCTCCAATTTCCTCCCACAAATCTGAAAGATGTGCTGGTTAGATGTATTGGCCATGCTAAATTCTCCCTCAGCGTACCTGAACACATGCCAACAGTGTGGCAATTAGGAATTTTCACAGTAAATTCATTGCAGTGTTACTGTTAGCCTAATTGTATCATTGATAAATAAATATTAGAAGGGCAATAAACAAACAGCGGTAGCTATTTAAGGAGATAATTCACGACTCTCAACAAAAATATATTCCTGTAAGGAAGGAAGATTCTAAGAGAGGGATAAACCAACCATCGCTATCCAAGAAAGCTAAGAGAGTGATTAAGTTAAAAGAAAAAGCTGATAAAGAGGCAAAAGTCAGTGATAGCCCCAAAATCTGGAATAAATTCAGAATCCAGCAAAGGAGAACTAAAAATATAAAAAAAAGAGAGTAAACTAGTAAGGAATATAAAAACTGACAAGAAGAATTTCTTTAAATATATAAAAAGGAAAAGAGAGGTCAGAGAGAACATCAGCCTCTTCGAAAATGATCTGGGGAGATTGTTTTGGTGAATAATGGCAAATGAGTTAAACAGATATGTTGCATAAGTCTTTCTGGTGAAAAATAGTTCAAACATCTCATTAATACCAAAGAATACAGAGGAGAAATTAAGTACCATCATCACCTCTAAAAATTTGTTAGACAAATTAATTGGGCTAAGGGCAGATAAGTTGCCTGGTCCTGATGACTTGCATCCTAGGATCCTAAAAAAAGGACAAAGATAGTGGATGCATTGCTTGTAATTTTCTAAAGAGTCAGAGGTATTTACAGCATGGAAACAGGCCCTTCAGCCCAACTTGTCCATGCCACCCTTTTTTTTAAACCCCGAAGCTAATCCCAATTGCCCACGTTTGACCCGTATCCCTCAGTTACCTATGTAACTGGTTAAATGCTTTTTAAAAGATTAAATTGTATCCACTTCTACTACTATCTCTGGCAGCTTGTTCCACCCTCTGTGTAAAAAAATTGCCCTTCTGATATTTTTGTATCTGTCCCCTCTCACCTTAAACCTATGCCTTATAGTTTTAGACTCCCCTATCTTTGGAAAAAGATATTGACTATTTAGCTGTTCTGAGCCCTCATTATTTTATACATCTCCATAAGATCACCCCTCAACCTTCTATGCTCCAGAAAAAATAGTACCAATTTATCTAGCCTCTCCTTATAATTCAAACCATCAAATCCCGGTGGCTTCCTAGTAAATCTTTTCTGCACTCTTTCTAGTTTAATAATATCCTTTCTATAATAGGGCGACCAGAACTGTACACATTATTTGAAGTGTGGCCTTACCAACGTCTGGTACAATTTCAACAAGACGTCCCAATTCCTGCATTCAATGTTCTGATCGATGAAACCAAGCATGCCGAACACCTTCTTCAACAGTCTGTCCACCTTGACTCCACTTCCAAGGAGCAATGAACGCTTTCAAGGAGCTATGAACCCCTAGATCTCTTTGTTCTGTACTCTCCTCAAGGCCCTGCCATTAACGAGTAAATCCTGCTCTGGTTCAATCCACCAAAATGCATCACCTCGAATTTATCTAAATTAAACTCCATCTAACATTTGTCAGCCCACTGGCCCAATTGATCAAAATCCTGCTGCAATCGGAGATAACTTTCTTCACTGTTCACTATGCCACCAATCTTGGAGTCATCTACAAACTTGCTAACCATGCCTCCTATATTCTCATCCAAATCGTTAATATAAATGACAAAAAACAGTGGACCCAGAACTGATCCCTGAGGCACATCACTGGTCACAGACCTCCAGTTTGAAAACAACTCTCTATATCCATCCTCTGTCAAGAAGCCAATTTTGTATCCATTTAAATACCTCACCCTGAATTCCGTGAGATTTAACCTTATGCGACAACCTACCATGTGATATTTTGTCAAAGGTCTTGCTTAAGTCCATGTAGACAACATGGAAAAGAAGAATCAAAGAATTGGAAAACTGTCAGTGTGATACCCCTTTTCAAAAAAGCAGGGAGGTAAAAAGCATTACCTATAGGTCGATTGGCCTAACATCTATTATTGGAAAAATGTTGGAATCAAATATTAAGGAAGTAATAGCAGCACATTTGGAAAATCATAATCTAATCAAGCAGAGGCAGCATGGCTTCATGATAGGAAAATCATGTTTAACTAACTTATTAGCGTTTTTTTGACGAAGTCTCAACTAGAGTGGATAGAGGGGAACTCATAGGTGTGTTGTCTTTGGGCTTACAGAAGGCATTCGACAAGATAACTCATGAGAGATTGAATCATAAGATAAATGCAAATGATGTTGGAGGTAATATAGTGGCACAAATAGGAAATGGGTTAATGGGCAAAAAACAGCAAGTGGGGAATAAATTGTTCTTTTTCAGGTTGGCAACCTGTAACCAATAGGTTCCACAGGGAACTGATGGCACCTGTTTCCAATATGTATTACTAGCTTAGAAGAAGGAAGCAAATGTACTGTCGTCAAATTTGCAGACAACACAAAAATAGATGGAAAGCCAAGTTGTGAGAGATATCGATAGTGGAGAAAGAACTGACAAATGGAGTGTAATGTGGGGAAAAGTGAAATTGTTCATTTCAGAAGGGAGAACAAAAGATCAGAGTATTATTAAAATGGAGAAAAATTTCAGAAAGCTGCAACACAAAGGGACTTGGGCTACGAAACATAGAAAGCTGGCACACAGTAATCAGGAAGGCGAATGGAATGTTGGCCCTTATTTCAAGGGGATTAGAGTATCAGACTGGAAATGTCTCACTGCATCTACACAGGGTATGAAACCACATCAGGAGTCTGTGAACAGTTTTGGTACCCTTATTTAAAGAAAGATGTTATTTAAATGGAGGCAGTTCAGGATGATACCTGAAATGGAGGGATTTTCTTATGAAGAAAGGTTAAACAGGTTGGGACTCTACTCATTGGAATTTAGAAGAATGAGATGTAATCTCATTGAAACATATAGGATTCTTAAAGTGATTGAGAGGGAAAATGCTGAGAAGATGTTTCCCTTTGTGGGAGAAATTAGAATCAGAGAGCATCATCTCAGAATAAAAGGAGCCAATTTAAGATTGAGATAAGGAGGAATTTCTTCTCTGAGTGTTATGAGTCTTTGGAACTCCTTACCATAGAAAGCTGAGGAGGCAGAATCCACGTGTATATTTGAGGCTGAGACAGATAGACTCATGATCAGGAAGGGAATCAAAGTTTTGGGGAAAGGGCAAGGAAGTGACATGAGAAATGTCAGAGCAGCCATGATCCTATTGAATGCGAGAGCAGACTAGAGGGGTTGAATACTCTACTTTTGCTCCTATTTCTGATGCTCTTTCCTAAGGTCTTAAGAATTTTTGCCTTCCTTATTACTTGCTGTTCTTGCATACTAGTTTTCTACGATTCATGCACAAATACCTCCGAATTCATCTAAATTGAAGCACTCAGAAGTTTCTCTTCATTTAGATAATAAGTCGCTTTCTGAAAAAAATGGATAACCTCACACTAATTCACAGTTAACTCCATCTGCCAAATTTTACCTAACTCATTCATAGCATTTATGTTTTATTTCTTTATTGCAACTCACTATCTCACCTATTTTAGTGTCATCTACAAATGTGGCTATAGTACCTACTAGCCCTGCCTCCAAGTGATATATATATATATATATATTTAGATGGTAAATAGTTGTGGCCGAGGATAGAATCCTGTGGCACTCCACTAGTTACATCGTGCCAACTAGAAAAGCATTCATTTACTCTCTGCTTTCTGTTCATTAGGCAATCCTCTATCCAAGCTAATAAATTATCCCCAAGCTCACATGATCTCATGTTGTATATTAACCTTTTGTGCAACACTTTATTTAATGCCTTCTGGAGTTCAGATATATTACATCTACAGGATCCCCATTATCCACTTATTACATCTTCAAAGGATTCTAGCAAATTAGTCAAACACATGAAAGACTATGGAAAATGGTCATGAAAGTGGAATTGAGACTGAGATGAGATCAGCTATGCTTGTATTGAATTGTGGAGCAAGCTCAAAGGGTTGAATTACTTACTCCTGCTCCTAGTTCTTATGCCCTCATGATCTTATCAGCTACCCTTGTCCTCCTAGGTGATCGAGGTCGCAAATGCAGTAAAATTTATACCTATTACATACAACTGCCACTATGCGCTAGTGGTGAAAGGAGTGAATAATTAAGATGGGCCTTGGGATATAGATTAAGCAGGCTCCTTTCTCATGGATGGTGTCAAGCCTCTTGAGTGTTGTTGGAGCGAAACTAACCTAGGGAAGCAGAGAGTATTCCAGTCACACTCCTGACTTGCACATTATGGATGGTGGATAGACTTTGGGGAGCCAGGAGGTGAGTTATTTGCAGCAGAATACCCAAACTCAAAATTTATTTGGCAGGTCGAGTTCGGTGTGGGGAAGCTTAGTAGTATTCCTGCTAGATTATTAATCCAGAAACTCAGCTAATGTTCTAGAGACCTGGGTTCAAATTCCACCATGGCAGGAATTTGAATTCAATAAAAAAATATCTGGAATTAAGAATTTACTGATGACCATGAACCCACTGTCGATTGTCAGAAAAGTCATTTTATTTCACAAACGTTCTTTAGGGAAGGAAATTTGCTTTCCTGACATGTTACTCCAGAACCACTGCAATGTGGTTAACTCTTAACTGCTCTCAAAATAGCCTAGCAAGTCACACAGTTTGAGGGCAATTAGGTATGGGTAATAAATGCTGGTCAACGAGTGACACCCATGTCACTTTTAAAAAAAGCTTCTGTCAATGATAATCTCTGGAACTTGCACACTCCATGACCTAATGAAGTCAATGTATCAAAATGTTTCTTAACTACAAAAGAACTGTTAGAAAATATCTGTTTGGCCATAAGCAAGGCCTCTTTATATTTACATTGTTGCTTCAGTAATTTGAACATGTTAACTGATCTCTGGTGATGTTACCCATGATGTAGAGATGCCAGTGTTGGACTGGGGTAAACACAGTAAGAAGTCTCACAACACTAGGTTAGAGTCCAACCAGTTTATTTGATAGTAATCCCACATGCTTTTGAATGGTGTCTCTTTGTCAGGCTGTGTGGAAAGTTCAGAACCTAATCTGGTGTTGTGAGACTTCTTACGATGTTAGCCATGGTCCAGATTGGATTAGAAACTAGGGATATCTCCTTTGACTCACAGCACATGATGGTTAAGTTGGTCACTGTTTCTCATAGAATAGAATCCTACAAGAGATCCTTTGGCTCATCGAGTCTGCACCACAATAATCTCAGCCAGGCCCTATCCCCACAATCCCATATGTTCGCCCTGCAAATATCCTTGACGTTAAGGGGCAATTTAGAATGGCCAACCAACCTAACCCGCACATCTTTGAAGAGTGGGAGGAAATCGGAGGAACCTAAACAAACACGGGGCAATGTACAAAGTCCACACAGACAGCTACCCAAGGCCAGAACTGAACCTGGGTCCCTGGTGCTGTGAGGCAGCAGTGCTAACTGCTGTGCCACTGGGTCTCGCTTAACCCTTCCTTCTCCTCTCTCCCTGTCACTCTATTTCTTCTGACCTATTGGCTGTGGGAGTGGGGGAGAAGGGCGGGAGGGAGGGTGAAGCTGAGGATAGTACAGAGAAGCCACCAATAGTTGAAAGCTGTTTTTAGAGAGGGGGTTTGCTCTGAATCATCATCAACACCACTCTCATTCCCATGTTTCTCCTTCACTGTCATACATCCGAGTTCTTCCTTTATCTGTTCTGAGTTATCCAGTCAATGTATTTCTGCTTCATCTCTTAGGCCAATGTAAAAGATACTTTAGCACTCTTTTAAGGAAAAGCAGAGAAATTCATCCTGGCCCAGTCAATATTTATCATCACAATAACTAATTATCTGGGCAATTATCACAACTGGAACTCTCTGATGTCATTCCAATGTCGTACGCCTTACCACCTCTGCCAGAGAGGATGGAGAATTTGGTGTTGAGCCAAATCTCCATTCACTGCAGCGGGACTGGAGAATTGCAGCCATGGACAAGGACTGAGAATTCTCAGCCTTCACTCGCATTTCTGCTTGTGGGAGCTTTCTGTTCACAAATTGGCTGCCACACAGTCTGTGCGGAGTTTGTACATTCTTCCTGTGTCTGTGTGGTTTTCCCTCTGGGTGCTCCTGTTTCCTTCCACAATCCAAAGATGTACAGGTTAGGTTGATTGGCCCATATTAAATTATGCCTTAGTGTCGGGGAGTAAGGTAAGAATGTGGTGTTATGAGAATGAGGCATGGGTAGGATTGTTGTTGCAGCGTCAAGGGTTCGAATGGCCTTCTTCTGCATTGTGTTCTTAAAAGTTTTTTAAAAGTTTATTTATTAGTTACAAGTAGGCTTCCACTAACACTGCAATGAAGTTACTATGAAAATCCCCTTGGCGCCACACTGTTTGGGTCAATTCAGACTGTGGGACAAAACCGGAGTACCCAGAGGAGAACTTGCAAACTCCACACAGACAGGGACCCAAGCCAGGAATTGAACTTGTGTCCTTGGTGCTGTGAGGCAGCAGTGCTAACCACTGTGCCACTGTGCTAAATTTCCTATTATAACAGGAATTACACTTCAAAAGTGCTTTATTGGCTGCAAAGCGCTTTGAGACAGCCTTATAGACATGAAAAGTGTTGCATAAGTGCAAGTCTTCCTTTCTTGCCCCCATTCGCTCCTTTTACCCTCCAGCTCCTCCTGCTATGTCTTCCCAATAGTTAATAGTGAAAGACCCAAGGACTCCTCACTCTCTATTTCTTCCCCTCCTCTCCTATTTTTCCCGCATTAATACATTTCTAAATAGCTCCAACGTGAATAACAATTGATGTGTCTCTCATGCTGGGACTTTCTCTGGTTCCAATATGGTTTCCTGATGATACATACCAATGAGGATCATTTGCCTACGAAACAATGCTCTATCGCCTTTTGATGAAAAGGCAGGAAAATAACAAAGAAAATTATAGCACAGGAACAGGCCTTTCAGCCCTCCAAGCCTGCACTGACCATGCTGCTCAACTGAACTAAAACCCTTACTCTTAATTTCTTCAATTTCTTCAATCTTGGATATTTTGAGCTAGATTCATAGAATCCCTACAATACAGAAGGAGGCTATTCAGCCAATGGGGTCTGCACCGACCACAAACCCACCTAGACCCTATTCCCATACCCTCACACATTTACCCTACTAATCTCCCTGACACATGGGATCAGTTTAGCATGGCCAATCAACCTAACACACACAACTCTGGAGCTGTCACCATGTTTTGATATCTTACCATACCTAGATGAGAGTTTGCTTTTTCCATGAGAGACTTGAAATTGTCGGCATGTTTTATTTATTAAGAATGATTTACAGAAACCTCAGAGTAAGCACATGGATTCCACGCTGCAGACTGCTCTGTGACTTTGCTGTCCTGGAGCCTTGTTCCATCAAATCCATTAGCCTCCCATCCACTGACTCTGTCTGGGAAAGGCAGCCAGCATAAGGACCCCATGCACCCCAGGCATTCTCTCTTCTACCTTCTTCTGTCAAGAAAAAGATACAAAAGTCTGAGGTCATGTACCAACCGACTCAAGAACATCTTCTTCCCTGCTGCCATCAGACTTTTGAATGGACCCACCTTTCACGAAGTTGATCTTTCTCTGCGGCCTAGCTATGACTGTAACACTACATTCTGCACCCTCTCCTTTCCTTCTTTATGAATGGTATACTTTGTCTTTATAGTGTGCGAGAGACAATACTTTTCCCTGTATGCCAATACATGTAACAATAATACATTAAATCAAATCCATTCCCAAACTTTTCCAAGAAGAAATTAGATATAGCTTTTGGGGCTAAAGGGATCAAAGAATATAGAGGGAAAGATGGGATCAGGATAATGAATTTGATGATCAAAATAAATGGCAAATTAAACTCAAAGGGCTGAATGGCCTACTCCTGCTTCCAATTTCTATGTTTCTATGTCTTATATGAGCTTTGGGATCGAAGGATAAGTTTGTATTAAAAGCTATGAAAGATGGCTGAGTAGATAGGTTTAACCATATCATTGTGAGTTGACCTTCATTGTAAATATTTTGTTTCCTTTGGACCTTCATTTGGTTACTTCAGAAAACAAAGCAAATGTCACAAAAAAAAGTACATTCGAAAGTTGTTAAGAAAGCCTTTTGAGGAATTTGCAAGAAAATGACATCTAGTGGCAAGACTGTACAATTACAAGCGATGAGTTTGAAATCAGACTTACTTTAGGAATGTGGTTCAATACTGGCCTCAGGTCACTGTCTATATGGAGTTTACATGTTCTCCCTGTCTCTGCATGGGTTTCCTTCAAGCGCTCCGGTTTCCTCCTACAATCCCCTAGTTGCCACACTCCAGTACACTGGGGGAGACCTTAGCATGGCCAATGCACCTAACTAGCATGCCTTTCGGACTGTGGGAGGAAACAGGAGTAACCGGAAAAAAAGCCCATGCAGATACAAGGAGAATGTGCAGACTCCAAATCGGGAATCGAACCCAGGTCTCTAGTGCTGTGAGGCAACAATGCTAACCACAATGCTGCCCTGAAGACAAGGCAGGTGTGTAATAGTCCAAGCAGGGCATTGTTTGTGAACAGTTAGTCTGCCTTATTGTTGCAATCTGGAAGAGTGAATGTTATGCTAGGAGTAGGGTTCTTGTCATTCAATTCAAATAATGCTGCAAGGGAAGATTCCAATGTGTAGGACAGGAATACCTGGGTAAGCAGAGGGAGGCCACCTATTGTTCTATGCTGACTTTATTTGGTTCAACTCCAACATAACACTTCCTCACACTTGGGGCTGGCCAATCCTTAACTTCAGCCGAGTGTAATCTGGATATCTGTCACAATGAGTGGCCTCTATATTGGCCAAAAAGATAGTTTATTAGAGTAGATTTCTCACTTGCTTAGGTTGGATACTTTGAACATGTAGGCTTCTGCATACATGAAACAAACTGAACACTGGTGCCATCTCCACTCTTTCAGGGTGAGATAAACAAGATGTACTTCGAGGCAAATTTGCAAAATTTTGAGATCAGCACTGATTGGAAACTTGCTGTGCGCTCGGTCAATGAGCATTCCTGCACAGGTAATAATCTGGATAGAGGTTTTCTCACCAGCAAACCTTTCGTGTGCTTATCTGAGCCTTGATGTGGAGTTGTCGATATTGGACTACGGTAGGTACAGTAAAAAGTCTCACAATACCAGGTTAAATCCAGCAGGTTTATTTGGCATCACCAGCTTTCGGCACACTGCCCCTTCATCAGGTGATCACCTGGTGAGACTATTTATCTGAGCTTTAACCATTATCACTTTTGACTGGGAGAGATGATGGTCCATGATGTGCATGTTAGATGAATTAGCCATGGTAAACATGCAAGGTTACAGAGAATGGGTGGAGAAATCAGTCTGTGTAGTATGCTCTTTCAAAGGATCACTGCAGACTCAATGGGCCAAATGGCCTCCTTCTGCACTGTAGGGATCCTGTGGTTCTATTCCAGTCCGAGTCACCTCATGCTCACTACCATCTTGGGGGGGTGGGGCTTGAAATGGGAGCTCTGAGAGTTTGTTGGTGTGAACATAATGCAGCCCCATAACATCAACTCAACCCCTGGTACACATCTGAGGTATCAGTTGGGGAACATGTTCTCGGCTCACTCCAAGAACACGTTCTTTCTGGTTGTATTATAGGTTGGTATGGCTCCTGCTCTGCCCAAGATCGCAAGAAACTACAAAATGTCATAAATGAAGGGCAAAAAAAATCATGCAAATCAGTCTCCCATCCATTGATTCTGTCTACACTTCTGCTGTCTTGGAAAAGCTCAGTAAGAATTTAGCAACACCAATTTTAAATACAACCGATTTATTTGATAGTAAATTTGCGAGCTTTCGACACTCGTGTGCCTTCGTCAGGCAAATGCAGTGTTCTGGTCTGCAATAGCACACATATCAACACAGACAGTCACAGATTGCTGATTAGAATGCGAATCCTTACATCTAACCTGCTATTCAAGTGTTAAAGTGGCTAACAATGTGTGTGAAGGGAACACTGAGCATTGGTTAGAGAATTGTGTATTTTCTCCAGACAGCACAGTAAGTGAGGTTTTTTGCTAACCCAGGCAAGTTACGGGGGTTACAGATAGTGTGTCATGAAGCAAAGATCCCTATTAAGACCGTCCTCACGTGTGTGGAACTTGGCTATCAGTCTCTGCTCAGCGACTCTGCGCTGTCGTGTGTCACGAAGGCCCCCTTGAAGAACATTTACCCGCAGGTCGGAGGCTGAATGCCCATGATTGCTGAAGTGTTCGCCCACAGGAAGGGAACTGTTTTGCCTGGTGATTGTTGAGCAATGCTCATTCATCCGCTGTCGTAGTGTCTGCATGGTCTCCCCAATGTCCCATGCTTCGGGACATCCTTTCTTGCAACGTATTAGGTAGACAATGTTGGCCGAGTTGCAAGAGTATATACCGTGTACCTGGTGAATGGTATCCTCACGTTTGATGATGTCATCCATGTCTATGATCTGGCATGTCTTGCAGAGGTTGCTGTGGCAGGGTTGTGTGGTATTGTGGTCACTGTTCTCCTGAAGGTTGGGTAGTTTGCTGCGAACAATGATCTGTTTGAGGTTGGGCGGTTGTCTGAAAGCAAGAAGTGGGGGGGTGGGGATGGCCCTAGCGAGATGTTCATCGTCATCAATGATATGTTGAAGACTCCGGAGAAGATGTCGTAGCTTCTCCGCTCTGGGGAAGTACTGGACAACAAAGGGTACTCTGTCCACTGTGTCCCATGTTCGTCTTCTGAGGAGGTCAGTGTGGTTTATCGCTGTGGCACGTCGGAACTGTCGATCGATGAGTCGAGCGCCATATCCTGTTCTCACGAGGGCATCCTTCAGTGTCTGGAGGTGTCTGTCACGATCCTCCTCATCTGAGCAAATTCTGAGTATATGGAGGGCTTGTCCATAGGGAATGGCTCCTTTAACGTGTCTAGGGTGGAAGCTGGAGAAGTGGAGCATTGTGAGGTTGTCTGTCAGTTTGCGGTACAGTGAGGTGCTGAGGTGACCGTCCTTGATGGAGATGCGTGTGTCCAAGAATGCAACTGATTCTGGAGAATAGTCCATGGTGAGTCTGATGGTGGGATGGAACTTGTTGATATCATCATACAGTTGTTTCAATGATTGTTCACCATGAGTCCAAAGGAAAAGATGTCATCAATGTATCTAGTATATAACCTTGGTTGAAGATCTTGTGTGGTGAAGAAGTCTTGTTCGAACCTGTGCATGAAGATGTTGGCATACTGAGGTGTGAATTTGGTCCCCATGGCTGTTCCGTGTGTCTGGATGAAAAGCTGATTGTTGAAGGTGAAGACATTGTGGTCCAAGATGAAGCGGATGAGTTGTAAAATTGCATCCGGAAACTGGCAGTTGTTGGCATTGAGTACTGAGGCAGTTGCAGCAATATCATTGTCGTGGGGGATGTTGGTGTAGAGCGCCGAGACATCCATCATGACAAGGCATGTCCCTGGTTCTACTGCTCCATGTGTGCTGAGTTTCTGTAGGAAGTCTGTAGTGTCAAGACAAAAGCTGGGGGTTCTTTGTACAATGGGTTTCAGGATGCCCTCGATGTAGCCGGAGAGGTTCTCACACAGGGTCCCATTGCCCGATACAATGGGACGGCCGGGTATGTTTGCCTTGTGTATCTTTGGGAGGCAGTAGAGATCTCCAATGCGGGGAGTACATGGAATGAGAGCTCGGAGGGTGTTCTGAAGGTCCGGATCAAAGGTTTTGATCAGAGTTGACGAGTGTGTTCTTTGGTCGGATCTGCTGGTAACTGTCTGTGGTGTTTCACATTGTTTAGTTGCCAAGGGGGCCTTCGTGACACACGACAGTGCAGAGTCGCTGAGCAGAGACTGATAGCCAAGTTCCGCACACATGAGGACGGTCTTAATAGGGATCTTGGCTTCATGTCACACTATCTGTAACCCCCGTAACTTGCCTGGGTTCGCAAAAAACCTCACTTACTGTGCTGTCTGGAGGAAATACACAATTCTCTAACCAATGCTCAGGATTCCCTTCACACACATTGTTAGCCACTTTAACACTTGAATAGCAGGTTAGATGTAAGGATTCGCATTCTAATCAGCAATCTGTGACTGTCTGTGTTGATATGTGTGCTATTACAGACCAGAACACTGCATTTGCCTGACAAAGGCACAAGAGTGTCGAAAGCTCGCAAATTTACTATCAAATAAATCGGTTGGATTTAAAATTGGTGTTGCTAAATTCTTACTGAGTTCTTACTACCCCAGTCCAACGCCGGCATCTCTACATTTGGAAAAGCAGCCAGCATAATTAAGGACTCCACACGTCCTGGACATTCTCGCTCCCACCTTCTTCTGGCGGGGAAAAGATACAAAAGTCTGAGGCCACATACCAACTGACTCAAGAACAGCTTCTTCCCTGCTGTCATCAGACTTTTGAATTGACCTACCTCACGCTAAATTGATCTTTCTCTACACTCTAGCTATGACTGTAACACTACATTGTGCACTCTCTCTCCTCTCCTTCTTTACAAATAGTATGCTTTGTCTGCATGGCGCGCAAGAAACTATACTTTTCACTGTATACGATTACATAATAAACCAAATCAAAATAAATCAAATCGCTCGTTCAATATTTTGCAGGGATCCTTAAAGAAGCCAGAGGTTTGTAAATTGTTAGTGGGTTCTGACTTAGATTGATAAGCTGTCATTGTCACTGTCTCCACTATGCAGCAACCCCCCCACCTCCATCCCCGCACCCCTCCATCGCCACCACCTCACCCGTAATTTCCAGACACATTTCTGTTGGCAAAATGCTGCAAACGTGCGATTTGCTTGTAGGTAGAATGGCAATGAGACAGAACCATGATTTCTAGTCTATCCTCTTGCAGTAGCAGTCTCAAGCACTTTGTCCAGTATTGAATGGAATCAAAAATCATCCCTGCGGCCCACTAATCAGAATTCCATTACCAACTCATTTGAGGGAAAGACAGATTTCTTCAGAAACCTCCCATTCAAACTGTCAGCTTGATTTCAAATAAGGAGAAGACAGGACATAACGTTACAGACAGACATTCAACATTTACAGCCCTGCCGGCCAATTCCCCCTGATGGTAACAATGTTCGGAGATACATTCAGAGCTGCCAATCATAATACCGTGCTTCTGGAACAGCCTGCACACACTTTTGCAGCATCACAGTGGTACAGTGGTTAGTACTGCTGCCTCACAGCGCCATAGACCCAGATTCGATTCCCGGCTTGGGTCACTGTCTGTCTGCACATTCTCCTCGTGTTTGTATGGGTTTCCTCCAGCTCCTCTGGTTTCCTCCCACAGTCCAAAAAATAAAGTAAAATTTATTTATAAGTCACAAGTAGGCTTATATTAACACTGCAGTGAAGTTACTCTGAATATCCCCTATTTGTTACACTCCAGCGCCTATTTGGGTACACTGAGGGAGAATTTTGTTTGGCCAACGCACCTAACCAGCACGTCTTTCACACTGCAGGAGGAAACTGGAGGACCTGGAGAAAATCCATGCAGACATGGGGAGAACATGCAAACTCCACACAGACAGTGACCCAAACTGGGAATCGAACCTGGGGTACCTAGCACTATGAGTTAGCAGTGCTAACCACTGTGCCATCATGCCAACACAGATGTACTGGTTAGGTGGATTGGCCATGCTAATTTCTTCCTCAGTTTGCCCAAACAGACACCGGAGTGTGACAACTCGGGATTTTCACAGTAACTTCACCGCAGTGTTAATGTAAGCCTACTTGTGACACTAATAAAAAAAGATTGAAACTTATTCTCATCAATCTCCTGGCTGCTATTCACTGCGGTCCAAAGCTTTGTACATACATTCCCTGGTCAGTTCATGAAGGCAGGTGTTTTCTCTGCTGTGCTGGCAGCACTTGGGGTGCAGGTTGGTTTAAGACTCACAGCAGCAGTTTAGAGCATCACATCTCGGTTGCCACTATAGTGCTATAATTGAGGGAGTGCTGCACTGTTGGAAGTTCCATCCATCAGATAAAACATTGAAGGAAAGACTCCTCTGCTCAGATGGATGAAAATGTTTTTAGAAGGTATAAGAATGGATTTTAAAATTATGAACCCACTGGGAATGGGAGGAAGCTGACTACAAGTAGGACTAGTAATCAAGAGAAATGCTCTGGGAACCTGGATTCAAATCCCACCATGGGAGATGGTGAAATTTAATTCATAAAGAATTCTATTGATGATCATAAAACCATTGTCAATTATCATAAAAATCCATCTGGTTCACTAATATCCTTTAGGGAAGGAAGTCTGTCATCCTTCCCTGGTCTGGCCTACATGTGACTCCAATCCCATAGCAGCGGGGTTGATTATGCTTTGACCAACATTGCAAGAAACTACAAATGATTGTGAATGAATCCTTCACGCAAACCAATCTCCCATCCATTGACTCCGTCTACAGTTCCCATTGCCTAGGGGAAACAGCCAGCATAATTAAGGACCCCAAGCAATCTGGACATAGTCTTCCATTGGGAAAAAGATACAGAAGTCTGAAAACACATACCAACATACTCAAGAACTGCTTCTGCCCTCAGACTTTTGAATAGTCCTAACATATACAAAATTGATCTTTCTCTTCACCCTATCAATCATTGTAACACTACATTCTGCGCCTTTTCCTTATCCCTTATGTAATTTATGAAAGGTAGGTGTGTCACATGTCTTGTAACCTCTGCCAGATTGCCTGAGTTTGCAAAATCCTAACTGGCTTGGCTTCAGACAATTCACACCTCTTTAACCTGTGATCATCTCTTTCTCTCGACAGACACTATTCGTACCTGTAAAGATTTGATTACTGATGAGGACTCATAGGATAAAAATATTTCACACTGTTAAATTCTGACACTAATCCAGCCACTCTGGCCATATCAGCTACTCTAGGTAAAACCTCTCCCCACCCATTGTAAAGTATGAGTGTCATTAAAACTAGACTGATAGGAGATATTGCCCTCTTTGTGCATTGCATCGGAAATGAAATAACTTCAGGCACATTGGCTGTCTGCACTCTTGCCTGTCAAGTGAACCAGAACTCCCGTTTACTTAGAAGAAGGGGCAGTAGAGTGGCAGAATTGTTAGTATTGCTGCCTCACAGAATCAGGGGACCTGGGTACAATTCTGGTCTCGGGTCATTGTCTGTATGGAGTTTGCACGATCTCCCCATGTCTGTGTAGATTTCCTCTGGATGCTTGGGTTTCCTCCCACACTCTGAAGATGTTCAGGTTTGGTGCATTGGCCATGCTAAGTTGCCCATTCGTGTCTCGGGATGTGTAGATTAGAGGGATTAGTGGGGTAAATATGGGTGGCTACGGGGACAAGGACTGGATAGGATTGTTGTCAGCGCAGACTCAATGGACTGAACAGCTTCCTCCTGCACTGAGGGAATTCTCTGATCCTAAGAAGTGCTGTCCCTGCTGCTTTCAAGAGGAATCCAGATTCCAGTGGCCACTTCTCTTCACAAAACTGATCTCGAATTAGCACCAGCCCAGTTGACACAGCAAGGGATACAGCAGGCCTAACATATTCACACCGTGGATTCAAAGTAATACAACACCCCTCCAGTTCTTCCACAAAGGCCCATTTTTCCCTGTCTGGCTCTATAGAGCTGCCTTGCCCACTGGGAATGCTGTCCAGGTGTGTGGCCATGATTCTGTCAGCTTTAATAGTCAGAGCAGTGTGTACGTGAGTTTCTGATTAGCTCTCCCAGCAAGCAAGGCAATTTGCACTTGAAACATTTCCAGATGGCCTTGGCTCTGAGCTGATACTGTCACATGTTAATACATTCTTCTCACAATTCCCTCTGTTTTCTGAGTGGGATCAGGTATCTGTTTAAAACATTTGGGTGCACACCGCCATTATTTTAATTATTAGTGTCACAAGTAGGCTTACATTAACAGTGAAATGGAGATCTTGGGTTCATATCGCACTATTTGTAACCCCCACCATACTGCCTAGGTTTGCAAAATCCTACTAACTGTCTTGGCTTGAGATAATTCACACCTCTTCAACCTGTGATTATCCATCTCTCCATGCACACTGTTTGTACCTGTAAAGACTTGATTATATGTAAAGATCATATTCCAACCATTTTTCACATTCCAATCTAATGTTTGTGAACTAATCTCCACTCACCTGATGAAGGAGCAGCACTCCAAAAGCTCATGATTCCAAAGAAAGCTATTGGACTTTAACCTGGTTTTATGAGACTTCTTGCTGTATATTAACACTGCAATGAAGTTACGGTGAAAATCCTCTAGTCATCACATTCTGACGCCTGTTTTGGGAACACTAAGGGAGTATCTAGCATGATCAATGTGCCTGACCAGCATGTTCTTTGATCTGTGTGATGAAATCAGAACACCCTGAGGAAACCTGCAGAGACTCAAAGGGACAAATGGACTACTCCTGCTTCTATTTCCTACGTTTCTATGTCTTTTGGTCTCTGAAAGAGGACCTGAAGACATAAACTTCTGACCCAGAGGTTGAAGTATTTCTCAGCGAGTTGCAGCAGTATTTGAACAATATTCAGATTTGGTAGATTAGCATCATACAGGTGATAGAATCCATGGTATCCCTACAATGCAGAAGGAAGCCATTCAACCCATTGAGTCTGCACCAACCACAATCCCACTCAGGCCTTATCCCCATAACCCCATGCATTCACGTTAGCTAATCCCCCAATACTAAGGGGCAATTTAGCACAGTCAATCCACTAACCTGCACATCTTTGGACTGTGGGAGGAAACCAGAGCACCCAGAGGGAACCGGAGCACCTGGAGGAAACCCGCACAGACACGAGGAGAATGTGCAACCTCCACACAGACAGTGACCTAAGCCAGGAATTGAATCTAGGTCCCTGATGCTGTAAGGCAGCAGTATGATCCACTGTGCCATTGTGCCACCCACAATGATAAAGGGTTAATGGCTCATCTTTCATCACTCCCCATGTTTATTTCTATGGAGTTTCAGTGCTGATGGCAGACTGTGCCATAGATGCCACTTTCCAAATGAAAGGTTAAGCAGATGTTCACAAAGCTCGATGACAAGAGACAAAGGAGGCCTAAGCATTTTCATAGTGTCCAGTTTAAATTTCTCCCTCAACTGCAGTGCCAAATATAAAACAGTTCAAGTAATATTCATCTCTTTTCAGTTTCTCTGTCAAGTATCACCCCTTTAAACCAGAATTTGAGCCATCACCCCTACAATCCACTTATGATATATGTGTATGTATTATATGTCGAGTTTTGAGTGTGGAGAGGCTCTTTAAGAGGACAGATCATGTGACCCCTGGGTAATTAGCTCCTTCCGGTGTGGGACCCTGTTGGGCAGTCTTAGCCCTGACTGTGAATCAGTGCACATCCTCAACAGGGAATTCTACAAGTGGGATTTCCACCCATGCATGCCCCAAAACCGGAAAAGTCCCATCCGAGATCAACAGACCTTTGCATAGTCCATCCTCCGCCTGCCACAATTCCCGACGTGAAGAGGACAGGAAAATTCTAGTTCTAGTTTTCAAGTATTAAGTCTACCCTCTGATTCTTTATGCACCCTCAGTCCATAAGGGCATGTATAATGCTACTTAGGCAACCCAATTTTAAGCAGTGGATTTGGGATGTTTTCCTTATCTTAATGCTGCCGAACAAGTGTGATCCTCAGAGAAAATAACTCATAGCTCATCTCTCTTATCCCAATGTTTAAACCCTGGCTCAGGAATGACATGATTCCTATTAAATTCCTGTCCTACTAGAAAGGCCTTTACACCAGCAGCTCCTATTAAACCAAACAACCATTGCCATTCATACAAAGCTTTTAACACCATAAAAACAATGTTGCAAGGATCTTCTCAGAGAAAAGAACAGTAATGCCCAAGGATGCAACGAGGAGTGACCAAAGATTCAAGAGAGGGTGCAGAAACAGATAGCAGGGTTCAGGCAGGGGATAATGAGAGTCTGGGTGCTACCTGGATGAAAGCACAGTTCACTATGATGGGCTGAGTGTGGGGAGAGATGTACAAGATGCCTGAGTTGGAATAACAGAGGGAATGGGTTATGTGTGGAACTGCATCTTCTGCCTTTTTTCATCCATAAGCAGCCAGGCTGATCATTCAAGTATTTAACTGAGGGGCTTATGCGATTGCAGCTACTGACCTAGAATTCCTACAGTGCAGAAGGAGGCCATTTGGGCCATTGAACCTGCATTGACTGTCCAATAAAAATCCCACCCAGGCCCTATCCCTGTAACACTGTGTATTTACCCTGCTAATCCCCCTAACCTGCACATCTTGGAGCACTAAGGGGCAATCTAGCATGGCCAATCTACCTAACTCCACATCTTTGAACTATGGGAGGAAAAGAGATAGTGAATCTGGTGAACTGGTGCAATGACAATAATCTCTCCTTCAATGTCAACAAAACAAAGGAGATAGTCAATGAGTTCAGGAAGCGTAGTGAGGGACATGTTCCTGTCTACATCAATGGGGATGAAGAAGAAATGTTCAAGAGCTTCAGGTTTTTAGGTGTCCAGATCATCAAGAACTTATCCTTGTCCCTCCATGCCAGTACTATAGCTAAGAAAGCCCGCAACGTCTCTACTTTCTCAGAAAACTCAGGAAATTTGGCATGTCAGCTACGACTCTCACCAATTTTTACACACGTACTGTAGAAAGCATTCATTCTGGTTGTATCATATGTACCCTGGACATTCTGTCTTCCACCATCTATCATCGGGAAAAAGATACAGAAGTCTGAGGACGCATACGAAACCACTCAAGAACAGCTTTTTCCCTGCTGCCATCAGACTTTTGGACCTACCTCGCATTAAGTTGATCTTTCTCGACACCGTAGATAGGATTGTAACACTACATTCTGCACTCTCTTCTTTCCTTCTCTATGAACAGTATGCTTTGTCTGTGTAGCGTACGAGAAACAATACTTTTCAGTGCGCCCCAATACAAGTGACAATAATAAATTAAATCAAACCAAAATCCTACCCAGACACAAGGAAAATTTGCAATCTCCACACAGACAATCACCTAAGGGCAGAATTGAACCCAGGTCCCTATTGCTGTGAGGCAGCAATGCTAATCACTATGCCACCGTGCCTATCTAGCCATCAGTTCCATGTATTGACCATTCTTCCTGATAATCGGTCTTAAAATTTACATATCTCAATTTGGTTTTGAATTTGAAGCTACTCTGTGGTTTTAATGTAAAGCAACATTAAGGCTTTACCATTTTTTGTCTCAGATACCCTTCACGAGGTCACAGTTCCCACAGAGTTGTGGGAAATCACACAAAATGGCTGCCGCATTTGGGGACTCAACATCAGTTTGCACTTCAAAGTATTTTATGGACTGTCAAGCTCGTTGGGACATTTCCAAGAAGCACAATAAGGTGCTAAATAAATCAATCTCTCTTTCAACTTCGCTCTTGGATATTCATGAGGTAAGTTCAAAGCTGATTTGTTTCCTTCCCATGTGTACCACAGTGCACCTCCCTGCACTAAATTCCATCTGTCAGCTCTGGCCACTTATGTACTTCACTCACTTTGTAGATCTCAAGCTGCCTCTTCAGGATAGTTGTTACCCCATCGCTCAGTTAGGCTTTCACCTGCAAATCTGGTCACATGTGTTAAGATTCTGAGCCCCAGTCATCAGCTGACACAGCACAGGGATTAACAGATGAAATATGACTAAAATTCATATAGCTTGTTTCTTGCAATCCTGGTAGTTGCTTGACACAATAATAATGGGTGACTAATTGTAGCAATCAATCTCTCTCAATTAGTTGACAGCACATCCAGATATGAGGCAAGGAAAACCCCAATGGTGGAGAGATCTGGGAATGCAAGGTATAAAGTCACCTTTCCTTCCAAGGTTTGCTACGCTACCATATGCCACATCTCAAATTATTTATATACGGTCTCCCAGCAGGTTAGTCTCTGAAAGAAATCTTCCTAATTTGCATTTGAATGAATCAATCCTATCTACTTGCCTTGTCTGCCTGTGAAACCTGTACCATAGAATGACCGCTCGCTCACTGGATATCCATAGGGAAGCAGGGAGAAAGTGGAGGTTGAGGGAGGCTTGAGGGATGGTCTGGTGATGGAAAAGTGTCACTTCTCCTTAGTTTCTGTTGAATTTAATGGCAGGATGTAACCCTTCCTTCACCGCAGCCGGTTGGGTAGGGTGATGTCACCAGATCACGACTGGGGAGTGTGAAGGAGGAAGGTAAAGATTGTGGGCGTAGGGTGTGTCATCTGCAAGGATGGGGTGGGAGCCTAGAGAGATATTATCAGCTGGATTCCAAGCCATCAGAAAGTGTGGAGACATAGATCAGACCTTGGACAGTTTGGGGGGGAGCTTTTTGGACGGTGTAGACACTTTTAGTTCTATCTACAGAATCCAATTTCTTTAGAATCCTAAAATCAGCTATTGCATCACCTCACACTTTTCCTTTTCCAATGACAATGAGTGCAACTTTCACAATGGTTAGCACTGCTGCCTCACAGCACGAGGGACCTGGGTTCAGTTCCCAGTTTGGGTCACTGTCTGTATGGAGTTTGCACATTCTCCCTTGTCTGCATGGGTTCCCTCTGGATACTTGGTTTCCTCCCACAATCTGAAAGACACATTTGTTAGATGCATTGGCCATGCTAAATTCTCCCTCGGTGTGCCCAAACAGGCACCAAGTGTGGTGACGAGAGGATTTTCACAATAATTTCATTGTGGTGTTAATGATTGTGACACTAATAATTAAACTTAAAAATTTTATTCACTCCTCATAATCCAAAGCCTTTGTCCCCTTAACTATTCAGGTTTTGCATAAGTCTTCTTTCCATTGTTCTATCCGGCCGTATCCCCACTCATTAATTACCTTATCTGGCTCTTTGTAATCAGAAACTCTTAGCTTTGGGCTCGTGTATCCAATGCTCAGGTTCCAGATTAATTAATGAGCTTCTATCAATATTATTCATCCTTCACAGCATTTTAATGATCTGAATCATGTGTCTTCATCAATCTTCTTCTCCAAATGAAAATGTGGCTCAGTTCCTTCAGTCTTGTTTCATTATTTTGAGTCCAAAGCCCAGCTCTGAATCTCTTCCAATGCATCAATGTCCTTCCGATGGGAATAGAGTCAAATACAGTGATGTCAGCCTGAAATTCCCAATGTCTGCCCAAGGTCAACTTATGTAAGTAGGAGTGTTGAGTGGCACAAGGAAGACGGAAGGAGGCAGAAGGATCACACTGAACAAAAAAAGCCCCACGTGGACAAAATTGCGATGAAAAGACAAAGAATACTGACATTTTGAAATGAAGGGAATTGCTTTTCCTCCACGATGAAGGGCTGGCTGCTGTGACCATTTTCAATTAAAAATGTGATCGCACGAGAGAGAGTTCAAAGGAAAGTCACTACGGTGTTGCCTGGGCTGGAACGCCTCTAATATAAAGAGAGGCTGCTTAGGTTGGGGTTGTTTTCCTTAGAGCAGAGAAGCCTGAGGGGATAGCACACAAACATGAGGAATGATGGATGGATGGGTGGATGGACGGACAGACAGATGTACGGACAAAGAAATGGAAGGAGGGACAGATGGATGGATATGTGTGGACGGGGAAATAGATAGACAGGAAACTTCACAATACTTAAGAAATATTTAACAAGCACTTAAAATGTCACAGTGCACAAGGCTTACCAGAATGTTAGGGAGTGGGATACTTAATCTCGGGTTTGGACATTGGCACAACATTGCGGGCCAAAGGGCCTGTACTGTGCTGTACTGTTCTATGTTTCTATGTAAGGTTACAGACTATCTGCTGGAAAATGGAATTAGGATAGGTGCCTGATGGCCACACAGACATGATGGGCCAAAAGTCCTCTTTCTGCACTTTCTGTTGTCCCTCGCTCCCTTTCTCTCTTCCCTACAAATGCAGGCTGCATTACTTTCCTTACTGGAAGGAACCCTATCATCCTATTAGCTTTTACCCTCTGATAACTCTTCATTCACCTTGTTTTGGAGTGAGCTGGCTGGATGGATACAGAACTGGTTTGGTTATAGAAGGTTCGTGTCACACTATCTATAACCCCACTACTTGCCCGAGCTTACAAATCTCACTAACTGTCCTGTCTGGAGACAATACACATCTCTTTAATCTGTGCTTGGCCGAGTGTCCACTCACATTGTCTGTACTTTTAAGACTTGATTACCTGTAAAGAATCGCATGCCAACCATTATTTTGTAAATTGAGTTTGTGTCTTTATATTCCCGTTCGTGAACAGAACTCCCACTTACCTGACAAAGGAGCAGCGCTCCGAAAGCTAGTGGCTTTTGCTACCAAATAAACCTATTGAATTTTAACCTATTGTTGTGAGACTTCTTACTTGGTTAAAGAAGACAGAGAGTAGCTATGAAAGGGTGTTTGTCAGAATGGATATCTGTAGCTAGTGGTGTTCGCTACTGAACCAGGTGCTGGGAACTCTGTTCTTTGTAGAATATATTAATGATCTGGAGGATAATGTAGGGGGGTCTGATTAATACATTTGCAGCTGTCACGAAGATTGGTGGAATTGCTGATAGTGCCAGTGATTGTTAAAAGATATAACAGGATATTAATAGATTGGAGACTTGGGCACACAAATGGCAGATGGATTTTAACTGGGAAAAATATGTGGTGATGCACTTTGGAGGAATGAATTTTGGAGGTGTGAATTATATCGTAAATGGACGAACCCTTAAGGACATTAACATAGAGTCCACAGTTCCCTAAAAGTGGCAATGCCGGTGCCAAGGTGGTTAAGAAGGCATATGGCATGCTTGCCTTCATCACCCAAGGCATTGAATACAAGAGTTGGGAAATAATTTTGCAGTTGTACAAAACCTTAGTTAAGACTGCATTTGGATGTGCTCTGGTCACCACATTATCAGGAGGATATGGAAACTTTGGAGAGAGTGCAAAGAAGGTTCACCAGGATGTTGCCTGGTCTCAAGGCATTGACTATGAGGAGAGGTTGAATAAAGTAGGATTGTTTTCATTGGAAAGACAAAGGCTGAGGGGAGACGTAATTGAAATCTACAAAATTATGAGAGGATTAGACAGAGTGGATAGTCAGAGACTTTTTCCAAGGGTGGAAGTGCCAATTATAAGGGGGCAAAGGTTGAAGTTGAGAGGGAGAAAGTTTAAGGGAGATGTGGAGAGGTTGTTTCTCCAGCAGGAGAGTGGTGGGTATCTGGAATGCACTGCCGGGGGAGGTGGTGGAAGCAGGTACATTAGCAACATTTAAGAAGCATTTGGATAGGTTGGAAATAGAGAGTTAGGGACTGAATAAGGGCAGAAGGTTTCTTCTTTAGTTTAGTTAGGACATCATAATTGGCATATGAGGGCCGAAAGGTCTGTTTCTATTCTGTAGTTTTCTTTGTTCTTTGTTTTCAAGTTGGACCTCAGCTCTGGAGCTCGGCTGCAGTTATCATATCAATTCAGCATTGCCTTTCATTATTTTTCATCCTCCATTTTTCCTCCTATTTTATCTCCCCCTCTTTCCTTACCTTTTCTTCCCCTTTGTTTCCCCATCCCTTTTTTTCTCAATTTTATCTCTCTCCTAACCATAACACCCCATTCACCCCACATCTTCATCTATCACAATTTATTCTCTGCCGTTTGGCCATTCACACCTTCTATTCTCTCTATGGGCTGCCATTAGCAGCCTTTCCCTGGTTTTTGTGGCTACGACTCATCTTTCACTCCCTCCCCCTGCAGTATAAATATCTTCTACTTTTCATGCCTTTTAGCTTTGACAGAGAGTCATCTGGTCTTGAAATGTCACCTCTTTTCCCTCCTTACAGATGTTACCAGATCTGCTGAGATTTTCCAGTGTTTTTTTTTCTTTTGGTGGCAGCAGGATGGTGAATGTGCAGTGTGCCAATGGAGCAGATAGAGTGAAATTATATCATCAATGCTGCAGGAAAAGGCTAATCTACAAGGGAGCATTCTCCCGAGAAGATTCAGTGCTAGAAACGGTTAAATATATTGAATTATGATCATCGTTTAGTCAGCGGCAGCTCTGGAATGCACTGCAGGTTGATCTCATGCTTTGATTTGAAGTGCTTGCTCCTCACTCATTATTTATGGATTAAACAATGCAAACGGTTCTCCACTCTATATAGACAACGTAATCAGACGCAGTTTGTATCCGTTATTCGAATGCGATTTCTTGACACACAGGAGCCCTTAACGTTTATTGGTTTTCCAGGGAATCAATCTCATTTTATCTCCACAGACAGACATGAGACACGATCTGCCTACTCATGTAATGTTGAAGATAAATTCAATTCCCTTTGTCTCGGGCAAAGCTCAGCGTGGAGCTCAATACAGTCGACAATAGCCTCACACCATTCACGTTGATATCTCAGGCATTCTAATGGGCAAACTCCCGTCCAGATAGGTGGATATGTTGTTAGAAATGTTGGGAAGTGTGGGCTGAAGGGGGGGTAGGCACTGATTCTCCACCATTTTCAGGTGCTGTTAATTCCCTGCTCCTCAGAGAATTCAATATGCTTTCCGTCGAAATGAAATTCACATAAGCAAACAAAAATAAGCTTGATCGCTCGATATAGGGAAAGCGATGGTCTAGTGGCAGTATCACCAGATTATTCATCCAGAAACTCAGCTAATGTTCCAGGGATGCAGGTTCGAATCCCGCCACAGCAGTTTGAATTCAATAAAAAAAATCCGGAATTACTGATGACTACGAAACCATTGTCGGAAAAACCATTTTAGTTCATTAGTGTCCTTTAGAGAAGGAAATCTGCCATCCTTACCTGGCCTGGCCTCCAAAGCCATAGCAATGTGGTTGACTCTCAACTGCAACTAGGGATGGGCAATAAGTGATGGTCAGCCAGCGACACCCATGTCCCACAAATGAATAAAAAAAATGGGGACATGGGGGGAATTTCTCCCTGTCCCGGCCACCATAATGTGTTGGAGGGGGCAGACCACATAAACGTTCATTGACCTTGGGCGCAATTCTCATCTTGGAGAGAACGCGGCCAGAAATTCCCACCCAGGATTTGCTCTCCAATCTCGAGGTGTCAGATTTTCCTTTAACTTCAAGGGTTGCAGGGTTTTCAGAAAGCAACAAGGAAGGAGTTTTATTTATTGGTTTTACTGCTTTGTTGCTTGTTTTTTATGTATACTGGGATTTACTGTGGTCAAGCTGGCCTCACTGTGTTAAACGCCATGGCTTGCGAAGAAGTTAGTTATAGACATTTTGGAGACAGCGTTTCCTTATATGGGCATTGGAATGTAGGCTACGCGCGGTAAGGCATGAGGGGGTTTGGAGAGTACGAAGCTGTTGTACCGGATCCATCTGATTAGCCAAATCGAGCAATGCACTTGGGTTTCTTGTCAATTCATTAGCTGGTTAATGAGGAATTTCTGGAGTATAAGAATGCCAATACAAAGATTTTTTTTGGAATTTTCCTGTCCCGCTCATCTCGGGATTCGTAGCTGCAAAGGTGTGGACCACGCGAAGATCCGTTGACATTGGGTGGGATTTTCCAGCCTTGGGGTGAACAGGCCAGAAAATTGCATCCCTGTGTGTTCGGTGAAAAACTCAGGACCAAAGTTCGCAGAACAGGACAACATCTGGAAGAGAAGTCTGATACCCATCCAGCAAAACCCTGGCCAAGTTTCATATGCAAATTCAAATCAATCTGAAGATAAGTAACGGATAAGTACTTAACTTGTACACTGCAAGTATTGACTGTTTTCTAGGTAGCTGCTACAAAATAAAAAAATTGTGTTTAAGTATTTAAAGTTAGTGTCTTTATTCGCTATTAGAGCTTGTTCAACACCTCCCTAAACTCTTTCGTCTCTCACTGGCAACACTTTACTCCCTAAAACCTTCCTTGTCTACCCACTGCTACCTATGGTGGAGTCGGATGATGGTGAGCTCAAGTACCATTGCCAAGACTTACATTGACAATCAGGCTTGTCATTCAAGTGCTCCACTGTAGAAGATACCACCTTTCAGCTGAGATGTTAAACTGAGGCTGGGTTGTTCCAGCCCCAACACTGATAGGCAATGTCACTTGTGACTTGGGAAAAGTCACTAAATGGCGACAGTTCTCCAAATTTTCCTGTTCTATCCACAATGTTGCCGACCAGCGTTGGAGCTGGAAAACCCAGATCTGATGCTCCTTCTGCCATCTCAGGTGGATATAAAGGATCTCAAGGTAATGTTTCAAAGACAAACATGAACTTTCCTTAGTGTCCCGATCAATATTTCTTCCTTAATCAATATCACATGTTAAACCAAGGCCAGAAACTCCAAGGTGTTTTGTGAAGGTAGCTTAGATACTAAGTTTTACATTTGATTTTGGCATTGGTGGGAATAAGGTGTTTCATTCCAGGTATGATTCAAACTAGGAAGCTTTTTATCAAACAAACTTTGTTTAAGGTTCTGATTAAAATATAACAAAAAGAATTAGCATAACCTTTACCAATTACAAAATGTAAACATGCTAGCTATCTCTGTTGTTCCACCATCTCACAGGCATACAGCCTTCTTCAGACTTAGCACAAAAAGCAAGTATGCTCACATGATGCTGGGCCTTCAGCTTTTTAACACCTGCTGTGAATTGGTTCTTTGAAGGTTGGAACTTTCAGACAGCCTCTGGAGAGAGAGAGAGGGAGAGGCAAAGAGAGATACTGCTTTCTCCCACTAGCTTCTGTCAACAACTGAAATAAAATTAAAGCTAGAATGCTCTGTGGGAAACAAAAACTGTCCCCAGGCATATCACCTGAACTGTCAATCAACCTCAATAAAGCTCCACTCAGCAATCCCAGGAGACACATTAAAATCACAGTGCAGATTAAAATCAGTATTGCTTCAATTATACTGCCTCAGTAACAATAACTGGCTACAGACAAACATCAGTAAGAATCTAGCAACACCAATTTTAAATCCAACCGATTTATTTGATAGTAAATTTGCGAGCTTTCGACACTCTGTCTTCGTCAGGCAAATGCAGTGTTCTGGTCTGCAATAGCACAGACAGTCAGAGATTGCTGATTAGAATGCGAATCCTTACATCTAACCTGCTATTCAAGTGTTAAAATGGCTAACAATGTGTGTGAAGGGAATCCTGAGCATTGGTTAGAGAATTGTGTATTTTCTCCAGACAGCACAGTAAGTGAGGTTTTTTGCTAACCCAGGCAAGTTATGGGGGTTACAGATAGTGTGTCATGAAGCCAAGATCCCTATTAAGACCGTCCTCATGTGTGCGGAACTTGGCTATCAGTCTCTGCTCAGCAACTCTGCGCTGTCGTGTGTCACAAAGGCCCCCTTGAAGAACATTTACCCGCAGATCGGAAACATTCCAGGGCCTGCTAGAAATGGGGCAGCATGATAGCACAGTTGTTAGCACTGCTGCCTCACATCACCAAGGACCAGAGTTCAACTCTAGCCTCGGATCACTGTCTGTGTGGATTTTGAACATTCTCCCTGTGTCTGTGTGTTTTTTCTCTGGGTGCTCTGGTTTCTTCCTACAGTTCAAAGATTTGGCAGTTAGGTTGATTGCCACGGTAAATTGATCTTAGTGTCAGGATAAATATGTAGGGTTGCAGGAATGGAGCCAGTGAGGAATTGTGTGTCGGTGCAGACTCAATGGGCCGAGTAGCCTCTTGCCACAGTGTAGGGATTCTATGAAACATCCAGTACAGAAATATAATTAAAATACATTTCTTAAAGACACAATATCATCACACACAAAAACAAAATAAATTATCCGGTCATTGTCACATCACCGTTATGGAAGCTTGCTGTGCACAAAATGGTGGCTCGGCTTCCTTCATCTCAACAATGATATACTTCAGAAGTATTTCATTGGTTTTAGTCTGGGTCCATGGAAGGCACCATATAAAGGCTGGAATTCTCCGACCTTGCCCATGGCTGGAGTTTTCTACACCGACTGGTGAGAGATTTGGCTAAGCACCAAATTCTCCATTCTCGCTGGCAGTGGTAGCGAAGTTTGCAAGCCTGGAAAATTCTGGCCCAAAGCCTTTGTGTAACTTGGGTATCAAGCATTGTTTGATAAGCCTTTCCTGAAGCATCTTGAGACATTTGACTACATTAAAGCTTTTTTTGTAAATGTAAGTGGTTGTAAAATTTATCAAATGAATTGTAGGCACTATTAATGTTTGCATTACAAAATATTCCAACACCAATTACATGCTAGTAATGACCAGCAAATTCAGGGTCTTCAGTTTCCTATTAGGTCAAAAACGTGTTACTTGCCTGTCTCCAAAATATCATCGCCCTTTTATGAAGGGGAACATAGGAATGTAGGAATTAGGAGCAGAAGTAGGCAAATTCACTCCTTTGATCTTGCTCTGCCATTCAATCAGATCATGGCTGGTGTCTTTCTGGTCTCAAATGCACCTCCCCACCCATTCCTCATATCTCTTCAACCCTCTTTTTAAATGAAAAAATGTGTCCATCTCCTTCTTGAAGCCATTCAATGATTCAGACTCCATCAGCTATGGAGCAGCGAGTTCCACAAATTCACCACCATCTAAGAGAAGGCGTTCCTCCTCATCTCAGTATGAAATCTACCACCTCTCAACCTATATCTGTGACCACTTGTTCAAGATTGCGCCGGAAGACGAATCATTTTGTCCAGATTGACTCCATCAATCCCTTTTAAAATTTCATTTTATACTCATCCTTCTAAACGCCTAGAGAAAAAACAGTAAAAAATGTAAACTAATAGTATTGCCTGGCCCGAATTGGTCTCGTGTACGTTAAAATAGAACAGTGGTTCTGACCAGTACTTTCTTTTCCCACATTTTGTTGTCTTTTCCTATAGTTTCTGATTGATTGAAAAGTACTTTTCTTCACCTTTCTTTCAATTAATTGGTTGCAATGAGTTTAAATGCTGAAACGGCTACATCGGAGATGTGGCCAATTTAAAGGAAGTCTCTCATGGACATCTGTGTTGGTCAGTTTGATTATCTTTGGACAATGTGAGGTGAACGTGATACCCAGTGGGTTCACTTTCTTGCATATGAGCTTTGACCTGAGTTGTTTTTTTCTGCCGACCGCGTTGTAGTGATTATTGAACCTCATGGTTGATGTGTGTGTTAAGTGCCTCATTCTCACCATTCTGCCGCTGGCTGAAACTTTTGATTGTATAATCAAACTCACAGGGTGCCATTTTACCACTCGTTCATCCCAAGCTCCTACTGCAGCAAGGTCAGAGAATTTGGCGGATTGTGGAACTCGCTGCTCCATAGTGTGATGGGCTGGCATGAATGGGGACAAAGTACAAAGGGTTAAGAGCTTCGAGTTTCTAGGTGCCCAGTTCACTAACAACCTGTCCTGCTCCCTCCATGCTGACACTATAGTTAAGAAAGCCCACCAATGCCTTGCTTTCTCAGAAGACTCAGGAAATTTGGCATGTCAGCTACGAATCTCACCAACTTTTGTAGATGCACTATTGAAACCTTTCTTTCTGGTTGTATCACAGCTTGGTATGGCTCCTGCTCTGCCTAAGACTGCAAGAAATTACAAAAAGCTGTGAATGTAGCCCAATCCATCACATAAACAAGCCTCCCATCCATTGACTGTGCCCATACTTCCCACTGCCTCGGCAAAGCAGCCAGGAAATTAAAGACCTCACACACCCTAGATATTCTCTCTTCCACCTTCTTCTGTCAGGAAAAAGGCACAAAAATATGAGGTCATGTACCAGCTGACTCAAGAACAGCTCCTTCCCTGCTGCCACCAGACCTTTGAATGGATTTACCTTACATAAAGTTGATCTTTCTCTACACCCTAGCTAAGACTGTAACAATACATTCTACACTCTTTCCTTCCCTTCTCTATTATCGGTATGCTTTGTCTATATAACGGGTAAAAAACAATGCTTTTCACTGTATGTTAGCACATGATAATAATAAATCAAATCAAATTGATGGTAAGATTCCAGCCTCAAAGAGAAGGTCTGTACCCACTACAGCGCTGCGAACCCCTCACACATCTCTTTGCAAAATACACACAGGGCTTTCTCGTTCCAGTATGAATGATTGCAGGTACAAAAAAATGAATGATGTCACAGACTAGGAGAACTGCAGCTTGGTAATATCCCAATATTTCATTTTGAAGACACAATTTTTACCACAAAATAATGTGTGCTGTTCGGTTGGAGATTGCAGTTCTCAGGGATATAATTTCCTGAAAAACATGAGAATATTAATAAATAGCGGCAGTATATCAACATCAGCTTCCTAACTCATTTTAAACTGGAGATTTGATATTGTATGGGGTATTAGCTTGACAAGTCTGGGACAAAGTTTGATAAATAATTTGATAAAATAGCTTGATAAAAAGTTTGATAAATCTGTGATCGTGTCTCAAAATCATGCTTTATTATAATCACTTGGGCCCCAGGAAGTAGAATTCTCTTTCAAATTCAGCTTCCTGGCAGTTCCATTTTATATTTCCACTTGGTAGAACTGCCCAAATCCTGACACAACCTTTTGATGCCCCCCGTTATTGTTGATGATGGATTGTAATTCAGATTTCAGATGTTTGAGTCCCGTTCTGTTACTTTACATTTATTTTCCCCATTAGATTCCCTTCTGGAATATTTCAGTAAAACATGGAATTGTTAAATGCTCAGTTCTTCTGCAAAAAATAACTTCTCAGTTCTCCAATTCTTCCATTGCAAAAACAAAAGCATATTTTCCATCAGTAAAACATGATCTCTAATTGGTCATTCACCCCACATCACAGTGGCACAGTAGTTAGCACTGCTGCCTCACAGCACCAAGGACTCGGGCTTGATCCCTCGGCTTGGATCACTGTCTGTGTGGAGTTTGCACATTCTCCCTGTGTCTGCGTGGGTTTCCTCCGGATGCTCTAGTTTCTTCCCACAATCCAAAGATGTGTGGGTTAGGTTGATTGGCCATGCTAAATTGTCCCTTGGTGTCAGAGGATTAGCAAGGTAAATATGTGGGATTACGAGAATAGGGCTTTGTGGGATTGTGATGGGTGTAAATTCGATGGGCCAAATGGCCTCCTTCTGCACTGTTGGAGCCTATGATTCAAATCATAAGTTGAGTCCAGCACTGATGGGAGCCATTTAGTGCACTGTGCTCATGTTGGCTTATTATAGCTGATTCCATTCTCCAACCACATCAGCCACCAATGGAATCGGACTGTGTGAGGGGTAGACCATAGAAAAGTCCTTTGACCTTGAACGGTTTGGAGATGAGTAAGACTGCAAAATCTTACTGCATATATCCCATAGCCCCTGAAATTATCTTCACTTCAGGTAATTGTCAAATTCCCTTCTGAAAACCATGATTGAATTTGTCTCTGGCAGAACATTTCACCCTCCCCCACCCCACTCGCTGTGATAGACCAGTGAGCCTGCAATGAAATGGATGTTAGCATTTATTGCAAGAGGACTGGATTTTAAAGTAGAGAAGTGTTGTTGTAATTGTATAGGGTGTTGACAAGAGCACATCTGGAGAAGTGTGTCCAGTTTTGATCTCC
This sequence comes from Sphyrna mokarran, assembly GCA_024679065.1. NCBI lineage: Eukaryota > Metazoa > Chordata > Chondrichthyes > Carcharhiniformes > Carcharhinidae > Sphyrna > Sphyrna mokarran. The sequence goes on along the minus strand of JAGIQG010000017.1, from coordinate 13,192,036 downwards.
TTATTTGAGGAAGGATGTGGTAGCATTGGAGTCAGTTCAGAGGAGGTTGACCAGATTGATTCTGGAGATGAAAGAGTTGATGTATGAGGATGGATTAAACAGTTTGGACTTACGCTAGCTGGAGTTTAGAAAGAAGAGTGGGGATCTGATTGAGGTATTTAAAATACTAAAATTGATAAAGTAAATGTCGACCAAGTTTTTTCCCCTTATGGGGTAATCTAGAACAAGAGATCACAGGTACAGGTTGCAAAGCAGTAGATTTAAAACTGAGATGAAGACAAATTACTTCTCGCAAAGGGTGGTGAAGTTGTGGAACTTGCTGCCCCTAGCACAGTGAAGTCTGAATCATTAAATGGTTTCAAGAAGGAATAAATATATTTCTAATGAAAAATGGGTTAAAGGGACATGTGGAACAAGTGTGGAGTTGGATTTGAGACCAAAAAGAGATTAGCCATGATCTGATTGAATGGCAAAGCAGGCTTGAAAAGCTGAATTACCTACTTTTGCCCCTAATTCCGATGTTCCTGTTTGAAGAAGAACAACTAGAACTCCTCCAATCTTCTAATGTATCTGATCGTTCCTCATCCCAGCTTATAGCTTTGTTGTTCACTCTCCATGGCTTGCACATCCTTCCTGAAATGTGATGCCCTTCATTGAACATAGTTAGATCATGATTGATTTATATCGCACTTATATGGTGAGTGAATGGAACCGACGGCCATCGGAGGTTGTTGAGGCAAACTCACTGGGGTCTTTTAAGAGACTTCTGGTTGAGTATATGGAAAAGAATAGGATAGGGGGTTATAGATAGGTCTGTGGATTGATAGATGTGATTGGCGCAATTCGTGGGCCGAAGGGCCTGTTTGTGCTGTATTGTTCTATGTTCTATGTTATCCACCTCACTTCCATTGAGAACCTCATCCTGTAAAAATCAACCTCAGTTTTGAAAGTTCCAATTGTTTGCCAGCATCCAAAACCACTTGGGAGTAGAAAGTTGCAGAAGGTCTGCACCTGTCACAATGCATTTATCATGATAAGTCATTACAGGAGAAGATTTGGTGGCATCCTAGAAAGTTCCCCAATTAAAGCAGGGAATTATTGTCTGTTTGAACAAGTGGGTGAGATTTTCCAGCCTCACTCAAACAAGACCAGAAAATCAAGCACGAGGTCAAAGGACATTTCCGTTATCTGCCCCTTGCCCACTCCAATTCCATGGTAGGTGAGGCGGTGGAATTGCGCTGTATTGCAAATGATGAACAATTGGATGAGGGTTTGAATGGAATATATTTGGGGGTCTGATTCAATGTGGCTTCAAACACAAAAGGATGACTTTTTCACCAGAGTGAGACTTGAACCCACAATTTTCTGACTCAGATCAATTGAGTCACAACTGTCAGTGAGATTTTTCAGAACTAAGGCTCTCTAAATATTAGCATGTGAATGCTTAAATATATTTATATAAATTCAATTTTCATTTGTCCCCTTAACAACAAAGGCATAAGGTTGCTTACTTAAGTAATTGGGGTTTTATTACAATGGTGGATAAAGCCATTTTGCACAAACAAAGTTGTTTGTACACTAATATTTCACAAAGTAAAAATAAAGTTTATTTGTTAATCACAAATAAGGCTTACATTAACACTGCAATGAAGTTTACTGTGAAATCCCCCTAGTCACCATCTTCTGACGTGTGTTCGGCTCAATGCACCTAACCAGCATGTCTTTCAGACTGTGGGAGGAAACCGGAGCGCCTGGAGGAAACCCACGCAGACATGGGGAGAATATGCCACCTCCACACCAATAGTGACCCCAATCCAAGAATCAAACCTGGGTCCCTGGCACTGTGAGGCAGCAGTACTAACCACTGTGCCATCCCTAACCACTCCTTTTATGAGCACATATGTCTGGAATGTGTCTTTTAAAAAATCCCAGAGGTGTTTATGGTAATTTCAGGGATAAGCAACCAGCCTGGCATCTGTGTGGAGGGCTTGCCTGCTCACATCAACATCACTGGTGAGGATGATACTGGTTGCCAAGATCTGGATACGTGAGTACGAGATAGCAAGCGAATCTGGAGATCAAAGCAAAGGGGGAGTCAGTGCCATCAAAGGAAGATCACAGGACTGTCAGGTCAAAACAAGCCTAGGATTTCTAACAGCTTGCTCAGGTAATTCTGCTGTTTGTATCCGAATAGATAACATGCTGCCCTTACCTCACACCAAATGGCCTTGGGTGAAGGTCAACTTACTGAAACAATTATTTTGTGTTTTCAGTGTTTGGTGCGCAGCATGGCACTGGGTATCATTTTCTCTGCCAGTCTCAGCTAAGTTAAGGTCTGCAAGTTACTCTTCAAGTGTTAACAATTTTTACACAGTTCAGACAAAAATATTTCTCCAATTCTCTTACCTGTGGCAATGCAATTGGCAATGAGAGGCCAAGGAAAAGCACATGTAGTGAAGAATTGAGTACAGGTTACCTGGTAGTATATTTTTTCGATTGTAATGTGACCCTCTTTTTTCTCCACCTGTCCATTGGAAAGGGCTTTCTGTCTCAGGACTGCTAGGAATTTAGATTCAGAGTAAAATACTAAGTGTGCAGCTAAACTGAAAGAGCAATGGAAATTGGTCCTCAGGCCTAATCAATACATTCAGCCTGATTTGCCATCACTGGTTGCAACTCCACTAACACCGTACATAATATCAGAATCTTATCTAAGCTCGCCTGAGTGAAGGGATCAATATTCGACTCAGAGAAGAATCATAGAAGCCCTACACTGCAAGTGGAGGCCATTTGGCCCAATGAGTCTGCACCAACAACTATCCTGCTATAACCCCATATATTTACCCTGCTAGTCCCCCTGATACTCAGGGTCAATTCAGCATAGCAAATCAAACTAACCTGCACATCTTTGGCAAGTGGGAGGAAACCAGAGGAAACCCATGCAGATGCGGGAAAAATATGCAAAGTCCACATAGACAGTGATCCAAGGCCAGAATTGAACCCCGGACCTCCAGTGCTGTGAGACGGCAGTGTTAACCACTGTGCCACCGTTCTGCCACCTGCTTTCCACCAGCAATGACCATCAGGTATTTCCAGGAGGAGTGATCATGCTGGGCTACATTCGGAGAGAGGCACTGCTATCCTACAAACACAACGAGAACATTTTCAAAAATAATTTCAAACATGTGAAATTGAACTGCCTGGTTACTGAGTTTGACAGGGGATGGGCTGAAGTGTTTTTAATAAACCATACTCCCCCAGCAATCATTATAGATGATTCTCTTTATCTAACTTTGTCCAGACTTGTCAGGCTAACACCCTGTATAATATCAAAACCTCCAGTTTAAAATGAGTTTGAAGACTGGTGTTGATATACTGCAGCTATTTATGAATATTCTCATACTTTTCAGGAAATTATATTCCTGAGAACTGCAATTTCAAACATAACAGCACCCATAATTTTGCAGTAAAAATTGTCTTCAACATGAAACATTGCAATGTTACTAAGCTACACTTCTCCTCATCTACATCATTATTCATCTTTTGTACTTACCATCATCCACAATGGATAAGAAGGATTGTATTTTGCGAAGTAAATAGATGGCAAGCTGTTTGCAGGCATATTCTGGATGCTGCCCTCCTCTTTGTGAGTTTGATGATTAGGCTTCAACCAGTACAGACAAATTAGCTAAAAATATGTTCAACACGCATTTCCAATAATCTCCATGACCTGGTTGGCTGAATATATAAAAAGACTTTGGTCAAAGTTCAAGTACAAGCAAGTGAAAGCAATAAGTGTCACATTCCACTCATGATGATTTGAGTTGATTTGATTTATTGTCACATGTATTAACATACAGTGAAAAATATTGCTTCTTGCTCGCGATACTGACAAAGCATACTGTTCATAGAGAAGGAAACGAGAGAATGTAGCGTTACAGTGATAGCTAGGGCTTCGAAAAATATCAATTTAATGCAATATAAGTCCATTCAAAAGTCTATGGCAGTAGCAGGGAAGAAGATGTCCTTGAGTCAGTTGGCATGTGACCTCAGACTTTTGTATCTTTTTCCCGACGGAAGAAACTGGAAGAGAGACTTCCTGCTTTGACAATTCAGAAGTTAAACCGGTCACATCTATGGTGTAGCCATGTCAGCGTTTCAATTTGTTACACCTAATTATCTGATTTGGGATTGACAATGACTGAAATTGCAAGGCATCGCACCTACATTGCTTATTTTCTGACAAGGGTCCTTCAACAGACACTAGACTCCTACTTTACATATTTACAGGGCCTAACGCACTGCAGCACTAAACATGACATCAATAAAAAGGCTCCTGTGTGTTCAGTAGTGAGGCCAAGGAGAAAAATGGGTGCAATGCATACCAATCCCTAATCCTTCTGCTCTACAATTTGCTTCAAATAAGGGGCCTAAATGAGTTTTGTACATAAGCTCGGTGCCCAACTACACAGCACAAAATGTTACAGATTGCTACCTCCTGCATTTCAGCCATATCTCCTTTTAATCCTTTCCTTTTTTTCTATTATATTCTTCATTCCATTGTGCTTTCATATTTGCGAGTCGTTCAGTTCACTATCAATTGCTGGTCAAAAATTACATTTTCTGTCAATTGTGTGACAAGAGCATTTTGGAAAAAGATTTTAGCAACAGAAGAAATATGACATCTTACACTTTCAGATTCAGGTTCAGAGAGGAATTGAGGTGGCTTCTTGGAGGACTTGGGTGAGGAGTATTTCAGGCTGAAGTGAACATGTTCTGGAAGGAAAATACAAGTAATTTGATGGGTATAGAATGGCAGAGGTCAGATCCAGATTAACAAGGAGGTAAAACACAGTTGAAAGGTTTGATTCTTTCAGTTATTGGCAAAGTGCCAGATAGGAATACAGCTTGGTATGGCTCCTGCTCTGACCAAGACCACAGGAAACTACGAAGGGTTATGAACGTAGCTTCAACATCAGCGAGATGAGGGGGATAGATAGATTGGACACTCAGAGACTATTTCCTTGGGTGGATGTAGTTGTTACTAAGGGGCATAACTTGGTGGGAATTATAGGAGGAATGTCTGAGGTAGATTCCTTATTCAGAGAGTTGTTGGGGTGTGGAACGTTCTGCCTGCTGTGATACTGGAGTCAGTCACTTTAGAAACTTTCAAGCGGTCATTGGATAGGCATGTGGAACACACCAGAATGGGATAGCTTGATCTTGGGTTCGGACATAACTCAGCACAATATCGAATGCTGAAGGGCCTGTACTGTGCTGTACTATTCTGTGTTCTATGTTCTACGTCCTAACTACACATGGAGGAACTGGGGACACTTCGATAATTTCTCCCTATGATTGGTGGTCAAATAAAGTTACACCTTTATTTGAGACAGTGGCTTTGGTGAGTCTTGTATTGTCTGAAATTTTGGTTACCTCATAACCCCTGCAACAGAAGGGAAGTCATGGAAACAAAGAGTAGGAGTAGGCCCTTTGAGCCTGCTTTGCCATTCAACATGATCATGGCTAATCAATCGACCTCAATCTTATATTTCTGCCTTTTCCCCATACCCCCAAAATTGATCTATCTCCGTATTGAATACATTCAGTGACTTGATTTCCACAGCCTTTTGTGGCAGAGAGTTCCACAGGAGTACAGAAATCTTTCTTCATCTCAGTCCTAAGTACATACCATAAAGTCCTTACAGTGCAGAAGGAGGCCACTCAGCCCATCCAGTCTGTACTGACAATTATCCCACTTAGGCCCTATCCCCGTAATACCATACATTTACCCCACTAATCCCCTGACACTAAAGGTCAGTTAGCTTGGTCAGTCAACCTAACCTGAACATCCTCAGACTGTGGGGGGAAAAGGCAACACCCGCAGGAAACCCACCCAGACACAGGGAGAATGTGTAAACTCCACACAGGAGGCTGGAATCAAACCGGGTCATTAGTGCTGTGAGTAACAATGCTAACCATTGTGCCACCGTGGGTCTAACCCCTACTCTGATCTGCATCCCTTGTACTGAAATCCCTAAACAAGGAAAACATCCTCCCTACATCTTGTTTTCAAACAACGAGGCAATTTTAAAACAGAGCAAGGAGCTTTGAGCGGAATTATTTATTTTCTCCGCTTGAATTAATTCACAGTACTGTTACTGATTTATTCAGGTGTAAGATCAGCCTCATGCAAACCATTTTAACATCAGTTCCATCTCTCCTGAGCGCAGATAAATTTTGCAGTAGATTATGTTTTTTTAAACTAAGAGTCAAAAGCTGGAGGAGCTTTTTTTTTTCTCCCTGCAGAAGGTTTAGCATTTTATTAGAATGTATAAAATATCAGAAACTCACAAACACAGCTACAGGTGGCTAACATTCCTGGTGCTAGGAATGAAATGAAACCATTTCCCAATTGCCAAATTGAATGAGTTAGCAGATCCTGGCAGATGTGAGACTGGTCTGAATTGCCCAAAGGCTGGCAGGAGTAGGTGGTGCTGGTGAGCCTTGCACCAAGGCTATGGAGCTGGGGGTCCTGTATGTCAGCGGTATCCAATGACCTTTGTGGGAAAAATGTGATCAGTTTGGGATGTGTTGTGCAGGATATTGAGGGTTCACGGGAATCATAGAATCCGTACTGTACAAAGGAGGCCATTCAGCCCATTGATTCTTTATCGCTCACGTCGCACCCAGGCCCTATTCCCCTAACTCAACCCATTTACCCTGCTAATCCTCTCACCCCCCCCTGGGTTTTTTTAATGAGATTTGTAACTGGGACTTTTTCAGAGCATTGAGTGTGGAGATTCAGGTGAGAAGCTGAACTGTCCGAACCATCGCAATCTAGAACAGTTTTCCTGCCAATTCAGCACTTGTGGGAGAATCGCCTTGAAAGGGTCAATTTAGCATGGTCAATCAACCTAACCTCCAGAATATCTGGAGGAAACCCACAGAAACACGGAGAGAATGTGCAAGTTTCACTCAGATAGTGACCCGAAGCTGGAATTGAACCCGTGTCCGTGGCACTGTGAGGCAGCAGTGTTAACCATTGTGCCACCGTGATGCACTTTTATATATCTGCCAAACCTCCCTCAATCCCTACCACCTACACTGCTCCCCGCCTTCCCAAACTGAAGCACAATGGGAAGAGGAAAAGAAGCAAGAAAAGAAGAAAGCTCTTTATCTCTCTCTCCTGCACTTAAAAATTACACCATGAAAGAACCCAGGTGTATCTATCAGTTTTAGATCTCATCTGAGAGATTTCATCTCTGGGTGTCATTTTCTTGTTCATGGCCAATGTGAATCGTTATGCTAGATGATGTTACTTACCTTGGTTTTAGTCCCCAGGATCCAGCTTTCAAAACTAAAAGGACATGAAATCAGAGATTGGGTGGGAATAGTGTACTGGCATTGGAAGCAGTCCAGGGAAGATTCACTGGGTTAATAGAAACTTGAAGCAGGAGTAGGCCATTTGAAATTTTGAGTCTGTTCCGCCATTCATTATAACAATGGCTGATCATTGAATTCAATATCCTGGTTTCTCCCTTCCCCTTCACATCTCTTGATCCCTTTAGCTCCAAGCGTTGTATGTGATTTCTTCTTGAAATCACACATTTCATTATTTTCTATGGTAGTGAAGGGTTGGATTGTATGTGCAATCCTGGATATGGAGGGATTTTCTTGTGAGGAGACATTGAGTAGGTTGGACTTGTACTGATTGGAGTTTAGAAGAATTAAAGATGACCTTATTGTGACATATAGGGGCTGGATAAAGGTAGGTGCTGAGAGATTACTTCCCTTTATGGAGAAGTCTAGGACCAGAGGGCATAATTTCATTTAAATCTATTTAATTTAGAGTTGCAGAAGAGTTTCTTCTCCCAGTGGGTAGTGAATCTGTGGAATTCCTTCCCACAGAGGGCTGTAGTGGTTGGGTCTTTATGCTCGAGGCTGAGGTTGGCATTTCATAGAATCAGAGAATCCTTACGTGAAGTTGGCAGCCATTCGGCCCATCGAGTCTGCATCAATCACAATCCCAACCAGGCCCTATTCCCATAACTCCATACATTCACCCTGCTAATCTGCTGACACTAAGGGTCAATTTAGCACCGTCCATCAACCTAACCTGAACATCTTTGGACTGTGGGAAGAAACCGGAGCACATGGAGGAAACCCACGCAGGCACAGGGAGAATGTGCAAACTCCACACAGACAGTGATCCGAAGTTGGGATTGAACACGGCCCCCTGACGCTATGAGGCAGCAGTGCTAACCACTGTGCCACCCATTTCTTTAATCAGTAAGAGAATCAAGAGGATAAGTAGAGTTGAGGATTATCTGATCAGTCATGGTTTCAAGGAGCAGAGCTCCTTGATGGGCTGAACAGCCTACTTCTGCTCCTCCATCTTGTGGTTATGGTCTTATGGTCTATCGAGAAAAGCGATAGAAATCCACCTTGAATGTGTTTCTGAGATTAAACAACTACCCAAGGAATCTCAGTAGATTACTAACATATTCCCTGGACTTGGAAACCAGAAATGTTTTTATGTCCTTCATTTGCCACTTTACTTTTTCCAAATTGTGTGCAGGATTGTTATTTTAGCGATTCACTTAATAAGTTTAGTGATAGAGCATTTTGAGTGTAATCAGACAGATTTTATTCACTACATGTCTATATGTATTTGACATGAAAGTGCATTAAAGTGCAACACAGGTACTTTTATATTCAATATAATGAAATCAAGAGGAAGAAAAGATCAATATTCCATAAAGCACTTTTCAACAAAGTTCATTATCTTGGCTGAACTGGGGCATTTGAAATGCCAAAATAAAATTAAGCTACATGAAAATTATATTGTCCCCACACTGTTATTCTTGGCTGAGTTGAACACTTTCTACAATAATAAGCAAAAAAGAAATACTCTGGTTTGATGTAAAAGAATCAACAGCAGATGGAGAATGGAGTGCGTTGGATATTCAAGCCGAGACTTTTGTTTGCGGTTTAAGATTGAAACCTCCTCCTGTGAACTGAGGGAAGCTTGTCCTCTGAGGATGGATTAAAGGCTGTACCTCCTGTTCCAGGGCTTTTTGCTTCTCACTGAAGAGAAAGAAGAAATCCAATTTATTTCAAAAATATTACAATTATTTCTTTTTCTATATATAGACACGGAGCGGGATTTTCCAGCTGCACTCACTTCAAGCTGAAAAATCCTGCCAGAGATTAATGGGCCTTTGCATGGTCCATGTCCTGCTCCCATAGTGGGCGGGATGGAGGAATTCCACCCGTGATATTCGTTTTGAAGATCTATCTAGTATTGGATGAGGAGAACTTGCCTCCCTCAAAAAATGCCACACCTCTGGAAATCCCTAACATGGAAAACTGCAGACATTCAGTCCTTGGGTGCACCTCAAAATCAGGGATTGACAGAAACCCAGGGAATTACTGGAGACAGTGCAGGAATTGTATAGCTGAGGTAGAAAATCAATCATGACCTTAGTGAATGGCTGAGCATGCTTGAAGGACTGAATGGTCTACTCCTGTTCCCACACTTCTTATATTCCTGTGCTCAGGCAGTCTAACTCTGTTCCCATTTATTATAAATATATCTTAAAAAGGCCATACTTTTTATAGAGGGAGTGCAGCGAAGGCTCACCAGATTGATTTTGGAATGGCAGCATTGTCTTCTAATGTGTTCAAGAGGCAGCTAGATATAGTACTTGGGCAAATGGATCAAAGATTACGGGATGAAAGCAAGATTAGGCTATTGAGTTGGATGATCAGCTATGATCGTAATGAATGGCAGAGCAGACTTGAAGAGTCAAATGGCCTCCTTCTGCTCCTATCTTCTATGTTTCTAGAAGACATTGGATCGATTGGGCCTGTATTTGATGGAATTTAAAAGAACGAGAAGGGATCTAATTGCAAAGCATAAAATTCTGACAGGTTTGGGCAGACTGGATACAGGGATGCTGTTCATTTTGGTTGGGGATGTCTAGAACAAGGGTCACAGTTTAAAGATAGGGTCAATTAGGACAGACATGAAAAGTTTCTTCACTTCGAGGGCTGTGAACTAGTGGAATTCTCTGCAGAGGCTAAGTCACTGAATATTCTTAACAAGTAAATAGATAGGTTTCTGTACCGTATCAAGAGGATCAGGGAGAACACTGGAGAATAACATTGAGATACAGGATCAGCCATGATCGTATTGAATGATGGAGCAGATGCGAAGAGCTGAACGGCCTACATCTACTCCTATTTTTCATGTTTTTCTATAGAAATTCTGACCTGGAATTTGTTGTTGCTCGCCTGAAATAAAAAGTGGTCAGTTCTTCATTTGGAAGAGGAGATTCCTTGAAAAAGAGCACAACCAAAATTCCAAATGTTGACTGCTCTTTAAAAGAATGGTGGAAAATTGGACTTGCTTCCACATGAAGTGCTTGAGGCAAATTGCATGGATGCATTTCAGGGGAATTTAAAATAACCGCATGAGGGAGAGAAAGGGGAATTGAAGGATAATCTGATAGAGTTAGATGAAGGAGAGTGGGAAAAATCTCATGCAGAGCATAAATATCACCGCAGTGAGTTTAATGGCCTGCTTCTGTGCTGGGAATTCTACAGATTGAGTATATATATACAAGATGCTGCTCATATTTATGGGGCAGACAATGTAAGAACCTGCAAGGAATACACAATAGAAGGTACAAATAGATCTCCTCACATATTCCCAAGTGAATCTAAAAGACTTGGCCTCCTTGGGATGAGGATGCTTCGACAGACAGGCTTAGAGCCTGAAGCAACTGTCTTTTTGCAATCGTGTGGAGTTCCATATTGTCTCCTGAGCGAAAAATATAATTATCCAGAGAGCAGAGTCTAACTTTATATCCTAACTCTGATTTTTAAGTTTTCTTTGCTTCATTTTTGCTGACCATTTAAAATGCAAAACTGAAAAAAGAATCCCTGAATTACTCTGCAATGGAAAGAACCCCGAGAGTGACTCACAAACCATGGAGATATGCCTTTAAAGATTTGATCTCAAACTCTGGGAAATCTAGATAGGCCACCAGTCCAAACCTCTTGCCAAGCGAGTCCCACCAAACATGAAAGCTTTTGTGGTGTGACACAGTTCATCACAAAACTTTCTTGCTGGGTTGCCTATTCTCCAGCATCAACCACCCTCCAACCTCTTCTCAATTTTCTGAATCATCTGCCCACAAACACCACCGTGTGGTGGCACGGTGGCACAGTGTGAGCACTACTGCTTCACAGCGCCAGGGACCCAGGTTCGATTCCCAGCTTGGGTCACTGTCTGTGTGGAGTTTGCAAGTTCTCCCCGTATCTGCATGGGTTTCCTCCTACAGTCCAAAAAAAACGTGCTGACTAGGTGCATTGACCATGCTAAATTCTCCCTCAGTGTAGCCGAATAGGCACCGGAGTGTGACTAGGGGATATTCATTGTAAGTAACTGCATTGCAGTGTTAATGTGAGCCTACCTGTGACACCGATAGATAAATAAAATAAATAACAAACTGCCATAAGGTTTCCCTTTAAGAATTTGCAATTCTCACTCCACTCCCTTCTGTTAAAAATAGCTATCAGAGCTGATTGGAGTGAAAATTTTGATTTAGAAAAATCGGCCCTGTATATTCAATCCCTGTGGCACTAAGTGAGTTACAATGCAATAAAACACAAAGAGGCGACTCAACTTTAAAGGACTGAGGTGTGTGAATTCACTAACCGTCATGTCTTTTTCCTCCAAACAAATTAAACAATAGTCACTTCTTATTGATCTTTTTTTCAAATTGCACTATAGCTTAAGCAAGTGCAAGATATTGATCACTTGAATAGTACAAGCAATTAGATTTTATCTTCAAATGGAAGTTCAGGCTTATTCATCACACTATATATATTACAGTACATTTCAGCACTTCTCAGCCATTTCAATAAATCTGATGTGTTTAGAATCTTTAGTTTATTTAATAGTTTAACCTTTTGAAGGTTGCTGTAGCATTTTTGCAATGTGCGCAAATTTGAAAAACATAAAGATTACAAATACATCAAGATGCAAGGGGCCTAGGGTCGTCAACTTCTCATCCTTGTTTTCAAATCCCTCGAAGGCCTCACCCTTTATATTGGTGCATTCACCAACAATTCTCTGAGATATTGGCTCTCCCCTAATTCCAGTCTCTTATGCAGTATCTCTAATTTTATATTTTTCACAATTTGCGACAAATGAGCTGCCAATCATTTTGGCTAATCAAATAAACGGCATGGGAGTGGCATAGTGGTTAGCACTGCTGCCTTACAGTTCCAGTGACCTGGGTTTGATTCCGGCTTGGGTCACTGTCTGTGTGGAATCTGCACACTCACCTCGTGTCTACATGGGTTTCCTCCCATACTCCAAATATATACAGGTTACCCAAAGGGTGGTTCGGGAGTGGAATGCCCTGCCTGCAGCGGTTGTAGATGCGCCAAGTTTGGTGGCGTTTAAGAGGTTAGTTGATAAGTATATGGAAGAGAAGGGAATGGTTTAGTTTGGAGGGGCATTGCTTTTTATATTGGTCGGCGCAACATCGAAGGCCGAAGGGCCTGTTCTGTGCTGTAATGTTCTATGTTCTATGTTCTAGGTTAGATGGATTGGCCATGCTACATTGACCCTTAGTGTCAGGGGATTAGCGGGATAAATATGTGGGACTGCAGGAATAGGGTCGGGTAAGATTGTGGTTGGTGCAGACCTGAAGGGCTGAACAGCCTCCTTCTATACTGTAGGGATTCTATGACAAACTAAATCAATCAAATTGAGGGATAAAGTAAAAGGGGCATTCCCTTAAAGGGTCGTGGCAGAGGAGAGAGGGTGGTAGAAGGGCTGCCTGAAAAATAAAACAACGTGTAAAAGAAACTTTACATGTCAAACTAAAATGTTATTAAAGAGTCAATAATATACCCCAGAGTGCCTGTAGGGCTCAATGAGCATGCAAGGCCTCAACATCAACCATGGACAGCCAGTGCTCTTCTTCAGGGGCACCTAAATGCCCCATAGGTAGCACAATGCCTCACAGTGCAAGGGACCTGGATTCACTTGGCTTGGGTCACTGTGTGTGAGGAGTTTGCACATTGTCCATGTGTCTGGGTGGATTTCCTCTGGGTGCTCCGGTTTCCTCCTGAATGCTTCTTGGCCTTTTGACTAAGATCAAGTGTAGAATCAACATGCTGTGCTTGATCAAAGTCATTAGATCACATTTTAGCTTCATTTGAAACAATTTTTAAAAGCGGCATCTCGGCCTTTTTGGCTAAGATGCAGATAAAATCAAGCCTTGGAGGAGGTGTGATGCTTACTTCAACCAGCTTGGATCACGTAGATCAAGCCCAAGACAGGAGGTGAGAGTCCTGTCTTGTCAACTTGGATCGGGAATGTCTCAAATTATTGAGATTCTGAATTGGACTTAATAGATTGAATTGGAATAAAAGCAAAACTGAACAACATGCTGGTTAGGTGCATTGACTCAAACAGGCATTGGACTATGGCGACTAGGAGAATTTCACAATAATTTCATTACAGTGTTAATGTAAGTCTTACTTGTGACGAAAAAGATAAGCTTTCAAAAAAAATTTGGAATTCTCTCCCTACATCTCTCTACCTTATTTCTTCCTTTAAGGCACTCCTTAAGATCTAACTTATTTAATCAAAAGCATTTTGTTGTGTGACATTATTCCTGAATGTGGCGCAATATCACACTTTATATTATAATATTCTTGCAGAGCACACTTACATTAAAGACACCACACAAATCGAAGTTGTTGTGATTGAGAATATTCTTGGAGATTTAATTATGTGACACTTGTCTGTGGTTTGCACATTGACCTTATAAAGGTTGTCTCCCTCTGAGTTGATGTCTTTGTTCCATGTACATCTATGAAAAGAATGTTTTTGCTCACTGCCAGGGATTCGGGTTTCTGGAAATGTCCCAAGTGAACCCATGAATTGTTCTCTACTGCCCTCAAGAGCTGTGCTCTCTGAATCCCCAGCACTTCTGAGGGATCAAAGATAACCAATTCTTTATAATCACAAACACAAGTAATAACTGTTGGAGACAATCATTTTGGGACTGTTGGAAACCAAGACGTTTCCACGTTCATGCCACACAAATACTAGATAATGACCATCACCAATAAGAGACATTCCTAATTTCTTGATATTCATTGGTGTTACCATCACTGAATCGTCCACTGTCAACATCCCTGGAGTTACCATTGACCCAGAAACAACTGGACTTGCCCATATGGACTTTAGTAAGGCGTTTGATAAGGTGGCCCATGGAAGACTTCTACAGAAAATGCAGATGTGTGGAATAGAGAGTGATTTAGCTAATTGGATTAGGAATTGGCTGGCAGATAGAAGACAGAGGGTGGTGGTTGATGGGAGATATTCATCGTGGAGTTCGGTGACAAGTGGTGTGCCTCAGGGGTCTGTTTTGGGGCCCCTGCTGTTTGTAATTTTTATAAATGATCTGGATGAGGGTATTGAAGGATGGATTAGTAAATTTGCAGATGACACTAAAGTCGGTGGAGTGGTAGATAGTGAAGAGGGGTGTTATAGTTTGCAGAGTGACTTGGACAAGTTGCAGAGCTGGGCCGAGAGGTGGCAAATGGAGTTTAATGTGGAAAAGTGTGAGGTAATGCACTTTGGCAGGAACAATAAATGTGTAGAGTATAGGGCTAATGGTAGGGCTCTTAATAGTGTTGAGGAACAGAAGGATCTTGGTGTATGTGTCAATAGATCCCTGAAAGTAGGCAGTCAAGTGGATAAAGTTGTTAAGAAGGCATATGGAGTCTTAGCTTTTATTGGTAGGGGGATTGAATTTAGGAGCCGCAGCATCATGTTGCAACTGTACAAAACTCTAGTGCGGCCGCACTTGGAGTATTGTGTGCAGTTCTGGTCCCCACATTATAAGAAAGATGTGGAGGCATTGGAGAGGGTACAGAGGAGGTTACCAGGATGTTGCCTGGTATGGAGGGCAGGTCCTATGAAGAGAGGCTGAAGGATTTGAGGTTGTTTTCGTTAGAAAGGAGGCGGCTAAGAGGGGATCTTATTGAAACATATAAGATGATTAGAGGTTTAGATAGGGTGGACAGTGATAGCCTTTTTCCTAGGATGGAGAAAGCTAGCACGAGGGGACACAGCTTTAAATTAAGGGTATGAGTTATAGGACGGATATCAGAGGTAGGTTCTTTACTCAAAGAGTGATTAGGGAGTGGAATGCCCTGCCTGCAGCTGTTGTAGATGCGCCAAGTTTGGTGGCGTTTAAGAGGTTAATTGATAAGTATATGGAAGAGAAGGGAATGGTTTAGTTTGGAGGGGCATTGCTTTTTATTTTGGTCGGCACAACATTGAAGGCCGAAGGGCCTGTTCTGTGCTGTAATGTTCTATGTTCTATGTTCTATAAATACAGGAAAAGGATTAGCTATTTAATACCATGAGCCTGTTCTGCATTCAATGCGATCATGAATTAATCTACAATTTAACTGCCTTCATCCCATGTTCCTTAATATTTTTGGTTAAAAGTTAAATTGTTTTGCTTTAATTGCCACTGTGGAAGAGAATTTGGCAGAGAGGAGGTGGTAGCACTGCGATATTGTCACAGGACTAGTAATACAGACATCCAGGGAACACCCTGGGGACCCGTGTCAAATCCCACCACAGCAGATAGTGCCAAGGCAGTGCCCAGGTAGTGCTGGCACTGTTCAAGTAGTGCCATGGCCAATGACAGGGGGCAGTGCCAGGTGATGATGTGGGGCTGGGGAAGGGGGAGGGTGCTGAAGGAGAGAAGGATTACCAGGGTTCATATCTATGTCCACAGTCATACAGAATCATTTCTGGACTCCAAGTCTTTATCACTATTATGGGATTATTGTCAGAACCCATATTATTAGACTCATAGTGTCCAGTGCCTCCAGCCATTTCCTGATAATATATGGAGTGAATAGAATTGACTGAAGTCTGGCATCTGTGATTCTAGGGATCTTTGGAAGAGATCGCAATGGATCATCTATTCTTTTGGCTGATGATTGTTGCAAATGCTTCAGCTATTGATTCACGCAGCTACAACGCTGGCACTATCTGGCAATATGGAAAGTTGCCCAGGTACGTCTTGTACAGAAAGAAAGAACAAATCCAAATGGGCCAATTAACCAACCTATCAGTCTATTATCATTCATCAATAAAGTGATGGAAAGGGTTATTGACAACAGTAGCAAGTGGCACTAGCTCAGCAATAACCTGCTCACTGACACTCAGATTAGGTTCTGCCAGGGTCATTCAGCTCCTGACCTCATTATAGCCTCAGTTCAAACATGGACAAAAAAGTTGAATTCCAGAGGTCAGGTGACAGTGACAGCAAACTAAGTTGAATGTTGCCTTGATGTCCAGACCGAGGAACCCGAATTCCAGACATAGGAACCCTAGCAAAATGGAGTCAATGGGAATCAGAGGAAAAACCCTTCGCTGTTGAATCATGGTGGTTGGAGTTCAATCATCTCAGCTCCAAAGCATCACTGCAAGAGTTCCTCAAGTAAATGCTTGAGGAACTGAGGATAAATGAAAAATAAGGATAATGAATCTCCTCATTTTCCAAAGCCTATCGACTTTTGACAAGTCAGGAGTGCAACAGAATACTCTCCACTTGCCTGGAGAAGTGCAGCTTCAACACTCAAAAAGACTGACACCATTCAGGACAAAGATGCCTTTTTGATTAGCTTCCGCAAATATTCTTTCTCTTCACCACCAACATACAGTCGCAGCAGTGTACCATCTGCAACAGGGTTCCCCAAATTCTTCCAGCCACACAACCCTTGGGGCCTTCTAAGACTGTGAGGAACCTCTGAGAATTGTCCTTACTATATTGAACCATTAAACCATAAAGAGTGATTATTATTGCACAAAGACACAAAAGACAAACTTAAAAGAAGCCTCTATATCTTATTTGCATACATTTATAATTTAAAAGTTGTTATTCCACAAATACTTCCAAGTCTCACCTTCTTTTTATAATTTTTAATGGGAGCAACCATTCACACATACTCCCTCATCCACGCCCTCTCTCATACTTACCCACTCATCCTCACCCGCTCCACCTTCACACTCATTCACACTCATCCACCCTCTCTCACACTCACACTCATCCATTCACTCTCACACTCTCGGACCCTCACTCACTCTCACCATCACCCATTCTCATCCTCACCCACTCTCTCCTTATATTTAATCCACACTCACACTCATTTATACTCACCACTATCACACACCCATACCTACACTCTCACCCACGTTCTCACCTACTCGCCCTGCTCAAGTCTCCTTTTTACTAAGTTTTTACTCCAGTTTTAAAAATACAAAGTCAATGCTCAGAATGAACTGGGTAAGATCAAATCCATTCCTTGCTTGCTCCAAAAACCCAAATTCAAAATCCAACTGAATTCAATTTATGGCACCCATAAGAGAGACAAACAAGATCCATACAGACAAGGTGAGGTATTATAGCCCATCTTGGGCTTGATCTGATGTTTGATCTCAGCCAAAAGGCCATTAATCTTTGAAACAGGCATAAGCCATTAGACACAAAATCTCCATCCATTACCTCTGAGGGAAGATAAATTAACTTTTAATTCCAAGGACCTTCTTTCCAATAGAAACTTTGATTAAACTTGCTGGCCTTATAAGTGAATTCTGTGGTTGACAGAAAATTAGCAGAAGTACTTGTGCGTGGAAAATAAGTATAAACAGAGACAACTGCAGTCAACTGATTGGTACACCAGAATTGTCTTTCTAGGTAAAGCAACAGGACTGTGTAATTTTACTGATCTCCTGGTAGAATCCCCAAAGAAAGTGAGTGAATGCCTGCTTTACACCACCTCCATGATGATTCCACTGGGATTACAGCAAGAAATCTATTCGACCCCCAAAGAGCCGCAGAATCAGTGAGTTAAGTTCCTTACAACAAATAAATTTGAATAAGGAAAGGCTTAAATTTTGCACAGGGCAGAAACAAAATTATGATGGAAATTCCAGTTACTAAGTAATCATTTTATAAAATTTTCACAGCAATGCTCCCACCCCTCAACCTCACTGGTGGTTGTCCATCCTGCTCCTTAAAATGTATTTCTCATTGCAAGCCGGTACCACATTGTTTATTATTGGTGCTTTCATTTCTTTATCCTCCTGTTATCACTTCCTTACATTCTCCCTCCCCCTTCATTTCTAAAGCTACTCACTTGTATTAAGGAGAAGTGATATGGGTGCCAGCTTCCCTCCATTATTGTGTCCAAGTGATCATTCTCTTGGGTATGTGTATAAAAGGCAAGAAGCTATAGAACCACTGGGGACATCACAAACAAACACAATCCTTTTCTCAACGATAGCCATTGTACTCTTTTTTAGCAGAGATTTTCCTAAACTAGGCCAGATGCTAATTTATATGCTCTGGCTGAACTGAGATGTCAAGTGACCTAAGAACAGAACATAATTAACCCTGGCCTACCTTTTGACCCTTATGGCTAATTACTCCACTTGACAATGCCTCTATCTATTAGTCATCAGGCATCCACTCAAAATCTAATCTAAAATGGCATTTGATTGAGTCATGTTCTCAACCTTACAAGGCCCTTTTATTTCTATTAATATTGTTTCCCAACAAGGCCTCGGGGGATTCGGTCTAGTACTGTAAACTTGAAGTCGAATTGCTATGTGATCCCAAAGGTATGGTTCAGTGGACCACTCGCTTTAATCAAGTTGGTTCAGAAGGCTAGCTAAATTAAGTTTCATAAAAAGATGCATTGCATTTACAAAATAAGTGGAACAGGCAGCACAAGTGACACAGCATCTTACAACACCCATCTTCTTCACACTTTCTCTTTGTTATTGACCTGAGTCACGCTATTGCGAGGTACCAGGCACCAAAGGTCAGGCACTTGCTCAAAGACGGACAGGGCAAAGAGGGCACCTGACCACATTCATGCATCTCTTAACTGTCAGTCAGAGAGAGAGGTTAACAATTACTTCAGAGATGTCAAAAATACCCAGCCACTGTATAAGTCCAAGGCTCATGTGTGGTTAGCGAGGAAGCTTAAAAGCCACAGGCATAAACCACCACCATCACCACAACCACCACCCCTCCCCACTTCGGTATTGTACTAAAATAATGAGGACAATATTCAACATATAACCATCTCCTAGTCAGGACAGCAATTCTGAAGTATTCCTGAATTGGAAGATGTTGTTCTTTTAATGTAACTATTTATATGCGGTTTATTCAGCAATAGAATTTTAGCAACTATTCTACAGATCTGATCATACTTGGCTCACTTAAGCCAATGTGCCAATATAGCTTCTGACTTATTTCCTTGACTCATTTAGCAGGAATTCAAAGGCATCAGTGAGGATTTTCCAATGAACAATTTTTGTTTACACACATTTAACCGCAAAAAAATATTTAATTCATTAAGTTGACTGAGAAAGGTTGTATAAGTTGGAAGTTCCGGAGCTGACTATCACAGGGACCTATGCACAATCACTTTCTATTACTGTGCAATCTAACAAAGTATACTGTGCTGTGGTTTCATGGTTACTGCTTTAGCCTAGCATGTTTGGCTGAAAATTAAATGAAAATTATTGCTAATTAGTTTTAAAATATGAGAGTCTGATATGGAGAACCAAGTGTGTTTTTTAAGTAATTGCTTTATGGTTATGGCTTTGCTAGCAAATTCAAAGGAACTTCTGTGACATTTCTGCAAAGATCATGCTTTATTGCATAAAAATTATGTAGGGGAAATGATCCAATACAATGGCTCTGATGACTGTAAAGTGTAAAATTGCTTTGCACAGCTCTTATGTGTGTAATAAGTTTTGCTGTAGTATTAGCATACAAATGTCTCAGTGCCGCATGCATTATTTTAATTCAATTGTAAAATATTGGTGTTGGAGCTTCTGGTTTCTACAATTTTGCATGCAGGTCCAATCCAGTTAATACACTCGACCCTCTTCCCGGTGACCACAGCTCAGGTATGATGCTAGAAGATACTTCTTGGTACAGCAATGCCCAAAAATACTATGCCCAATATTAATGGTCTGGGTCATTTGCACCACCTGGTTTCAAAGTTTAAAGTTCATTTATTCGTCACATTAACATGGCAGTGAAGTTGCTGTGAAAATCTCCTAATCGCCGGTGCCTGTTTGGGTACACTGAAGGTGAATTTAGCATGGCCAATGCAAGGTGCAGTCCGATCCTCACCCTCACTCGTCCCTCAGTTGTTAAAAAGTAGTAAACAAATTTCATGGTTGCTTTGTGGGAAGTTTGCTGCGCACAACTTGGCTGCCATGTTTCTTGCATTACAGCAGAGACTACACTTCGAAGATACATCATTGGTTCCGCAGAACTTTGACACGTCCTGAAGTCATGAAAGGAGCAGAATAAATCCAAGTGTTTCTGTGCGGTAATCAGGGGAACAAAACATTAAACAGAGGCTCCCCCACAAGCTCCAACAAACAGCAATTTAATATTAATTCCCCACAAAAGGACACAGGCCAGCAGCTTCATTCAGAGAGATAAACGTATAATATCACAAGGTGCAGTAAAGGTTCTTTTTTAAGCCTGAGGTTAATTCATGTTGTTGGGACAGAAGGATGATAATGGCCGGGATTCTCCCATTTCTCTGCGCTGCTCGAGCGGCGTGACACCGGTTTCAAGTTTCTCAAGCACTTTTCTTAAGCACAATCAGCTCTGCAGCAGAAATCAGCACAGAGCTGATTATCATATTGAAATGAGGCAGTAACAACTGCTCCCCACTAACAGGAGCAGTCATCCCAAAACCCGCTGAAGGGAACAGAGGCCATGAGGCCCCCGTGGGAGACTGGGGATAAGGGGGAGTAACCCTTTGGGCAGTGCCACCCTGGCACTGTCCAAGGCGCAAACTGGCACTGTACACCAGGCACCATGACAATGCAGGGATGGGCAAAGGTCTGCCACTCTGCAATTGATGGGGGAGGGAAGGAGTAAGGGGCTGGCCATTTGGGTGGTTGGCGTTTGGGCCTATTCATCCAGGTTCAGGGGAAGTTTGGCGCTATCCTTCTGAGGACAATATCCCTCTATTCCTATTTTATTCATGTATATATCCAGACACTCCTTAAAAGTCACTATCATATCTGCTTCTACTACTTCTTCCGGCAGCAAGTTCCAGGCACCCACCACCTTCTGTGTAAAAAACTTGCTTCACACATATCCTTTAAACCTTGCTTCATAAACCTAGTAATTGACTCTTCAACCCTGGGGAAAAGTTTCTGTCTACCCGCTCTGTCCATGCCTCTCATAATCTTGTAGATTTCTATCAGGTCACCCCCCCCTCAACCTCCATCACATCTGACGTCTTTTCACTGAATCCCAGTACATTTTTGAGGCAGAGTTCTGGCTCACGAACACAGTATGCCTGCAGAGGGCTGAAGGGACCCTGATTCCTCTATTGAACCTCTCAAGATTGCAGATCTGGAAAAGGACATCCTTTGTCCAAAACCCAGAAGAAGGGGAAGGGGATGTGACAGCTGTAAAGCAAACTGATTATAAAAGCAGATGATTGCACAATGTCTCAGTATAATTCGAGACTCCTCAGATAGTGTAGCAGAGTGTTCAGCAAGGCTCTGCGTGTTCCAGTTTCCTCCCACTGGTTAGATGCATTGGCCATGCTACATTCTCGCTCAGTGTACCCAAACTGGTGCCAGAGTGTGGCGATTAAGGGAATTTCACACTAAATTCATTGCAGTGTTAATGTAAATGACACTAATAAATAAATAACCTTTAAAAAAATTCTGGTTGGACTGATAAATGGCAAGTCATATTTGTGCTACACAAGTGCCAAGTGATGACCATCTCCAACAAGAGAAAATCTATCTGAAGCTTAACTAGAGCAGCTATGTAAACACTGTGGGAATTCTGCAGCGGGTAACTCACCTCATGAATCCCCAAGGACTGTCCACAATCTATAAGCCTAGTAGAGTAATAGAATATTCTCCATTTGATTTGATGAGTGCAGTTTCAATAATACTCAAGAAGTTCAACACCATCCAGGACAAAGCATCCTGCTTTATTGGCACTCCATTCAATGCCTTAACATTTGCTCTCTCCACCAATGATGCAGAATGGCAGCAGTGGGCATCATCTTTATGATGCACTACAGCAACTCACCAAGATTCCTTCAACAACTTCAAAACCTGTAACTGTTACCACTTTACAAGAGTTCTGACATTTCTATTAATACACACTGTAAATGAGGGCTAGGCAACTCACCTGGATAAAACTCTTTCTGCTGCTACCTAACAATTCAGTTCAGTTTCATGCAGCTATATTACAGGTTACAGCAGCTTGGGCAAAAGCACGTTTGAGCATCTGTGCATTTCTTTGGAATTCGATTGTCTGAAGTCACGACGGTATTAGTCCCTCTTAAAAGACAACAAAGTCCCGACTAGCGTTCTGAAGGTTAGCAATTCCTCTGGTATGAGTTATATTTGGTCAGGCATGTCAGGTAAAATAAAATAATAATTTCATAAAGTAGCCAGGTTGATGTGGATATATATATTTTCCTTCCTGTCTTCTGGATGGGACAAATGGATACAGTAACGCAGTTGTAGGGGGGGTTTGATAGCTCGGTTGGCGAGATGGCTAGTGTGTGGTTCAGAGTAACATCAGCATGGGTTTGATTCTCATTGTGGCTGAGGTAGAATTGGACTTACTCTCTTGCCCTATCTCAGACTGTGGAAGGCAATGACAAACCACCACTGATAAAAAATTCCAAGGAAGAAGCTCAGGATAGAGCATCAACTGACAATAAGTTGCCTCCAAGGGAGAATGGGCATGAATGAATTCAGTGCTTGTGGTACTGGACTGGGATAGGAAAGAACTCAAGCAGATAGTTTCCAATTTCCTGCTATTACCAGGATATAAGATCATTGTAAACCCTAGAGACTTGATGTAAATTTGTCCTTTCTAATTATTTGCAACATTTCTTTGGTGGTTGAATGGCATGCCACAATTGCAGGCGTATGGACTTAAACTCCACAATGACATTTTGTGTAGTTGAATTCAATAAATCTGATTATTTCTTTTTGTTGATGCAGAATAGGGTTGGTGAGGTAAGGGGTGAAGTGGGGGGGGGGGGGGGGGGGGGGGGGCGACTGTCAGGCAAAATAACCATAAAAGCTACCTACTTGTCACACATAAATGTAACTGTTCAACACTGTTCACAGGGGAAAGAACCTGGCAACTCGATTCATGACTCCAGTCCCACACTAAGTGGCTGCCTCTGAATGCTCGCTGAAATGGCTGTGCGAGCCGCTCAGTTTCAAAATCAATCACGCCCACCACATTCCTCTCTGCGCAACCTTGTCAGCATCACCTACATCCTGAAAACAAATAATGTAAATTAACGCTGCTTAATTCAAATGGTTTTTCAATTACCTTTTAAGTGTTAAATTTCCACCTAAGTGTTATTAATGTTGCTTAATTCAAATTACGCAATTGTTAGAATTCTTAGCACAAAAAAATGAACTTGAATCATCAAAAGCAGGCAGCATAATGTATGCCATTTCCTGATAATCAACTGTAATTTATTACTTGATAAACCTATGGTAATAACTTCACTATAGGTCACTTGTTTAGCGAGGCTGCAGCCACACATGATAAAGAGAAAAATACTAAAAGTACAGAGTGAGCCTTGTCAAAATCCATAGAGGCAAATCAGTTAACTTTCCGGCTGTGAAACCCTTCAATTGCAAACGATCTACATCTGAAATGTTAACCTTTTCCTTTCTTGACCCTTGCTGACCTGTTATGCGTTGTCAGCAATTTTTATTTCTAACACAGTCTCCCAATTTTTCTCCTCTTTAGCTCAATTATGTGCCCAATTTAACAAGAGCTCCGATGAGATAAGAGCAGGAAAAAGTGCAGATTTTTGCGATCCTACGGAAAACTGTAAGAAGTCTCACAACAGGGGGAGCACGGTAGCATAGTGGTTAGCACTGCTGCCTTGCAGCACCGGGGACCTGGGTTCGATTCCTGGCTTGGGTCACTGTCTGTGTGGAGTTTGCACATTCTCCCTGTGTCTGCGTGGGTTTCCTCCTGGTGCTCAGTTTCCTCCCACAGTCAAAAGGTATGTGGGTTAGGTAGATTGGCTGTGTTAGAGTAAATATGTGGGGTTATGGGGATAGGACCTTGGAGGGATTGTGATCAATGCAGACTTAATAGAACATAGAACATTACAGCACAGAACAGGCCCTTCGGCCTTCGATGTTGTGCCGACCAATATAAAAAGCAATGCCCCTCCAAACTAAACCATTCCCTTCTCTTCCATATACTTATCAACTAACCTCTTAAACGCCACCAAACTTGGCGCATCTACAACTGCTGCAGGCAGGGCATTCCACTCCCGAACCACCCTTTGGGTAAAGAACCTGCCTCTGATATCCGTCCTATAACTATCACCCCTTAATTTAAAGCTGTGTCCCCTCGTGCTAGCTTTCTCCATCCTAGGAAAAAGGCTATCACTGTCCACCCTATCTAAACCTCTAATCATCTTATATGTTTCGATTAGGTCCCCTCTTAGCCGCCTCCTTTCTAACGAAAACAACCTCAAATCCCTCAGCCTCTCCTCATAAGACCTGCCCTCCATACCAGGCAACATCCTGGTAAACCTCCTCTGTACCCTCTCCAATGCCTCCACATCTTTCTTATAATGCGGGGACCAGAACTGCACACAATACTCCAAGTGCGGCCGCACTAGAGTTTTGTACAGTTGCAACATGACGTTGCGGCTCCGAAATTCAATCCCTCTACCAATAAAAGCCAAGACTCCATATGCCTTCCTAACAACCTTCTCGACCTGACTGCCTACTTTCAGGGATCTATGCACATACACACCAAGATCCCTCTGTTCATCTAGACTACTAAGAATCCTACCATTTGCCCTATACTCTACACATTTATTATTTCTGCCATAGTGCATTACCTCACACTTTTCCACATTAAACTCCATTTGCCACCTCTCGGCCCAGCTCTGCAACTTGTCCAAGTCCCTCTGCAAACTATAACACCCCTCTTCACTATCTACCACTCCACCGACTTTAGTGTCATCTGCAAATTTACTAATCCATCCTTCAATACCCTCATCCAGATCATTTATAAAAATTACAAACAGCAGGGGCCCCAAAACAGACCCCTGAGGTACACCACTTGTCACCGAACTCCAAGATGAATATCTCCCATCAACCACCACCCTCTGTCTTCTATCTGCTAGCCAATTCCTAACCCAATTAGCTAAATCACCCTCTATCCCATACATCTGCATTTTCTGCAGAAGTCTTCCATGGGCCACCTTATCAAACGCCTTACTAAAGTCCATATATACCACATCAACCGCCTTACCCCCATCCACCTCCTTAGTCACTTTTTCAAAAAACTCAATGAGGTTAGTAAGGCACGACCTACCCTTCACAAAACCATGCTGACTATTTCCAATCAATTCATTACTCTCTAAATAAGTATAAATCCTATCCCTAATTATTCTCTCCAATACTTTGCCCACCACAGAAGTAAGACTCACTGGCCTATAATTCCCTGGAAGGTCTCTCTTCCCCTTCTTGAACAACGGGACCACATTCGCTATCCTCCAGTCCTCCGGAACCACACCCGTTACCAACGACGACCTGAAGATCAGAGCCAGAGGCTCTGCAATCTCCTCTCTTGCCTCCCAGAGAATCCTAGGGTAAATCCCGTCCGGCCCAGGGGACTTATCCAACTTCAAACCCTCGACTGAGGACTAATGGACTGAATGGCCTTACTCTGCACTGCAGAATTCTATGAAGCACCAGGTTAAAGTCCAACATGTTTATTTGGTATCACAAGCTTTCGGAGTACTGCTCCTTCATCAGGTGAGTAATTCACCTGATCATCACTTGCCTGATGAAGAAGCAGTACTCTGAAAGTTCGTGATAACAAATAAACCTGTTGGACTTTAACCTGATGTTGTGAGACTTCTTTCTGTGTCCACCCCAGTCCAATGCCAGCATATCCACATTATGGAAAATTGATACAGGAGTGGACAAACTAAACTAGGAAGTTGCGTGAAGAAGGTTCATAGCAAATTGCTGATCTATTCCCATTGGCTTCATTCAACAGATAAGAAAATTGGCACATTATGAGATGGATTCAGAAACTGTTTCCTGTGATGGGTGGAGAATTATTTCACCCCATGGCCTGAACTCTACCATCTCACAGGCCATAGAATCAGAGCAGATGAGGGTCTGACAACGGAAATCTCTGTTGACCTTGGTTGGGAATTTCCGGTCTCGTCTGAGCGAGGCCATTAAATCCCGTCCGTTGTATCTACATTAATGTCAGTGTAACTTCCCGTGTTAGAAGGGTTACTTTTAGCCCTGAAATTTCACACTGGGACTACCAGCCACGGTAGGAGACTAGTTGAACTGCCAAGAAAACCTTGGAGATCTCTCCTCACCAAAATTTGATTTTAATAAAGTTTAAAGTTTATTTATTATTATCACAAGTAGGCTTACATTAACACTGCAATGAAGATACTGTGAAAATCCCTTAGTCGCCACACTCCAGTGCCTGTTCGAGTACACTGAGGGAGAATTTATTATAGCAATGCAAAGACTCTATACAGCAATAAGGTAAGCCAACTCATATCCTCTGGAAGAGATCAGGGCTATCTTAGCTCCTTAATACTCAACATTCCCAAAAAAATGAGAGAGATAGCTAGAATTGAAAGTCAATGTTATAGGATGCCCATGAGAAGGTTGTTTCTGAAACTCACGTAGAGTTTGAAACCACATTTGAGGCCAAAAAAGAGGTAAGAGTGAGAATGGGAGAGGTTATTAAAAGGGTAAATTATAGATACTGCAACCTCATATGTCTACTTATGCAGCACGCCTCACATCCACCTCTCACTATCTCCACATTCAACAAGCTATTCAGCCATGGCAAGGACGTCACAATCACTGAACAGAATTTCCTCTCACCTGATGAAAGTTAGTGGCTTGTGCTACCAAATAAACCTGTTGGACTTTAACCTGGTATTGTGAGATTTCTTACGATGCTCAGACCCCAGCTTAACTAAATTACTTACACACACTGACACACACAAGCCTGGCCCACACAGTAACACAATAAACCCCAAAGGACTTAAGAATAAAACACCTTTTATCACGCACAGTACTCAGGGAACAAACATCTAATGCTCCTTGTCTCAGGCATCCCATCAAATAAATGAATATAAGTTTAAAATCCAGTCTCACAATGCCAAAATGCACAATTTCTTTCAACAGTGATGCCATTTCTCAATTGAGTTTATTGCTGTTGATGAAAGGAATGAGGAATTTTATGTAAGAGTAGTGATTAACGCCACTTTAAAATTAATATACATCAGTGAAATACCTGCTGTGTACATATCGTCAAATTATTAAAGACAAGAGATTCTATCATTGAACTGGTGCTTTAACTTAAAGGATTGAAAAAATACATGCACTCCATAGTTAATAACATTGGTATAAAGCTGCAAATGTAAGGATTTACTATAAAATTGTTATTATCAATTAATAATACTGTTGATGTAATACTATTGATGGAGCCTTGTTATATACATAAGCATATGTATCTACTGCTTCTAAACCATCACAGTTCTTGATAAATTCATGGGAAGTAATGATTGCGCATTTGAAACAGAAGATCAATGGCATTGCTTTACTGATTGTACATTTCAATTTTTCTATATCTAACTTAATGCAGCATTGATTCAAAAATTAAAAAAAACACAATTTCCACAGCTACCCCAATGAAAACAAACACCACTGTGATGGCGATAGCAGAATCTAACTAACTATGGATTCCCAGGTTGAAAAGGAATACTCCCACTGGAAGGTACTGACAGAGCAGCAGAGAAGAAGGAAAAGACATGAAGAATTGGTAACTCACACTAGCCTACAGTTCTGCAGAAATGTCTAACTCTTATAGAAGCACTGAATCCCTACAGTGCAGAAGGAGGCCATTCGACCCATTGAGAGTGCACCAACAACAATCCGCACCAGGCTCTATTCCCCCATAACTGCATATATTTACCCTACTAATCCCCCTGACAGTAAAGGTCAATTTAGTGTGACTAATCAACCTAGCCCACACATTTTTGGAACATGGGAGGAAGCCAGAGGACCCAGAGGAAACCCAAGAAGACACAGAGAGGACAAGTAAACACCACACAGAATTGAACTCAGGTCCCTGCCACCAAGAAGCAGCAGCGGCAACCATTGTGCCATCGTGCATTCTAGGCCAGCATTCACTAAGGAGGTGAAGTAAAAATAGAATGCAAGTCAATCAGGGCACTGTCTCACACACATCTGCAGTCAGTGCAGAATGGTCTAGGCACAGGCTTCAGAGTATGTTCAAATAAACAAGAAAGTGCAGTTATTGTTTTCCCTTATGTGTAGTAAGATATCCCAAGACACTTTGTAGGAGTATAATTAAACAGAGTTTGTTGACAAGTCACAAAAGGAGATTTGAGGTAAGGTAACCAAAAGCTCATGAAAAGATTGGTCAAAAATGGGATTGGGGCTCTATGGCACATCACAGGTCAACATACAGATGGGAGCTGGATGAATGGAACTTGATGCAAGTTAAGATTTGGGCAGCAAGATTTGAATGAGTGCAAGTTTAAGGAGATACAGTGCAGGATGCCTGCCAGGAATACATTGAAATACTCAGAATCTACTGGTAATAACGGCATAGATTGAGATTTCAACAGCAGGTAAGCTAGGTAGGCAACCGTCAAGCAATGGAATTTGGTAACTTTAGGAATGATGCTGACATCTCTGTTAAGGAATGGGATCCAATGTTGGGCGAGAGTGAAGCAAAATATATATTTGATAAAGCGGTTAAGGTAAAGAAAAATCAACATCAGGAGGGGGGTCATGAAAATCATTTGGACTAGCCATGCAAATGCTAATAAATAATAAAATCTTTATCTAAGGATGAGCCGACATAACAAGACAATGGGGATCACCTGTCGTCTTTGCTGGACAAAGGAAAGATCAAAATTCAATTTGTGGCAAGTGGAAATAAATGGTCTCTGTCATCTTCAGAGAATAAGGAAAAGGCAGAAATGGCTGGTATTGTGGCAGGAAGAATTGGTAACTCTCACTGGCCTACTGGTTTCCACCATCCAAAGTAGTCAAAGAATCTCTACAGTACAGATGGAGGCCATTCAGCCCATCGAGTCTATCCAACCACAATCCCACCCAAGCCCTATTCCTGCAACCCCACACATCTATCTTGCCAATCCCCCTGACAATTTAGCCCGGCCAGTCAATCTAATCCGCATATATTTGGACTGTGGGAGTAAACTGGAGCAAGGCACTGCTTCACACAGCAGGCAAGTTCTCAACACCACAAAAATAGATTACCTGGTCTTTAGTACATGGCTGTTTATGGAAGTGTGTTGTCTGCAAATAGGCTGTCATGTTTCCTACATAACAACAGTGACTATACTTCAAGAAAGTATTTTGAGAAATCCAGTGGTTGTAAAAAGTGCTATACATATGCAAGCCTTTCTTTCCTTAAAATAAAATGCAAGCAACAAGTATAAAAGTTGGCAAGTTATATTACAGCTGTATAAAACTTTTGTCAGGCCACATATTGCATGTTCTGGTCGCCACACTATCAGAAGAATCTAGATGCTTTGGAAAGGGTGCAAAGAAGATTTACCAGGATGTTGCCTGGTCTGGAGGGTTTTTGGTATGAGGAGAGGTTGGATAAATACAGATTGTTTTCACTGGAAAGATGGAGTGCGAGGAGTGATCTGTCAGGGTTCTATATAATCATGAGAGGCATAGATAGGATGGATGGTCTACGGCTTTTTCCTGTGGTGGAAAGGTCAACAACAAGATGCACAGGTTCAAAGTGAGAGGGGCAAAGTTTAAGGGAGATGTGAAAGGATGGCTTTTCACACAGAGGGTGTGGATGCCTGGAATGCACTGGCAGAGGAGGTATTGGAAGCAGGCACATTAGCAAAGTTCAAGGCATATCGTGAACAGGAGGCAAACAGAAAAATAGCAACTGCCTATGGGCACTAAGTAGTGGGTCCAAGTAAGGATTAGGAATTGGCGCAGGCTTGGTGGGCCAAAGGGCCTGTTCCTGTTCTGCTTTGTTCTTTGTTCTTTACATTTTTAACAAAGCATCATGTTTTAATTGTACAAACAAATAAATAAGCTTTATTATTTTCCTTGCATGAAAGTTTACACTTTAATCATCCTTGAAGACTGCTCTTTTCTCATCAAATTGGCCAGTTTACAGCAAGTGAAGCATGATTAGCTCGATCACTCTTGTACAATGTCAGAAGCTGCATGAGTCATGGAGAGATTTTGTGCAGCCCATTTTCTCATGTGTGTTGGTGTGCACAGAACTTGTGAAGAACAGCTGCCATTGCTCTCTTTCAGATGCTATGAAATGAAATTAACTTGAGTATATTTTAGCACCACACATTTATTGCGTACACATTCACTTCTTAATCTTTATTTTGTGGTGATTTCAAGCAAACGTGCACTGTTACTGATCCTTTATCTGGATGTGGAAATGCTGGTGTTGGACTGGGGTAAACACAGTAAGAAGTCACACAACACTAGATTTGGTCATGCTTACTACCAAGTAAACCTTTATCTGGAGACATGATCGAGAATGATATCAAGTATTCTCGCATATGCTGGCAACATGGAGTATGGGTGTCACACAGAGTCCCTCCCCGACATCATGAATTTT
The DNA here is from genome assembly GCA_024679065.1 of Sphyrna mokarran. Lineage (NCBI taxonomy): Eukaryota > Metazoa > Chordata > Chondrichthyes > Carcharhiniformes > Carcharhinidae > Sphyrna > Sphyrna mokarran. Next base: position 13,161,191 of record JAGIQG010000017.1, on the reverse strand, counting down.
TACAAAAGACTTTATTCGCATGGTTGAACTCAAGGTTGGTTTTTAACCTTGTGTAACTTACACATTAATTGCCTGCTTACCTAAATCAGTTGCTTTTTTTAAACAAAGTGCTGGCAGTGGCTCAATAGCTGGCCAAATGTGCGAGAATGTCAGTAAATCTCAAAATGTAATTTGACTCTGCTCCAAATCCAATTTACAAGAGAAGTTGACTTTGAAAATCTTGTTTCGTCTTTCCTGCTGTGATCTAAGAGCTACCAATGCCATCCTTAATTGTTTTGCAAAAACAATTCGACACGAAATACGAAACAATACCCTTCTATTTGACGACACATTTATTCAACTTATTCTGACTTAAGTCAATACAAAGCCTACAAAAATAGCAACAAATGAGATGATGCATACAAACGGGTCATTTTGAGAGTTAGGTCTGCATCGTATATATTCAAATATTCAAAATGGCACAACATAACATCTAATTTTAGCGCATTGAAGTATATTGAACCCTGTTTCGGTCTAACCAGATTTCACAGAGGATGACACACGTCGAGATGTAAATACTGCCCTCATGACAATTAGACTGCTATTTCTTCCCCTTCTTTCACACACAACATTTGTCATTTGCTTTTTGTTTTTCCTTTTCCGTCATCAGTCCCCAGCTGCGAGCCTTGTCAGAAAATCTGCTAACAGGTCTCTGCCAATCAGCTAAGTAAGAATGTAATAGCAAGCCATAGTAGTTACCCTGCCCACTTTCCCTCTGGGAGATATAAGCTGCCTCACATGCCTCCATAACGGCCTCTTGGTAGCTGTAACTTGCATTTCGCTATTCCACGCTAAAGAATGCTGGAGCATCCAAGCTTTTTCAAATTTTTCATGAATCATTGGAGTTCTCTTTCACCTCAGGAATTCTAAAGTTCATGTGCTACAGCCATTTTGATTGCAATTCCAAATGTCATTTGCTGAGAGAACAGAGGTGTCCAATCCTGTTGGAATCGAGGGCCACTCCCAACTATTGAGTGCACAGCATTTGTTTAAATCATTCTTAGGTCAGGCAGAAGCATTAGCAATGACACATCCACTGTAATATTCTGTAAATGCTATGTAATACTATGCAATAATCATTTTCTTCTGCAATAAAGCTTTCCAGATTGATTAGCAAAATCCTTCCAGATGTCACCAGATCTTTGAGTATGAGCGACAATGTGTGTGTATTGCTCCCTATTAACATTTACATAAAGCTGGATGCCTTTACAAGGAATAAAGCAGATATTCATGCACCACAAATCAAACTCAGGCACATTAAAAATCAATGCTTTCAGGGCGAGGCCGCAGGATGACAGCATGGGAGACACTGTGTTTCTGTGAGCACTGGCACTACTCAACCTGTAATCCTTTCATTGATTGCATTCACAAAGCTCATACTTACATAATCCAGGGACAAGAGAATTCGGTAATCCAAAGGTGTGCAGGTTAGGTGGATTGACCAAGTTAAGTTGCCTCAATGGGTCCCAAGGTAAAATTTATTTAATAGTGTCACATGTAGGCTTATGTTGACCATCTGATGGGCAACACGATAGCTCAGTGACTATCTCTGTGCTGTGCAGATACATGGATTTGGGCCTGTGTCTGTGGGAGTTTGCGCATTCTCCCCGTGCTTGCGTGGTTTTCTCCGGGTGCTCCGGTTTCCTCCCACATCCCAAAGATGTGCTCTTAGGCTAATTGGCAAAACAAATTCTCCCTAAATTGTCTCAAATTTGGTTTTTAATCTATAGATCTATAAACATGGACAGGGATTGTGGGTAGAGATGGGAACATCGGGGTGGCGGCATGGGCTCTTTGGGCTGAAGGGCCTGTTTCCCGTGCTGTTTTGTTCTTTGTTCTTTGTTCTTTGCAACAAAGTTACTGTGAAAATCCCTGAGCCGCCACACTCCGACACCTGTTTGGACGCCCTGAGGGAGAATTTATCATCGCCGACAAATCTTGGCGGAAGGAGACCTTTGCTCCAACATAGAGCAAAGTCCCATTACATCTAGCTATCTCCAATACTCTTTGGTGATCCTTGAGATCATGAGGTTTAGATAGGGTGGACAGTGATAGCCTTTTTCCTAGGATGGAGAAAGCTAGCACGAGGGGACATAGCTTTAAATTAAGGGGTGGTAGTTATAGGACGGATGTCAGAGGTAGGTTCTTTACCCAGAGGGTGGTAAGGGTATGGAATGCCCTGCCTGCTGCAGTTGTAGATGCGCCAAGTTTGGTGGCATTTAAGAGGTTAGTAGCTAAGTTTATGGACGAAAAGGGAATGGTTTAGGTTAGAGGGTCATTGCTTTTTCTTAATTGGTCGGTGCAACATCGAAGGCCAAAGGGCCTATTCTACGCTGTAATGTTCTATGTTCTATGTTCTATGAAATTCTGGGCCGGGGTTGTTGATTGCTCCTATGGCTCTGAGACAGGATACAATGTGCACTTTCTAACTTAATGCACCCAGTTTTAATTTCTAAATTAAGGAAACATGGTAGCCAACTCTCAAAGAATTTAACCAGGGCCCTACCCTCAACTCCTTCTGGCGAACTAACAATCCAGATACTTTTTGTCTGGCTTCGGTTTCCCAATGCACCTAACCATATGTGGATGTGTAGGTTAGGGGGATTAGCAGGGGAAATATATGGTATTATGGGGATAGAGCAGGGGTAAGATGCTTTGTCAGAGAGTTGGCGCAGATTCGATGGGCCAAAGGGTGTCCTTCTGCATTGCAGAAATGTTTGTTTGTTATTATGTCCCTGGAAGATTTCTTGTTTAATATTGGTGAAAAGATGTCAAGAAATGTTAAGAAAATCATCACAAAAGAAACCAGTCAGAAGAAACTGGGGTGGAGCCGACCCCTCAACATGGCAACTTAGGAAACAAACAAAATCTCAATCCAACATTCCAGAAGACACTACAACTGACGTCTGCTAATAATTATTAAGTTCATTAACGAGGTCTATTAGCATAAAGTATCAGTGTCCATACCGTAGGATTGCAGATTACTGGCAAAAGGCTTGATGAAGCAGAGAAAAGACTTGTTGCTATCGAAAATGAAACTTCCTTGGTTGAGGCCCACTTACAATCCTTGGAAAAGCAGCTGCGAGGTATGTCAGAATCCCTTGGCCATTTGGGAAACCGAAGCCAGACGAAAAATATCTGGGTTGTTAGTTCGCCAGAAGGAGTTGAGGGTAGGGTCCTGGTTAAATTCTTTGAGAGTTGGCTACCATGTTTCCTTAATTTAGAAATTAAAGCTGAGTGCATTAAGTTAGAAAATGCACATTGTATCCTGTTTCTGAGCCATAGAACAATCAAAATCCCGGCCCAGAATTTCATAATTTCAAGGGTCACCAAAGAGTATTGGAGGCAGCTCGATGTAATGGGACTTTGTTCTATGATGGAGCAAAGGTCTCCTTCTGTCAAGATTTGTTGGTGACGATACACCAGAGGCATGGGGGCTTCAAAGAAGTTCGAAGATGACTAAAGGCCATTGGAGTGCAATATGCCTTGCTGTATCCTGCTACACTGAGAGTTACATTCAACGGCTTTGTAGAGGCGTTCAACAATCCAGCTGAAATCATATCTTTTATGAACTGCCTGGAAGGCATCAACAACTTCCTTATAGGTGGGAACTTCAACTGTCATCTTAATCCTTTGATGAATAAATTTTCCAGCTTGAAATAACATTGGCAGAAACAAGGGGGAAAAATGGTAAGAATTCTAGCCAGTCGATGCTCAAAGGAATCAATGCAATCTAAATGGCACTGGACTCCTTGTTGACTCAATATGCTGAGAGGAGTATAAAGTTTGTCAAACAAAAACTATATGAGTTTGGAAATAAACCAAATAAATATTTAGCTCTTCTTATGAGAAAGGAGATAGAATATAGAGCTATTTCTTCTGTGCTAAAGTTAAAGTTTATTTATTAGGCATAAGTAAGGCTTATATTCACACTGCAATGAAGTTACTGTGAAATTACCCAAGTCGCCGCACTCCAGTGCCTGTTTGGGTCAATGCACCTAACCAGCACTTTTTTCAGACTATGGGAGGAAGCTGGAGCACTCAGAAGAAAGCCACGCAGACACAGGAAGAATATGCGAACTCCGCACCGACAGTAACCCAAGCCAGGAATCGAACCTGGGTCGCTGGCACTGTGAGGCAGCAGTGCTAAGCACTGTGCCACTGTGCCGTCCTGGATTGAAAGGGTATTAGGATGATTAAGGCAGAGAATATTAATAAGGCTTCCTTGATGATTTATGTAAAACAGATCAGTGGGGAAACGCTTGCAATTTCTGAGATCGACCCTAAATGCCTTCATTTCTAAGGGGGAAATGGTTTTTGCCTTGAGGGACTTCGGTCTAGCAAGGCTTCGAGGCCTGATGTTTTCAGAAGTGAATTTTATAAGGAATTTGAAAACTTGTTAATCAGCCCTTTGATTGGTATGTATAACCATTCGTTCAAAGCAGGTCTGCTGCCTCAGTCACTTTGAGAACTGAGTATTTCCTTAATTTTGAAGATAGGCAAGAATCCTGAGGAATGTACACTGTATGGGCCAATTTCACTCTGGAATGTCGATTTGAAATTGTCTAAGATATTGGTGTCACATCTAGTACAAGTCTTTCCCTTGATTAACCAGGGTGATCAGTCTGGGTTCATAAAGGCTAGAAATTATGTAACAATGTTAGGAGGTTATTAAATATTATTCATGTCTTCTAAAAGCACGCAATAGATAGTTTAGTTTTCTCATTAGATGCAGAGAAAGCTTTTGACTGGTTGGTGTGGAATTATTTATTCTACTCACTGCAGAAATTTGGGCTGAGTGAGGAGTTTGTTAAGTGGATAAAAGGGCTTTGTAAAAATCCACTAGTGGCAGTTCTTACTAATGGTTAGAGATCTGATTATTTTAGTCTCCTGCGAGGTACCAGATAGAGTTGCCCCATCCACATTATAGTTTGCAATAGCTATTGAGCCTCTAGGGGAGGCAATTAGACATTATCCTTTAGTATTTATGTTGCCTGGTGCTGGAAAGCAACATAAAATCATGTTATATGTGGATGGTGCGTTTGCCACTTGTGTCTAAACCAGATGTATCTGTCACTGCCATAACTGATGTTGTAGGTAGATTTAGCTCCTTCACAGGCTATAAAACTAATTTTATAAAGTTCGAGGCTATGCTCTGGGAAGGCTTAGAGGGAGACCTTGCCTCAAATTGCTCCCTTTCCCATTAGATAGTCCCCCTCAGGGTTTATTTATTCAGGTATTTCCATTATCCCCTTATTATGACAGCAGTACAAGGAAAACTCACCGCCACACCCCCCCCCAACAATCCCACTTACTTGCATCTTTTAGGGAGACCTACATCGTTAGACAAGGTTAAGAAATTTCCAGTCTTTATGGAAATTTCTACTCTAGGGCAGCATGCTGGCACGGTGGTTAGCACTGCTGCCTCACAGTGCCAGAAACATAGGTTTGATCCAGCCTTGGGAGAAGTTTGCACATGCTCCCCATGTCTGCGTCAGTTTCCTCAGGTGGTCCGATTTCCTCTCACAGTCCAAAGATGTGTGGGTTAGGTTGATTGGCCTTGATAAATTGCCCCTTAGTGTCAGGGGGATTAGGAGGATAAAAATGTGAAGATACAGGGATTGGGTGGGATTGTGGTTGGTGCAGACTTGATGGGCCAAATGGTCTCCTTCTGCATGGTAGACTCTATATTGTATTACAATTTTGCTGCTGTTTCTTAATAAACTTATTCAAAAGCATCTATTTTGTTTGTGTAGTCAGAATATCCCTTCTAATAGGGAAAATTGCATTGCCTCAGTTCTTCTTTGTGGGTGTTGAAGAGTACACGGGCAGGGATGCATGTTCTTATGCATTAGTCTTGTCTTCAGAATGTTACAGGAACACATTAATATTCTGTAGGCTGCAATTCTTACCCTCATTTCTTATAGATAGAGTTCTCCATAGAAGGTGCAGGAAACAGTGAATCAGTGTTGTCAGACTAACATGAAGTATAGCTTTGAATCTGAAAGTATATTTGATGGTGGGCGTCACGATGGCACAGTGATTAGAACTGCTGCCTCACAGCGCCAGGAACCCATGTTCAATTCCAGCCTCAAGTTATGGTCTGTTGGCGTTGTACTTTCTCCCTGTGTCTGCATGGGTTTCCTCGCATACTCCAAAGATGCGCGGGTCAGGTTGATTGACAATGCCAAATTGAGCCTGGTGTCAGGGGGATTAGTAGGATAAATATCAGGAGTTATGGAAATAGGGCCTGGGTGGGCCTGGCCGAACAGCACTCATAAAGAGTGATGCCATCATGAGGCAGAATACACACACTCACATACACAACCACCCACACACACACACAATCTCACACATGCGAGTGCATGCCAGGTATACAGAAGGAGAACGTGTAAAGTCCACACAGACAGAACCTGAGGCCAGAACAAAACGCAGGTCCCTGAAGTTATAAGACACAGTACTAACCACTGCGACACTTTGCCCCCTTGGTTAAAGAAATCTGCAGTATAATAAGATGATAGAATCCTCCAGTGCAGAAGGAGGCCATTCAGCCCATCGTGTCTGCACTGACAACAATCACATTTTAGCCCTATCCACATAATCCCACATTAATGCTAATCCCTCTAACCTATGCATCTTGGGACACTAAGGGACAATTTAGCATGGCCAATGCACCTAACCCACACATCTTTGGACTGTGGGAGGTAACCATAGCACTCAGAGGAAACCTAGAGAACGTACAAACTCCACTCAGGCAGTGCCCGAAGCTGAAATTGAACCCGGGTCCTTGATGCTGTGAGGCAGCAGTGCTAAACACTGTGCCACCCCCAGATCTGGATGAAGAACTATCTTGGGCAATATTTTGGAAAATTGCACGTGGAATGAGTGATTTCAAACTCATATTTATCTTTAAACTTATGTTTAAGTTTGACACTCTTGCATTTGTCCTGATGAGTGCGAGATGAGAAGCTTTGGCAGAATGTCTCTCATTTCAGCAATACTCACAGTCTAACATCACTGACCTGACCTCAACTTTATTTGCCAACTGCAAACTCATCATCAGCTTGCTTCCTTGTTCTTTAAAATATTGCATACAAATGAATGTTGTGTCCCAAAATTGGATGGCTAATAACTTTCTTAAAAGAATGTTCATTGAAAACAAGAGAGATGATGGCAACTAGTTGTACTTTCTGAGATTCAATAAAGATCATTTTACATTTCATAATTAAATAAACAGGATCCTGAGCAACACAGAAGGAAATATGATTTTTGATTTATGCTGAATATCTGTCTTCTAGTTAAGTTAATGTGCAAATGACAATCAGATCTAATTATCATAATTAACATATTATTCTTAATAGCATAACATTTGGTTAAACTAGATCTACCTGTGGATGTCAATCTTCAGACTAATGTAATGTATGCTCCATTTGTTTTAAATTATTTATTAATATTATTCATGATGGCATCCTTCAATTTTTCTATAAATAGCTCTGATGGGTCTTGTCTTAAACAGGAAAGTCTATATTTCAAGAAATTGAATTTCCATACATCAATTAGTTCTAATTAGCACTATTCATTAACACATTAATGCTAATCAGAATACAACTCTTGGATGTTAAGAATAGCCAACCAATAACCACTCTTATGATTCTATCAGGACCTCCAAATGCAAATATTTCCATTAATTCTACAACTACTAGCCGGTAATGTCTGATCACCAACAGCTGACTGGAGTTAGTTGGAAGTGTGTGAAAACATGGACAGTAAAGCATTCACTCATGTTTCTGTCCTTTCTCCCATTTCCCAGGTTTCAATTCAAGCAATATAGAATGCACTCTTTTATATGTTGCAAGCCTACTTATACAAAAGCAATTCTGATGAAGGGTCAACAACCTCCAATGCTGACTCTGCTTCTCTCTTTATCTATGTTGTCTGATCAGCTGAGTACTTCTACTATTTTCTGTTCATCTGCTGCAAACCTGCACAAAAATCAAGTGTAAATTTGTACCATCTGCAAGATGCACTATAACAATTCACCAAGGTTCCTTTGACAGCATCTAGTCAAAACCCACAACCTCTGCCATTTAGAAGGAAAAGGACAGCTGATGCAAGGGAACACTTTCAACTGCAAGTTCCACTCCAAGCCACAAAACACCATGACTTGGGACTATATCGACATTCCTTCACTGTCATTGGATCAAAATCCTAGAATTCCCTTCCTAACAGCACAGTGGGTGTGTCTATATCACACACACTGCAACAGTTTCAAGATGTCAACTCACACCACCTTCTTATGGGCAACTAGACATAGAAAAAATTGCTAGCCCATCAGCAAAGTCCATGTCCCATAAAAGTTTTTTTTAAAAAACGCTGGCACAAAATGCAGAGGGAACAAAGTTAATGGCCAAAATTTCCCTGTCCCAAATGGGGGCAGATGGTGAATCTTTGTCACTTCAAATTGATTATTTTGGAAATGTCGGTGATGTTTTCAATAATTTGATCTCATGGTTTCAAGAGATTCATAGAATCCTTGCAGTGCAGAACCAGGCCATTTGGCCCATCAAGTCTGCGCCCATCCAGGACCTATCCCCATAACCCCGTGCAATTACCCTAGCTAATTTCCCTGACATTAAAGGGCAATGTAGCATGGTCAATCCACCTAACCCACACATCTTTGGACTGTGGGAAGAAACCAGGAGCGCCCAGAGGAAACCCACACCGGAGGAAACAGGGAGAACATGCAAATGCCACTCAGGCCAGGAATCAAACCTGGATCTCTGGCGCTGTGAGGCAGCCATGCTAGCCACTGTGCCACCATACTTTTGTATAAGAAGGCTTGCAATATAATGAGAGTGCATTCCTCAATTCAAGGCCTGGGAAATGAGAGAAAAGGACAGAAACACGAGTGAATGCATTTCTGCTCAAGTTTTCTCACACTTCCAACTAAGATTTGAAAAAGCTTTTCCCTCCCAAAAGTGAAAACATGGAATGAATTTCCAGAAATTGGGCTCAGTAGCATTCTTTTAAAAAAAAACATAGGAGGGCAATCATAGATATATCAACATTTAATTTGACTTTTTTTTAAGTTTTGAGAAGGTGAGCCAAGGAGCTTAGAGTTCCTTGAAATAGAAGGTCAACAGGAGGTGGTGAGGAATTGCCACACTAGAATTGCCATACTTTTCTGGTTGGATACAATGTCTTTTAAACAGAGAAAATGTATGCTATAAATTTCTTTCAATAGTTGACATTGCTACACATTCAGACGTAGAGCATGAGAGCTTTCCATTTTAAAGGAATAGAAGTGATGGGAATCTGAAGCAAAACCGGTAAGTGGCAAAGTAGGCAAAAAGTCAGTCAGTATTCCTATTAAATTGAAATGGCTCACTACCATGTTTGAACACATCACAGAGGAAACAAAAAGAAGGAACCCAATTCATCTATTCCCCTCACAGCTTATTCTGTTCTCAAATACTGTCTTCTCTGCAATGATGAGTATGACGAACCCAGTACTCTGGCAACTGTACAAACTGCACCAGATAGGAATGAACTTTACATTGAAGTGATGTGAATCCTCATTAGATTTCATAAAGACAATAAGGCTATTTCTATATATTATGGGGATCAACGCATTTTGTCAACACATTATGAAGAGTAATCATGATCTTATCTGGTGAAATTGATGAGAAGCTTATCTTTCGGGCAGCACGGTGGCACAGTGGTTAATACTGCTGCCTCACAGCACCAGGGAACCAGGTTCAATTCCCGGCTTGGGTCACTGTCTGTGTGGGATTTGCACGTTCTCCCCGTGTCTGCTTGGGTTGCCTCCCACAGTCCAAAGATGTGCAGGTTAGGTGGATTTGGCCATAGTGTCAGGGGGACTAGCTATGGTAAATGCATGGGATTGAGAGGATAGGGCCTGGGTGGGATTGTGGTTGGTACAGACTTGATGGGCCAAGTGGCCTCTTTCTGCACTGTAAAGATTATATGATTGCTCCAACAAGGTAGGGGCAGAGGCAATAAGGACTCTTTTAATATGAATATCTATAATGCAAAAGTGATTGGTTTTCTTTTTTTAAAAATTATATGAGATTAAAAGAAAGATAAGTGAAACAAGAATTATTTGCTCTTTTGTGAAAGATTGAACAATTATGAATAGCTTCCAAATCACCCTATTAGTTGAATCTGAGTAGATAAAATATCTATTGAAAAAGATGTTGGGGTTCAACAAGATCAAGTATTTTAACAACATTGCAATTAGACAGCACTGTTTATCAAGCCATGGTTACACTTAGTGACAACAGACCTGAATAGCATGTTCAATTAATCTTACTCCAAATAGCCAAAACAATTACACCTTTCAAGTTCTTTAAAAGGTACCATTTACAATAACAGAATTAGTGCTTTTCTTCAGAATGTAACAGTTTAAAAAAAAGTCAAAATTAAAAAGAAAAGCTTTTGGATGCTCTAATTTTCTTTCCTTCCAAAGATGCACGCTGATGTGGAAGCATGACAAGAGATTTTACAGATTTGTATCCCAAGTACAAAACATCCAAAGAGTACATTGTGCATTTGATACAGTTTAATTCAAAATCATAGAAGGAGGATTGTGTATGGCACAGAGATCTCCATGTCTAAATAACCAATATGTAAAACTTTACAAAAAGACACCTAATTTGTAAAATCAACCTCGTGGATCTAAGGTGTGCCAGAGAAAGGGGCCTCGAGACAACAGAGACAACAAGTTAAGCCTGAAGTGCATGCAACAGTAGACCTCAGCCTTTGATTCATTGACGCTGGCCAGGTCCACTGTTTTCCCAGGCAGCTTACTAGTGAACTGCAAATTTAAATGGGAGGTAGCTACTCGAAGAAATAATAGAGACAACAAGAAAGGCTTGTACAGACATGACCTATTTGCAGGAAGCTGAATTATTCAGCATGGATTATAGCCAAAAAACACTTTATGACTTAATCAAAGATGTCCAACAAGGTCAAGAATGGGACAGTGGAGCCCAAGTTTTGTTCTGTACAAATTTCAATTCAGTGAAAGTTTTCTCATTGTTCTAATGCTTTACAATAATGTACAATTCTATGTACAGGCTACCACTAATCGAGGGCAGTGATAAGTCCATCATTAGCGCAACAAAGTGGCACAATGGTTAGCACTGTTTCCTCACAGCGCCAGGGACCTGGGTTTGAATACCAGCTTAGGTTACTGTGTGTGCGGAGTTTGCGCGTTCTCCTTGTGTCTGCATGGGTTTCCCTCTGGGTGCTCTAATTTCCTCCCACAGTCTGAAAGATGTGCAGGTCAGTGGATTGATCATGTTGAATTCATCCTCAGTGTACCCGAACGGGCGTCGGAGTGTGGCAACTAGGGGATTTTCACAGTAACTTCATTGCAATGTTAATGTCAGCGTTACTTGTGACACAACTAAATAAACTTAAAATTTAGTCAAAGGTTAGGACTATCGCTATGATGAGCACTGACGCTGAAGCAGTACAGTCTGGAAAACTAGAAGCTATAGTTGTTCTGAAGAATTTTTGAAAAGCATTTTTCAGAGTTTGTAAATTGATCAATTGTAAATTTTTTGGATAACAAGAAATATTGATCATGTGACCTGGCAGTCTTTGACCCATTACAACCAAGATGAGGAAGAATTTCTTCAGAGGGTGATGAATATATGGAATTCATTGCCACAGAAGGCTGTGTAAGCCAATTCATTGAGTGTATTTAAGACATAAATTCTAGATTGGCAAAGGGATCAAAGGTTATGGGGAAGAGACAGGAGAATGGGGTTGAGAAATATACCAGCCATGATCAAAGGGTGGAGAAGATTCGACAGGACAAACGGTCTAATTCTGCTCCTCTAACTTATGGTCTTATGGAGCTGGAAGCAGTGTCAATTGCTGGGAAGTTAAGTAAGAAACTGGCTGGTAGACACAGAGCTGCAGATATAGAGAAGCTTTACAAGCAGGGAAGTTGGAGAACGAAGGAGATTAGCACTTGATACAGACACAATGGGAAAGCACAGAAAGAGGAACACAAAGAATTCATGTGAGGAAAGGAAGCAACTCATTCTCAAGAAAAAAGCAGTTTTTTTGGACCATAGAATCCCTACATGGCAGAGGAAGGCCATTCAGCCTATTGAGACTGCACCAAGAACAATCCTACCCAAGCCCTATCTTTTTCACCCCACATATTTATCCCATTAATCCCTCTAACCTACACATCCTGGGACACTAACACGCAATTTAACATGGCCAATCAGCTTAACCCATACATCTTTGGAGTGTGAGAGGAAACCAGAGCACACGGAAGAAATCCATGCAGACACAGAAAGAGCGTGCAAATTCCACAGTCAGTGACCCTAGCCAGGAATCAAACTCAGCTCCCAAGAGCTGTGAGGCAACAGTGCTAACCACTGTGCCACCGTGCTGCCCAACGTCAGTAAAGGACACAGGGATTTTTGAAGATATTGTGCAAGCTGGCTAAAAGAGATCTAAAGCCTAGACAGCTATGAATAATTCAGAGACACTGCTGACTGTTTTCACAGAAATGGCTAAACTGTGAACTGGGCATTATTAGTTGCTTGGCTCAAAGAAAAAAACGCTGCAAAGCTATACTATCAGGACCATCCTGGCCCAAAGAAGAGAGGGTTCATAGGAGTGTGCCTTGCTGATGATAATTGTACCCCTGAAACTTGAAAGTGAAAGCTGTTGTCAGATGGGAGTCCTAACCTACCCCCTGCATGAATAAAAAACATCATATTGTAGAACTGTGTATTTATCCGGGAATGATGCAGACGCTTGTGGTTTAGTGAGGTACATCGTTATTGTATTATCTAATTAAAGTAAAAATTACCTTTGAATTATTTGAATTATCATTTGTCCATAATTCAAGTTTAATGTATGTTGATTCTGATTTATGTTAAAGCAAACGTTACAGGAAGTGAAATCTTGTTGGTAATTGCTTCATTTGGCTGGGGATGGGGGAGGCATTTGGTAAATTTAGTTCTTTTGGTTTATGGTTTCTCCAAAGGGATTGCAGCCCCTCATCAAATAGGAAGTTAAATTACTTATTATTGCAAATTTTAAAACATAATAAAATATTACTAATGAGAGTTGTGCTCCTGAAATTACATTGAATGAAGAACGCAAAGGAATTTTTAATGTTGTCACTATCGGGCAGTACGGTGGCACAGTGGTTAGCACTGCTGCCTCACAACGACAGGGACCCGGGTTCAACTCCAGCCTCAGGTCATTGTCTGTATGGAGTTTGCACTTTCTCCCTATGTCTGCGTGGGTTTCATCTGGGTGTTCTGATTTCCTCCCACAGTCCAAAGATACGTGAGTTGGGTTGATTGGCCATGCTAAATTGACCCTTAATGTCAGGAGATTAGCAGGATAAATGTGTGGGATTGTAGGAATAGGGCTTGGTTGGGATTGTGGTCAGTACAGACTCAATAGCTGAATGACCTTCTTTAATGTAAGGATTCTAATAATACTGTTTTGGGATTCACAGAAGAGTATAATAGGAAGTTTTTGTTTTCATTTGGGCAACAAAGTTATACGTAGTATGAATTCATGGACATTGTAACAGGAAACAAAATCTGATCACCCTCTTGGCACCATTTGGCTTGGAGATTGGGTCTGCCTCCATGTCTATTTTGTATTACAAGAATATTGCAATAGCATTTATTAGGGACTTCCTTCAATATATTAACACACCAAATGCACTAATAGAAATATAATTTTCAGAACCATTCACAATACACCACTCAGTCTATGGGAACTCCAGCTCCAGTTCATTCTTTGAGAGGATATGAAAAATGTGCTTGTTTCTTTAAGGAATTCTTCAAATACAGACAATAAAAATATAACAAAACTTGCTCCAACTTTTTAATCAAAGTTTAATAAAGAAACTTGATCACTCCAAACTTGGGGCCTCAGCGAGGGCCAATCCAAGTTCACCCATAATTCCCAACAAATTCTTATTTATGGTGAATCAGCTGGTCAGCTGTTATTCTGTAATTGGCTCTATATTTACTGGGATGGCTTGTTACCATTGGTTACATTACATCCAACTTAAAGTTGATACCGATTACATTTTAATTTACCTTAACTCCCTAACCAATATTTCTTCAATCAAGGTTTCCCATTCTTTTCAACAGTTACATTGTCCTATGATCTACGTTCCATCACCTAATTTGCCGAAGTAAATACTTCAGTGAATTTAGCCTCTGATTTGTCTGCAACAATATAGACTCAATAGCTCAAGGACTAGTTGAGACCAATAACAGAGATGAGTTTAAGGGGAAGCGGGATAAACACGTGGATGAGACAGGAATAGGAGGGAATGTGGATGGGGTTAGATGAAGTGGAGTAGGAGGAGACTCATGTGGAACATAAAGCATTGGATGAGCTGAATGGATTGTTTCTGTGCTGCACATTCAATGCATTTTAAATGAAATAAAGAAATATCTGGAGTTTGGATGTCATAGAATCCTACAGTGCATAAGGAGGCCATTCGGCATATCAAGACTGCACTGACCACAATCCCACCCAGGCCCTATAGCCATAACCCCATGCATTTATCCTAGCTAGTCCCCGGGACACTAAGGGACGATTTAGCATCGTCAATCGACTTAATTCGCACATCTTTGGGCTGTGGGAGGAAACTGGGGCACCCAGAAGAAATCCATGCAGATATGGGGAGAACATACAAACTCCAGACAGACAGTGACCCAAGCTGGCACCCTGGCGCTGTGACGCAGCAGTGATAATCATTGTCTGCCATGTCGCCTACCTGATGCTAGATCTGTCAATTAGCTGAACTCTTTTCATCTATTGTGCATAACAATTATTCTAACTCGCACTGAAGATTGTGATTTCCAAGTAATTAAATGTAAATGACAGGAATAGAACCTCACACATCAAAAAAAGGAAAGAACAACATGCATAAAAAGATAGCTTAGCCACTTTGTAGGATCCTCTGCATTATTTGAATACCAGGTGACCTTCAAACCATAGAGGTATATAGGAAAACTGATACTACATACTTTCCCATCATTGTGCATAAAATGCAGCCATAATACCCATTAATAAACAACTGAAAAGTTTCATGTGCCTGCTAGGGTCAGCCCTCCTTTAAAGAAGTCCATCTACAAGTTGCAGCCAATACAGCTAATTCTACGCAAATTGCTGCAATCCACTATAAACCTGAATCCTTTGACGGGTTCAGCAATGGAGGTAACAGACACTTGTTCCATTGCACTGACTCCAAAAGAATAATGATAAGGTTATCAGGAAAAAATACCTAATGAAAAGGATAGTTGAAGGGGTGACTGTTGTTCAATAAATGAAGGATTAATTATTGTCATAGTAAAGAATGGAGTCAGAAACTTAAAAAATGACTCTGGGATTGCACACTGGTATTTTAGCACAAACCCTCAAATACTTGATGCTCTTAATTGAGATTACGTTCTCACTGGAATGACGCAGGTTGAGGGATGACCTGATAGAGGTTCACAAGATTATGAGTGGCATGGACAGAGTGGATAGTCAAGTGCTCTCTCCTAGGTAGAAAAGTCAAGCACTAGGGGACATACGTTTAAAATGCGTGGGGAAAAGTTAGAGGAGATGTGCGAGACAAGAGTTTTTTTTACATAGAGGGGTGCTGAATATCTGAAACACCCTGCCCAGAGAGGTGATGGGAGCAGGTAGCAGCATTTAAGGGTAACTAGGCAAATGCATGAATAAGGGGGGAATGGAAGGATACGGACTCCCTAAGTGCATACGGTTTTAGTGTTTTAGTTTAAGCAGATATCTTGATCGGCGCAGGCTTGGAGGGCCAAAGGGCCTGTTCCTGTGCTGTACTGTTCTTTGTTCTTTGTGCAGCAACAATAACAACAAACGACTTGCATTCATGTGACATCTTTAACATTCAAAACAGCCCAAAGTGCTTCACATAGGCAGGAGGGAAAACTGCTACGCAGCAGTTGGCTCTGGCTATAACCCATTTTTATTTTGACTCCCCACACTCTCAAAAAGGTATATACTAAGCTTGGGTTAAGATGGAGGAGTTATTAGGATAGATGAAAGTTCTCATGGAAAGGGTTATTAGTCTGCATGTCATGCTTTCTGGCAATTGGCTGACAATTTCTGTCTATTCTGGTGGCACTCTTTTGAATTTTTTTGGCTGTGTTTTTGCATCAGTGGGTCTCCCATACACTAGGACTTTCACTTCAGTAGCTGGTTGAATTGCCTTCACAATAAAGGCTCACTTTGATGTTAACAAGCATGTTTTAATGGCCAGTTGACCATGGTTACCAATCCTTATTTGTTCCATTTATGTCTAGGCCAAGATGTGAATGGGTTCACATAAACAGAAAACAATACTCCTTTAAAATAATCTGGCCAGCCTGGTTAATCAGTCAACTATCTTTTCAAACATGGTGTCTGATAGACAGTTACAGCTGAACTTGGCTTCTGCCTTGATGCCCATATTCAACAAAACAGCTACACCACACACACTTCAGTATTATAACATCAAGATTCTTTTTGTTTATCATCTCTGAACTAAGACTGAGACGTGGTTAAAGGAGGGGCAGGACTGGCAAGTGAATATCCCAGGGTACAAGTGTTTTAGGCATGATAGAGGTGGTTTGAAGAGAGGAGGGGGAGTGGCGTTATTAGTTAAGGATCACATCATAGCAGTGCAGAGGGAGAGTGGTATGGATGATTTAGGAATTGAGTCGCTATGGGTGGAGTTGAGGAATAGGAAGGGAGAGGTTACTATGTTGGGTGTGTACTACAGACCGCCCAACAGCCTGCGGGCCGTGGAAGAAGGGATATGCAGGGACATTTTAGATAAGTGTAGGAAGAATAGGGTGGTTGTAGTGGGAGATTTCAATTTCCCTGGGGTAGATTGGAAGGTGCCCAGAGCAGAAGGTGCGGACGGGGAGGAATTTGTACAGTGTGTTTTGGAAGGGTCCTTGGAGCAGTATGTGGATAGCCCGACTAGAGAGGGGGCTATATTGGACTTGGTTCTGGGGAATGAGCCAGGGCAGGTGGTTGACGTTGTAATAGGAGAGCATGTGTCAACTAGTGACCACAACTCTGTCTGCTTTAGGATATTAATGGAAAAAGATGAAGCCTGCCCTAAAGGGAGGGTGTTAAACTGGGGGAGGGCTAGATACAGCCGGATTAGGCAGGATCTTAAGAATACCGACTGGGATAAGCTGTTCGAGGGTAGGTCGACGCAGTACATGTGGGAGCCTTTCAAGGGATAACTAAAATCTTTGCAGGAAAGACATGTGCCGGTAAGGAGGAAGGATGGGAAAGGTAGGATTAGAGAACCGTGGGTTACTAGGGATATCGAGGACTTGGTCAGGAAGAAGCGGGAGGTGTACGTTAGATCTAGGCAACTGGGGACAGAGGCAGCGCTGGAAGAATATGGAGAGTGTAGACGGGATCTTAAAAGGGGTGTCAGAAAGGCAAAAAGGAGATGGCTTTGGCAGGTAGGATTAAGGAAAATCCTAAGGCATTTTACTCCTATGTAAGGAGCAAAAGGATGGTTAGAGGGAAGATTGGACCTCTCAGGGACAGAGGAGGGGAACTATGTTTAGAGCCTGAGGGAATGGGGGAGATCTTGAATGAATACTTTGCGTCGGTATTCACGCAGGAGAGGGGCCTGATGTCTGGTGCCGGCTTTGAGAAATTTGAAGACCCGTTAAAGGAAATATCCATTACGAGGGAAGAGGTGTTGGGGCTTTTAGGCAGCATGAAGCCTTATAAAGCTCCGGGGCTTGATGGCATTTACCCCAGGCTGCTAAGGGAGGTGAGAGATGACATTGCCGATCCTCTGACACAAATCTTTGTCTCTTCTTTGGACACAGGTGAGGTCTCAGAGGATTGGAGGATAGCAAATGTAGTACCATTGTTTAAAAAGGGTCAGAGGGATAACCCAGGGAACTATAGGCCGGTGAGCTTGACTTCAGTTATAGGTAAGCTAATGGAGAGGATCCTCAGGGACAGGATGTATGAACATCTGGAGTGCTGCGATCTGATCAGGGATACGCAGCATGGCTTCGTTAAGGGGAGGTTGTGCCTTATGAATCTAGTGGAGTTTTTTGAAGAGGTGAGAGTCGGTCTGCAGATTAGGGATATAGTAGGACTGTTTAATACCTTTTTTGTTTCCACGAACGTTCGGTCCACTTGTTGACCAACAAGGGCTGCATGCGCAGGTTTGTAGAGCTGCTCTTGGATGTTGCTTCAGGGGTGGCCTAGTGCTTCACGTCGTTAGTGTATGCTTAAACTGGACCATCTGATGGGCACCATGACAGTTCAGGGACTATCACTGTTGCTGTGCAGGATTTGGGCCTGTGTCTGCGGGAATTTGCGCGTTCTCCCCGTGGTTGCGTGGGTTTTCTCTGGGTGCTCCGGTTTCCTCCCACATCCCAAAAATGTGCTCTTAGACTGATTGGGTAACAAATTGGTCCCTATATGTCATTAAGACGTTAGGACAGCGGTGCGGGCTTGTTGGGCCGAAGGGCCTGTTTCCGGTGCTGTGTTGTTCTTTGTTCTTTGTTCTAAGATAGCATTGTCCTGGCAACATTCATTCGGGTTTCCCCGTTCGCTCCTTCCCAAGCTGATAAATATTACAGCTTTGCACTGGTCAGGGATGAAATTCTCAAAACAGTTTACAGCAAACCTACTTTGACAATAAATATTCAGCCATGGAGACTATCAGACTTCAACAGAACAACCTTTTAATAGGATAAAGACTTAACTACCAACATTGATTCAACTAGTAGCAGTTGTGACTCAACGACAGGGCTCCCACCTCAATTCAGAAGTTTGTGGGTTCAAGATCCATTGCAGTGACTTGAGCCGAAAGATGAAGAAATGGAGGGAGGGAACGAGGAAGAGATGGGGGGAGGGACAAGGAGGAGATGGAGGGAGGGAGGGGTGCTACACTCATTGTCATAGAAATTTACAGCATAAAAAGCTCTTCAGTCCATCATGCCTGTATCAGCCATCAAGTATCTATCTATTCTAATCACATTTTTTAGCATTTGAACCATAACTTTGTATGCTATGGGTTTCAGATGCTCATCTAAATGCTTAAATGTTGTGAGGGGTCCCACGTCTACAGCCCATTCAGGCAGTGAGTTCCAGATTTTTACCATCCTCTGGGTGAAAAGATCTTCCCTCAAATCCCCGCTGAATCTCCTGCTCCTTGCCTTAAATCTATGACCCCTGTTTATTGATTCTCTAGTAAAAGGCAAATATTTTTCCTATCTATGCTATTTATGTCCTTCATGATTTTGTACACCTCAGTCAGGTCCTCCCTCAGCCTTCTCTACTTTAAAGAAAAAAAACCCAGCCTAGCCAGCCTCTCTTCATTGCTGAAATGCTCCAATTTGGTGAATTTCCTCTGTACCCTCTTAAGCGCAATCATATTGTTCTTAGTGTGTGGCAACCAGAACTGTAAATAGTTCTGTAAACTGTAAACAGCTATGGTCCAACGAGCATTTTATACAGTTCCTTCATAACATCAATGTTCTATTATTCTATGCCTAGACTAATAAAGACCTTCTTAACCTCCTTGTCTATCTGTCCTGCTGCATTCAGGGATCTTTGGACATGCACCCCAAAATTCCTCGAGTACCTCCGTGCTTCCCAGCATCTTACTATTCATTGTGGCCTGAATTCTCCAACCTCATCTGAGGCTGGGATTCTCTGTCCCCGCTTTAATAAATGGAGGTTTGGTTGAGTGCCAAATTCTCCATTCTCGCTGGCAGCAGTGGTATTAGAGATCAACATCAGGGAATTCCAGGATGTGTACTCCCTTAAGATGCCTGGTCTTCCCAAAACGCATCAGTTCACACTTCTCAAGAGTTAAAATTTCATTTGCCACTGTTCTACTCATTTGACCAACTTATGTCATCCTGTAATGAGGATATCATCATCTCCATTTACCACACTACCAATTTTTGTGTCATCTGTGAATTTACTGATCATCTCCCACCCCCCACAGTCACATCTAGATCATTAATGTACACTACAAATAGCATGGGACCCAGCACCGATCGCTGAAGGAGGCATCTCCGCATCATGACACAACTGGATACAAGCTTCCAGTCACTATTAGAACTTTCAGCCATCACCTTCAGTCTCCTGCCTAAGTCAATTTTGGATCCAATTGCCAAATTGTCCTGGATTCCATTGGCTCTTACCTCATGATTAGTCTCCTGTGCGGGACTTGGTCAGATGTCTTATTGAAGTCCAGGTCGCTACATCAACTGCACTGCCCTCACCTAGTAGGCTTTACATGCCTACTCTCCTCCTCGAAAAATACAATCAAATTTGTTGCACATGATTGCCATCTGACAAAGCCACGCTGATTAATCCTTTCATTCCAAATGGAGATTAATTCTGTCCCTCAGAATCTTTTCTACTGTTGGAAGTGCTTTCTCTCAGGTGAGATGTTAAACTGAGGCCCTATCTACCCTCATAGATAGAGGTTAAAAAAAAACTGTGGCACTAATTTGAACATCAGGGCAGTGTCATGGTTGAGACCTATCCTCCTCCCAGCACCAAAATAGATTATTATATTGCCATTTTGCTGTGTGCAAACTGGCTGCCGCATTTCCTATATTCTAACAGTAGTTACACTTCAGAAAGTACTTCATTGTCTGTAAAGCATCTTAGGATGCCCTGAGGATGTGAAAGACACTACATAAATGTAAACTCTTTCTTTCTTTGTGTCGGAAAAGGCAAAGCTATCAATCATGCCTGCAGTTATCCGCTGACACTCAGCCAGCTATCCATTTGAAAAGACATTCCCAGTATCGCAAAGGAAAAGTGGTGCAAATTTCCCATTTATTCACAAAATACTATTACGAATACAATGGCTTTGCTCACTCTCCATTTTAATGCTTTCATTATTATAATGCAGGGTGACAGAATGTCGTAGAAAATATGATAACATTATCATATCTACCATTTTATTATGCAGTATAATACTCAGTGATGGCTAAAGGGGAAGCATTATCTATTTTTAAAAAGTTAGAAATAATTTATGGCATATTGAATGTCATTCCTGCAGAGATTGCCAGCATAGGGTATTCATTCATATACAAGTGACTACGTTGGGAAGCAAAGTAAAGCAAAATTGATTTGTATTTGTTGTAATTCTAATTTCAGCCAGGCTTCAAGATTTTTGAAATATTCTTCCGAAAGAATGTCGTTGGTATGTTAAACTACCCTATTATTCTACCCGCAAGCTTTAATACAATTTTCTCTGCTGCAATTATTCCTGACTGGGGTTGCGAGGCAGAGACCTAAGAAAACAGAAGAAGCAATAAGCTAACAGAAAATGGCAGACTGTGTGCTTACAGCCTTCAACAAGTCTCTGAGTATTTTTGTTAAGGTGTACGATGAGTAAATCTAGCTCGGAACAAGTTGCTGCCGCTTTCTCAATAAAGCAACTTCCTTGAAACCACACTAGCTGACCTAGTTGCAGTATTATGTAAGCAGCATTTGAAAAGTGGTGACACTTTTGATTTTAACCTGAAAAAACAAAGTGCTGCCACTTAAACTAGAGACTGTAGAATGTGACTGCAAAGTGGGAGATTTCACGCTAGCTTTCTCCTGTGCGCAGAGAGCGAGGAACAAGAGGAGGCCATTCAACTCTCGAGCTTGTGCCACCATTCAGTTAGGTCATGGCTTATCTGTACCTCAACTTCATTCTTCCATTTTAACTCCCATGTTTAAAAAAATTCATTCTTCTCAGCCTTGAAAGCTCCAACTGTCCCACCGTACGGTAACACAGTACTTAGCACTGCTGCCTCACAGCGCCAGGGACGAGTTTGATTCCCAGCTTGGGTCCCTAGCTGTGCGGAATCCGCATGTTCTCCCTATATCTGACTGGGTTTCTTCCGGCTGCTCCAGTTTCCTCCCACAGTCTGAAAGTCGGGCTGGTTAGGTGCATTGGCCGTGCTAAATTCTCCCTCAGTGTACACGAATAGGTGCTGGAGTGTGGCGACTACAGGATTTTTACAGTAACTTCATTGCAGTGTTAACGTAAGCCAACTTGTGACAATAAATAAACATATAATAGTTACTGTCTTTTGGAAGAGAGAATCTTGGATTTTGACCACCCTTTGTATGAAAACATTCTCTCTGTTCTCTGACAGAAGTGGCCTGATGTTGATTTTATGAACCCAGTATGGATACAAAAAGACGTAATGTGTACTGAAACCAATCATTGGATGGGGTTTAATATTTGTGATGAGATCTTGCTTGTTGGCTAGATAATTGGGAGGAGATCCACATTGCTTCTGTTGGGGATTGCCCGCCAGGATTGAGTGCCAACTTAGGTGGTCAGTGTCAGGCCACCCCTGGAAGAAGAACTACGGTGGGCAGAAATTCTGCCCCCACTTCTATCATCCCTCAAGCTGCCAGCCAGAGGCCAATAGCTCTCTATTGTTGTCAATGTCACAATGAACAGTCACGGCTGTTGGTAATTAGATGCCCAGGATCAACATGGGACCCAGGGCAAAACTGTTTGAAAGCAGCATGAGGATTGAGAGATTGGGATCATGGAAGAGGAAAGGGAATGAGGTCAGAGGTTTACAGCACCTGCACCTCCACCCCACCCACACATCCTGCGCAAACCCCCCACCCCTACCACTTGATGCTAAGTCCCTCAATCAGGCATTAATTTTTTTGAATGAGACATCAGTCCTGAAAACCTTGAAGCAAACATGACAGGGTTTGCTTTTTGAGCTTCCTGGATGGTGATCCTCTTGCCACACTGCTTGTTGATTGATTGTGCATTAATTGGATCTTAATTAGCACTCTGCTGGGAAGGTGGTCCACAATCCTTCCTGTCTCAGTCCAAATTGAACGGAGATGAGAAGGTAGTGGAGGATAGGGTCCATTATATTAGTGACCCCCTTCAACAAATCAACAATTCAATGTGACAAATAGAAATTGCTTCTGTTTGAAAACTCAACTATCAAATATAAGACAAATGCCCAAAGTGGATAAGTAAGTAAATTTTATCAATTTCATAAATTGGAATATTAAAATGCTGCTCAAGCCATCCTTGCTACCCCTTGTGGAACCAGCTACTCTCTAACAGCAAAGTTGAAGAGAAAGGGGTTATGTCTCCATGATGCTGGATCTCCATCCTCTTTATAATACCCTGCGATTTCTCCCCAAGAGGAGTAACATGATAGCAGTGCTGATGAGGTAGGGAAGGTGTTTCCACCTTCTTGCCCCAGTATCCTGCCATTTTTAGTCAGGGATGTCCAGAGGCACAGGCCAGGGGCAAGCTTCATGCAAAAATACCCTCACAAATTGAGGAGGGGGCGGGTAAGGAGAGTTTGTAAAGCCCTGGCAGAAAAGCAAAGTGGCCTCCAAGTGGCAGATCATTGCTTTTAAAGTGCTCTTTGGCAATTTTTATGTTTTGGACTATTTTCCAAAGTAGTTGAAAATATTCTGACAAGTGGCAACAGCACAGCCAGAGGAGCTTCTCATGCCTGCTCAATATCCCTCTTCCCACCCCGAGGGGAAAGCATCTTATCTCTCAATCTGTTCCTCTGCTTGTCAACAAAGAATTGAGTTTGATCTCACAAATAATAAACACACCATGATAAACCTGCATTCCTGAATGATGCAATATTTGTTTCTAATATTTCTAAACAGCCCAACAGAGGCCCATAGACTAAGTGGCACTAAAAAGCAGACCAGCTTCATAAGCTTTGCACGTATAATTTGTATCCACAACATCTTGTAACTATATTTAAGGTAACAAGAAATATCAAAGCACTTTACCAGTGTTATTGAGCAATGTTTGGTGGCCACATAGGGACATATTCTGCTAAAAGGTTTGGTCAAAAAGAAATACTTCAATGCCAGGATTAGTATTGGACAATGTTAATTGCTCAGCATGACAGACAAAGCACATCCAAGTTAAGTACTGAAACCTAAGGGAGCCTGCAAAAGTGTATTCCATTAATTAGTGGAATTTTACTTTGATTTATGACTTTATTCAATGTTGCACCTATCAAAGTTAAATTTGAAATACTTCAATTCACACTAATGTACTTTTTTTAATTACACTTCTGATTAAAATCCATCTCTCTTCCATATGCACAACATCTGACAGACTGCGGTAGGCTGCAACAGCGGGCAGTAAACGTGGTTCGATGCATCAGCTGATGTAAATCTGTAACTGGACACTGGACCGCTTGAAGAAATGTGTCTAAGTTGTTCCCCTTCTAATTGGGCTCAAATACCAATCAGGCTTCCCACCTGATCACCCGAATGCCTCAAACCAAAGAATCAGGCACTAATTCTCTTTGAATGAGAGACTACGCCTGAAAACTCCAAACGGAACAGGCTTTGCTTTTTGAGCTTCCTGCATGATGACCGTCCTGTGAAATGATTCTATGAGACTAATGTACAAATACAGCATTATGGATACAATACAAAAACAACTTTTTCAGTGGACATTGTTCTTTTGTAATAAATGTTAGCCGTAAGGTTCCTCTAATGGTTCAGACTATATAGTTATAGAGGTTTATAGCATGGAAACAGACCCTTCGGTTCAACTTGTCCATAACACTCCCTTTTTAAACCCCTAATCTAGTCCCAATTGGCTGTATTTGGCCCGTATCCCTCGTAACTCATCTTACTCGTGTAACTGTCCAAATGCTTTTTAAAAGACAAAATTGTACCCACCTCTACTATTACTTCTCAGAGCTTGCTTCAGACATTCACCACCCTTTGTGTGAAAACATTGCCCCTCTAGGCTCTTTTGTATCTCTCCCCTCACCTTAAACCTATGCCCTCTAGTTACAGACTCTCCTGACTTTGGGAAAAGATATTGACTATCTAGCTGATCTATGCCCCTCATTATTTTATAGACTTCTATAAGATCACCCTTAAGCCTCCTATGCTCCAGAGAAAAACATCCAAGTCTACCCATCCTCTCCTTATAATTCAAACCATCAAGTCCCGGCAATATCTTAGTAAATCTCTTCTGCACTCTTTCTAGCTTAATAATATCCTTTCTATTACAAGGTGACCAGAACTGTACCCAGTATTCCAAGTATGGCCTTACCAATGCCTTGTATAACTTCAACAAGATGTCCCAGTTCCTGTATTCAATGTTCTGACCGATGAAATCAAACGTGCCGAATGCCTTCTTCACCACTCTGTTCACCTGTGACTCCACTTTTAAGGACTATGAATCCGTACCCCTAGATCTCTTTGTTCTGTAACTCTCCCCAACGCCCTACCATTAACTGAGTAAGTCCTGCCCCGGTTCAATCCTGAAATGCATCACCTCGCATTTATCTAAATTAAATTCCATCTGCCATTCATCAGTCCACTAGCCCAATTGAGCAATCCTAGATAACCTACTTTAATGTCCACTATGCCACCAATCTTGGTGTCATCTGAAAAATTAATAACCATGCCTCCTAAATTTTCATCCAAATCATTGATATAAATGACAAGTACCAATAACAAAAGATCGGAAACAGATAATGCTCTTTTTCCCACTCAACACGGAGTAAAAGCGGGATTTATCAGCTATTCCCGCCAGTTGGATTTTCCAATCCCATTGATAGCGATCCCAGATGATGTGAACAATGGGAAACCCTGTTGCCAGAAGCAAGACAGGAAGTTTCCACCATTGGCCAATGGAGGGCCGTCTTTACCTCTAGACATTGAAAATCCTGCTATTATTTTGGTAAGGACAGCGGTAAGAGTGTTAATGGTTAGGCAGGAAAGTAAGTTCCTGATTGCTGTCTACCATCATTGCTGGGAAGTGTTGAATGAAAACATGATTGAGATCAGCTGTAATAGTTCCAGAGGTGAAGGAGCCATCTGTTAAATACAGTGCTGAGACTTACACTCGAACAATGGAAAAGATTAGCCTGATGTTAGAGGGCAACTCGTGCATGTGGAGTTATACTCAGTGAGAAGTCCAGTATAAAAGGGACAAAGAAAAGGTAATGAAAAGAAAATGTCAAAAA
This sequence comes from Sphyrna mokarran, assembly GCA_024679065.1. Lineage (NCBI taxonomy): Eukaryota > Metazoa > Chordata > Chondrichthyes > Carcharhiniformes > Carcharhinidae > Sphyrna > Sphyrna mokarran. The sequence continues at coordinate 13,135,095 of JAGIQG010000017.1, read as the reverse complement.
ATGTACTAGCCAGAAAATGTGAGAGCTGGCCAAATGGATGAGATTAGCGTCTCCTCAGGCAAGGAGAGTCATACGTTAAATTCGTTCTAGCAATCCCCATCCTATACAATAGACAAAGAGGGCTCAAAGCTCAAAACTGAGCACAAAAATGGGTGGTGTTTGAGATTGTGTTGCTGGAGAAAGCAGAGATTAACTTTACTCTGAACAACTGAAGTTTTTTTTCCATAGAATCCTAAACAGTGCAGAAGAAGGCTATTTGACCCATCGAGTCTGCACTAAGCCAAAAAACCCACCCAAGCCCTATTTCCATAATGACACATATTTACCCTGCTAAGCTCCCTGATATTAGGGTCAATATAGCATGGCCAATCAATCTAACCTGTACATCTTTGGACTGTGGGAGGAAATCGGAGCACCCAGAGGAAACCCACACAGACACAGGAAGAATATGCAAACTCCAGTGACTGGAGGTCAGAATTGAACCCAGGTCCCTGCCGCTGTGAGGCAGCAGTGCTAAATACTGCATCACCATGATTTTAATTTGGATATCTTGCATTGGTAAGCGTACTATGTTACATCATAATATATCTTATTTTGATGAGCCCAAAAAAAAATCACAAAGCATAAAAACTTCTTATTTCCCTGCCAGCCTTCAGTAATGAATGCAGCAAACTCTTTCTTTGTCAAATAATATGACCACAGTTTTATTATCTATTATGTATTCAACTTCCCATTACACTATATTAGCATTACATTTCTATGACAAATATTTTGGATTAGCAAGTTCATATATAGCAGAAACTACGACAATGTGATTACCTTCAAGGAATCTACATTTTGTCACAGTAATAAATTCTGCACACTGCCACAAAGTTCCATTTGCTGCTCACTTGTTGTCTCGATGCTTGTTGAGTCACATTGACTCCTGATCCAATAATGCCTCCATTTTGAAAGTCTCATCCTCATTTTCAGATCACTCCAAGGCCTTCATATCTCCGAAAACTCCTCCAGTCCTCCTCCAGGACGCCAGCCTCCAGCAGGTGCCCTGATCCGCCATGGTGGACACCAGCAGAAGATCCAGCGGGAAACTCACTCCAACATGAGACGGATTTTTTTGGGTCTCTCACTCATGTTGAACCCTTCAGCAGGGGCATGGAAGAATTTCACTCCATGTAAAAATCATGGGGCTACATTTTTGACATGAAATCAACATTGTAAAATGCAATGGGAGCGATTCTCCCAGCCTGCTGGGAGACATCAGCAGAAGATGGTTAGCAGGCTCCCTGCCTCTTTGCATCTCTGGCACGGAGCTGATTTCCATATTCTGACCCAAATTTCAATATCATTTGTGAGCCTAGGACAGAGGTTTCTGGACCTGCTATTGTCTCCCCGCCAGGCCCCCACTCCTCAGCCAGAACTGGTTCACTCCAGTAGGGTCTACAACAGCTCCCCACGAAGAGGAAACTGGCAGTCAAGAGGATTGGACCAGGGCGGGGGAGTTGGGCCAAAGGGAATGGGGCCTATGGAGAGTGCAAACAGTGGTGATGGAGGGGTCCAGCTGCCACTCTGCATAGTGATCGTGGGTAGAGTCAGGGAAAGTGGTGATCAGGCTGACCATTCAGATTCAGGTGGGGTGGGGGGGGAGCTTGGGGGGGCGGGGGGGGGGGGTGTCAGGATTGCCGAGGGCAGAGTCAGGACTGCTGGAGGTTGCGGTCAGGGAGGTCGGAGAAGGAAGGGGAGAACATCGGTGCTGATCCAGTGAGGCCTAAGAGGCCAGTGCAGGGCCACTGCGCACTATTGCTCCAGTCTCTCCAATGGGGATAGGCCCCGTCCCCAGATTTTCAGAATGAATCCCGCTATAGGGACTCTGCAAATGTTCAGAATGTGAAGATTGGTTTTGAAAGTCCCGCTGAAAAAAAGTGGGTGTTACCCCAGTTTTTATGCAAATTCAGTACTTATAATTCTTTTGGGAGAATTGCCCCCAAATTGTTCCTAAGTGCAATGAGACACCTCAGAGCTGTGCAGTGTATTGAAGCTGATCTGTTATGAAAGTTATGTAATATTAAATTTAAGCTGTTATGTAATATTCTGTCACAAATTTTATGAATAAAGTTGATTTTGGAGAAAAGATGTCCTAAATCACTTCACAGAAGCACTATCAAAAATATAATGATAGCTACCAAAGAAAGAAATCATACCAAGTAGGCAGTCCTAAGCTTCACACTGGATAGCATATATCTTCAATCTGGTATGAAATCAAGTTTTTACCATGTTTCTAGAGGGAGAGTGAAAAAAAAGGCAAGAAATGCCAGCTTTGCTAGCAATGTACACATCCCATGAGCAAAAGAAAAGATTGTGGCCTTAGGCTGCTTCATTTCCCATGCTTACTTATCTTCCAGTCTCCGTTAGATATGATGAGACGTCACATAACACCAGCAGGTTTATTTGAAACCACAAGTTTTCAGAGTGTTGCTCCTGATTTCACCTGATGGAGAGCAGCACTCCAAAAGTTTACGGTTTCAAATAAGCCTGTTGAATACGGTATCATGCGACCTCTTGCCTTAATCTACCTCAGTCCAACACTAGCATCTCCACAACATAGGAGCAGCACGGTGGCACACTGCTTAGCACCACTATCTCACAGTGCCAGGGACCAGGGTTCAATTCTGGCCTCGGGAGACTGTGTGGAGTTTGCACATTCTCACTGTGTTGCATGGGTTTCCTCCGGGTGTTCTGGTTTCCTCCCATGGTCCAAAGATGTGTGGGTCAGGTTGATTAGCCATGCTAAATTAATCCTAGTGTCACGGGAATTAGCAAGGTAAATACGTGGGAATAGGGTCTGAGAGGGACTGTTGTCAGTGTGGGCTCATTGGGCCAAATGGCTCCCTTATGCACTGTAGAAATTCTAGATCCTTTTTCCTTAGATTTGGTGGAAATCTAAGGAATTTGAGGACCGTAAATGCTACAATCTCTGTTCAAAAAGACAAACAGGAATATACCTGGAATTATCAGGTATATTTCCAGGCCAGTCAACTAAACATTGTTGACGAGGAACCTTTTACAAGCAATGTGCTGGAACCAAATACATTGACAATTGGAAAATTATGGGCTTAGAAATGAAAGTCAGTTCGAGTTTGTTAAAGACAAAGCATGACAAATTCTGAAGGAGACATATTTGACTTCAAAAGTTAACTCAGTGGCTGGGATTTTCTGCCCACCAGAAGTTGGAGATAATTCTCCCCCATCCTGATCCCGCAACTCCCCTAACCTTAGTCAGGGTCTGAAGCTCTGAAGCTGTCACCCACCAACGTCATTTGGCAGTTGAAGCTAACACCTTCCCACGCCCAACTCAGGAGCTAACTCCTTTCCCCTACCCTTCACTCAGAACTTGAAGCAACTCTCTCACCCATCCCACCCTCCTCAAACTTAGGAATTAAAGCTAATCACATACATCTCCACCATCCCACGCCCCTGACTTCTCCCCGCCCCAGAGTAAAGTGAACTATGAAGTATTCATACGGAGTCACACCAGAAAACAGTTTGGGAAGTACTGTAATAGATTTAAAGCAATTAAGCCCAGGGGCTAAAGGAACAGTGACAGCATGGTTGCAGAATTACCTAGGGGACAGAAAGCAGAGAGCAGTATGTTAAACAGTTGTTTTTCAGACTGGTGCAAAGTGTACAATGGTGTACCCCCAGGGTTCAGTTTTAGGATTACTGCTCCTCTTGATATATTTGAGCTAAACGTAGGTATAAATGATGCTGCGGTGGCACACTGCTTCACAGCGCCAGTAATAAGACTTTGCACAAACAGTAACCTAAGCCTTGAATCAAACTCAGGTCTCTGGCACTATGAGGCAGCAGTGCTAACCATTGTGCCACAGTGCCATCTCAATTATATATCAGAATCCTGCAACCATACTCCCAAAAATTTAGTCTTCATACTGAATCATACTGAATCAACTCAAACTCATACTCTAGTGCTACTTTTCTCTCCTAAACTTGGTACTCCGTATCTAGTATTATTTTCTAGTACTCACACACCAGTCAATTTAGTTTAACCCTCTCCAATAGCATTGGGCAATTTTCCCAGAAAAAGATAGGTCCCAGTTCTGTTTAGCTACAAGCTGTCCAGTTTATATCGGTCCCATCTCACCCAGAGCTGATCCTAATGCCCCAAGAATCTAAAACTTTCCCTTCCACCAAGAACCCCCCCACACCCAATGCGCAATTCCTGGCTTGGGTGACCCAGTACGGAGTCTGCACATTCTCCCTGTAACTGTGTGGGTTTCTTCCAGGTGCTCCGGTTTCCTCCCTCATGACTGGCATAAAGACAAGAAGCCAACATGCGGAAGCTACTCAGTGAGGGGTTGTGTTCAGGAATGCACTGCCTGCAAGAACGGTAGAAGCAATTTTAAGAGTGATTTGAATAAATATACGAAGGGAAACAATTTACAGGGGAAAGAGCAGGAGATTGGGACTAACTGGATTCTCTTTCAAAATGCAGTCACAGACATGATGGGCCCGATAGTCTCCTGCAGCACTGTGTTATTCAGTGATTCTAATGTAATAACACTTAAAGCAATATCAGCTGTGGCACATGGCATTTACATCCTTCAACGAAAAAAACAGGACAGCAAAACTTTTTAAGAATCTATAAACATCAGACACCTGTTAATGTTGCATTGATTTCACATACTGGCACGCTCAACTGATCTGTTAACTCATCTTCTCCAATATAGTTTCACATGAATATAATTTGAAAGCCAATCCAGCTATTGGTAGAGAACTGATCGTCCAAAGCAAATGAGTGGAGATAGATGTGATTATGGTTTCCTCTGAAATTCATCACAGCAAATCCCAATAATGACTCGCTGCTGTATTAAAATATTTCAGCTCATTAACAGAATTAATATTGCCTTGACACGCTGCTTAGTCGCGCAGTGGGGGGGGGGGCAGTTCTTTGTGGGAGGGAAAGTTTTAGATTCTTGGGGTATTAGGATCACCTCTAGTTGAGATGGGACCTGTACTAACTGGACAGCTTGCAGCTAAACAGAGCTGGGACCTATTTTTTTCTGGGAAAATTGCCCAATGCTATTGGAGAGGGTTAAATAAACTTGACTGGTATGTAGGGACTAGAAGATAATACTAGATATGGAGTACTAATTTTAGGAGAGAAAAATAGCACTAGAGTATGAAATACTAAGGTTTCAGTTGATTCAGCATAACTGAAAAAGTATGAAGACTAAATTTTTGGGAGTGTGGTAATAGGATTACTGATATATAACTAAGGTGGCACAGTGGCACACTGGTTAGAACTGCTGCCTCACAGTGCCAGAGACCCGAGTTTGATTCAAGGCTTGGGTCACTGTTTGTGCGGAGTCTGCACATTTTCCCTGGGTCTACAGGGTGCTCCTGTTTCCTCCCACAGTCCAAAGATGTGCAGGCTAGGTAGATTGGCCATGCTAAATTGCCCCTTAGTGTCAGGGGGATTTGCTAGGGTAAATACATGAGATTATGGGAATTGGGCCTGGGTAGAATTGTGATCAGTGCAGACTTGATGGGCTGAATGGCCTCTTTCTGCATCGTAGGGATTGTATAACAAGATTATAGATTTTTAAGGAGTTGCTGAACATAAACAGAGAGGGTTAGCTCTGAAATTAGATAAATATGGTTGCTTAGAACTGTTTTAAAGTATTGATATTGTGTGAAGCCATTGTTGTGTTTAAATGTTCCTTCTATTTTATTGTGATTTCAGAATAAACATTCCATCACAAGCAGTTGGGGGCATAATTTCAGGATTTTCATACTACACAAACTGCAAAAAACACACATTGGCAGTTGTTTCAAATTTCTCTCCTAAGGATTTCAGCAGCTCGATATCCACCAGCTGCCATACCGTTTCGAATGGATCTGGCCCTGATCATTTGGAATCAAATATTAACAGGTAAAACTAATTGAACAATGAGCTGTCTTTAAAGAAGAAATAGCTCAAGTAAGTTTAAGTTTATTTGTTAGTGTCATAAGTAGGCTTACATTAACATTGCAGTGAAGTCACGGTGAAAATCTCCTAGTCGCTACACTCCGGTGCCTGTTCAGGTACACCGAGGGAGAATTTGGCATGACCAATGCACCTAACCAATGTGTCTTTCTGACTGTGGAAGAAACCGGAGCACCTGGAGGAAATCCACATAGACACGGGGAGAATGTGTAGGCTCTGCACATACAGTCAGCCAAGCCGGGAATCAAATCTGGAACCCTAGGGAGGCAACAGTGCTAACCAATGTGTCAGATGCAGCGGCAAAATTGCAACCATTGTCTCCTAAATCTCTCCACTACTGAGTGAAACTGACTAGTCGGTAGTTGTTGTATTGAACTTTGCACCTGGCAAAAATTGTGTTGGAGCAGAGTGAGCTCTCCAACTCTAGTTCAGTATCTCATGATGGTGAACTCTCCAGCTCAAGAATGGGCCTTGTTGCACTTCTGCTTAGTGATTTCATCCCCTTGGTTTCTGAAGGCCCTCTGCACGTGGCCAGGTTCTCTCTCTCTCTCTTCTTGTATCAAGGCAGCTTCTAGGCTGACGTCAACCACTTTTCAGTGAGAAATCACATGCTAAAAAAAAATAAATTGGTACCTCCACGCAATTTTCTTGGCAACTTGGCATGCCAGGGATGTTACAGACAGACATTTAAACCAATCATTTTCTAATCTTTCCCTTTGATCTACAAAAAAAGGATACTTTAAGATCTTCCCTTGTTCATCAGTTTTTTTTACAGCATCTTCTTTGATCTTAGAGATTTAGATTATTCCTGTAATTCCCTATGAGGGCCAACCATAATCTAACCAGATTCATATGAAGCTAAAACAAAAGGATTCCTGCAGTTTATTGTTTACACACCTCTAGCTCTTAACTCATTTAAGAAAACATGGACCACTCTTTGAATTGCAATTACCTTAGTGGCCTTTTTCAAGCTAATTTATTATACATTTAAGAATTCAAATCTCCAACTCAGTTATATTCCTAAAACGTATGACTCATTAAATTACAGATTTAAAACACAGCAAGAACACTGGGGGACAATATAAAATAAAGGCAACAATTCTAAAAGGGGTGCAGGAATTTAGGTGTACACATGTATAAATCATTGTAGATTCTCTACAGTACAGGAGTCCATTTGGCCCATCAAGTCTACCAACCACAATCCCACCCGGCTTTACTCCTGAATCAATCCTCCTGACAACAGGGTCAATTTAGCATGGCAATCAACTTTACCTGCACATCTTTGGATTGTGGGAGGAAACCAGAGTATGCAGAGGAAACCCACGCAGACACGGGGAGAACATGCAAACCCCAACCAGACAGTGGCCTAGGGTCGGAATAGAACCTGGGACTCTGACGCTGTAAGGCAGCAGGGCTAACCACTGTGCCACAGTGCCACTTGTAAGTGAAAGACAGGTTGAGAGAATGGTTAATAAAGTTCATGGCATCCTGGGCTTTATCAACAGGGGTAAAATCAAGGAAGTTATGTTAAACTGTGTCTGGAATTCTCCAACTTTGCCCACTGCTAGGATCCTCTGGTCCCACTGCAGTGAATGGACATTTGGCTGAGCACCAAATTCTCTGTTCTTGCTGGCAGCAATGGAACATTTGGAAAATTCCGGCCCATGTAAAATACCAGTTCAACCTCAATTGGAGTACTGCCTCCAGTTCTGAGCATGATATTTTAGACAGAATGGGCAGGATCCTACGGCCTCGTTTGTCCTGAAACCATAAAACCCTGCCAGAGGTCAACAGACCTTTCCACTGTCATCCCTCCACCAGATCTGATTTCCACGGCACGTGAGACAGTAAAATTCTGGCCAATGTGAAGGTTTGAGAGGGTGCAGAAAATATTCGTGAGAATCATTATGAGGGACGAGGAACTTTAGTTAGGTGGAAAGATTTGAAAACTGCTTGCCGTGGAAAGGAGAAGGATGAGCAGAGAGTTGAAACAGGATTCAAAATCATGGGGGGTAAGGATAGAGTGGATAGTGAGAAACTGTTCACATTAATGGAAGGATTGAGAATCCGGAGGGCAGAGATTGAAGATGAATGGCAAAAGATGCACCGATGACATGAGGAGAAAGATTTTCATGAAGGTAATGGTCAGGATTTGGCATGCGCTGCCTGACAGGAAAGGTTAACTGAGATTTTCATAAGAAATTGGATCATTATCTGAAAAGGAAGAAAATTACAGGAAAAAGGCAAGGGAGTGGCACTATGTGAGTTGCTCCTTCAGAGGGCCAGCACTGACATGATGGACTGAATGGCCTCCTGTGCTAAAAGCATTCTATGATTCTATGCTGATTGCATTAAATATAATAGTCCACATTATATAGAGCGTGTTAGAATGTAACCAATGATAATGTTGGCTCTCTTGTAATGTGACCAATGGTAACAAGCTGTGAGGGTCAGCTGACCCAGTAAAGCATGTAACCAATGACAGAATGATGTGATGATCAGCGGTCCAGCTGAATATAAATAAGAACCTGTTGGGATTTGTTAAATTACTTGGAGTGGCCCAGGGTGAGGTCTCAAGTTTGGAACAATGAAGTTTCTTTATTAAACCTTTTCTTTGACTTGTAAGTTGGAGTAAGTTTTGTTGTACTTTAATTGTCTACACGGAAGAGTTCCTTCTGGATCAACATTCAGGAGCATTTCATACTGTAATAATCCTCATTTCTTCTAACAGTACAAGGCTGTTCTTTATTCTTGTTAGCCTCCTCTTTCTCCAGTCAGCATAACATGGGCAACAGCTTTCTTTACAGTGACTACAAGTGCCACTTAGCAGCTGACCAAAGCTAGCGGGAAATTTTAAAAAGGGTAAAATCGGATTATTTGACTCACCTTACTTGGCTGTACATAATGCTCTACCTTGCTGATTTGTTGTGCAGTTTAGTGAACAACTTCAAATAATTATTCCAAGTTGTTTGCACAGCTCTAATCCTACGCAAGTAGCAGAAGGAGTGAGCCAGACGCAGAAAACAACGTCAAACGTAGAGGGATGTGCACGCTTAAAGGAAAAGTAGCTGCTGGATGGGACAAGTAGTGGGCTAGATTTTAACTCCCAGAAGACAATGTAGGCCATGAGCCTCCCTGGGATTGGCGGCAAACTGACATCATTCAGATGCTGCTGACTGGAGGGAATGAGAGAAGCTGATGATGAATGGCTGTCCATTGAAATAGGGTGCACTCATCTGGTGTACAGTAAGCTTGGTAGGAAGGGAATCCTGGATGGCAGGGTGGGGAGGTGCAGTGTTGAAGGACAAAAGTCAGCCCCTGCTCCTTGTGGACTGTAATTAAAGTAAAAGTAAAGATTTATTTTAAACCTATCTTACTGTGTCTCTTTTAGTCCAGGTCCCTATTCCTGGTCGGTTTGGTCTGATGGGGAAGCCTTCATTCCTGTCCCATCCAGGTCTCAGGATGGGTAGCCGATTTAACTCCTTTTCTGCTTTTACTTCAGTTTTCACACAGCTTCAGAATTCATTCTAACATCAATTCTGACTTTTCCAAGCTAAGGGTTTGCTCTTGCAAGAGATAGCTGACTAGTTTATAAAAGAAAATGGAGACTACAGCAATTTTAAGTCAAGTTTCAGCAAATCAACTGCCTCTAGTTTGAAATTACACTGCTCTCAAAATCGATTTACGGATTTTTACAATGCTGAAGAAAGTGTGTCCTGAGGTGAGAGCCTCAACAGAAATCCAAAAACTTTCTGGTTCCCTTTAATTGAATTGGAATAGACACTTCACAGAATCACAGATTACTACAGTGCAAACAAGGCCCTTTGGCCCTTCGAGTCTGAACCAACGCATGAAAAGCCCTCACCTGCCCACCTAAACCCACTTGCCAGGACTTGGTCCATAGCCTTGAATGTTATGGTGTGCCAAGTACTCATCCAGGTAGTTTTTAGAGGATGTGAGGCATCCCACCTCCACCAACCTCCCAGGCAATGCATTCCAGACTGTCACGACCTTTTGAGTAAAAAGGTTTTTCCTCAAATCCCCCCTAAACCACCCACCCTTCATTTTTAACTTTGCCCCTTCATAATTGACCCTTCAACTAAGGGAACAGTTGCTCTCTATCCACTCTGTTTGTGCTCCTCATAATCTCGAACACCTCAATCAGGTTGCTCCTCAGTCTTCTCTGCTCCAGAGAAAACAACCCAAGCCTATCCAATCTCTCTCTATAATTTAAATGTTCCATCCCAGACAAATCCTGATGAATTGGTGAATCTCCTCTGCAGCCCTTCCAATGCTTTCATGTGCTTCCTATAATATGGCGACCAGAACTGCACTCAATACCGGGGCCAAAACTTCAAATATTGCTTCTCAGAATTCCATTGTAAGCGCGTTGCCCTTATTTTATATTTTAGGAACATTATGCCAATGTGCTACACAGCATGCAAATTCATTCAGTCTGTTTTGTTCCCCAGGTTCAGAAAAGGATTTCACTGTCTCCGTTCATCGAAGTGTAAAATAAAACTGGTGACCAAAATGATTATTTAAAGCAGGTACTGAGAGAATGTCACATTTTGTAAACAGAAAACTTAAAATATACCTGTTATGGAATGACTGCATGCATTCTTAATCGATTGTGTAGGCAGTTTGTCTAATATTCTGAACATGTACTACAATTCTCCCTAACTTAGAAACAAAAAGTATTAGCATCAGCAGGAACATTACTTACCAGTCCCAATATAATCTCCACAGCAACAATGCTCACTCTTTTCCCTTCATTTCCAGTTCTTATTTTAAGGGACCTAACAATTTCCTTGGCAAAGTGCTCTTCATTCTGCTCACTGTGGCACTGTAGCATTGTGGTTAGCACTGCTGTTCACAGGGCCAAGGTCCCAGCTTGGGTCACTGTCAGTATGGAGTTTGCACATTCTCCCTGTGTCTCTATGTGTTTCTGCCACGTGCTCCTGTTTCCTCTCACATTCTGAAAGACGCACTGATTAGGTGCATTGACATGTGATGGACTGTGGCAACTAGGGAACTTTCATAGTAACTTCATTGCAGTGTTAATGTAAGACTCATTTGTGACTAACAAATAAATTTTACACCCTTTGGAATGCCACTCAAATGGCTATTTGTTATGAAATTGTAAGTATTTGGACCTCAGATTTTGATCTCTTTGAGCCTTGACTCAAGCCTTGAGCTGAAGAGAGAACAGAGTTTAGTGGCAGCAATTCTCAAAACCTAATATTCACCCAATAGGTCAAAGGTATTTTGCTGCAGTTTTAACACAGAGTCAGTCCATGTCACATGCTCACTTTGATGCATTTATTTGTCTCTGCCATTCAATTTATTTATTTCGCCAAACAAAGCAAACTGCAACATGATGGGGCTTTGGATTTCATGAAGTGCAAGGCATTGCTGATGGAACATATGAAGCCATACTGATTGATCCTTGCCTCTCTCAGTGGCCTCTGCTTGAGCAGAATTTTTAAACATTCATTCTTAGGGTGTGGGCATCACTGCAAGACCAGCATTTATTACCCATCCCTAAATGGGTATGGGTAATTTCGGTTACTAGTGGTGTACCTCGGGGATCTGTTTTGGAGATCCTGCTGTTTGTAAATTTTATAAATGATCTGGATGAGGGTATTGAAGGATGGATTAGTAAATTTGCGGATGACACCAAAGTCGGAGGAGTGGTAGATAGTGAAGAGGGGTGTTATAGTTTGCAGAGAGACTTGGACAAGTTGCAGAGCTAGGCCAAGAGGTGGCAAATGGAGTTTAATGTGGAAAAGTGTGAGGTAATTCGCTTTGGCAGGAATAATAAATGTGTAGAGTACAGGGCTAATGGTAGGACTCTTAATAGTGTTGATGAACAGAGGGATCTTGGTGTATACGTGCATAGATCCCTGAAAGTTGGCAATCAAGTCGATAAGGTTGTTAAAAAGGCATACGGAGTCTTAGCTTTTATTGGTGGGGGATTGAATTCCGGAGCCGCAATGTCATGTTGCAATTGTACAAAACTCTAGTGCGGCTGCACTTGGAGTATTGTGTACAGTTCTGGTCCCCGCATTATTAGAAAGATGTGGAGGCATTGGAGAGGGTACAGAGGAGGTTTACCAGGATGTTGCCTGGTAGGGAAGGCAGGTCTTATGAAGAAAGGCTGAGAGATTTGAGGTTGTTTTCGTTAGAAAGAAGGCGGCTAAGAGGAGACCTTATTGAAACATATAAGATGATTAGAGGTTTAGATAGGGTGGACAGTAAAAGCCTTTTTCCTAGGATGGAGAAAGCTAGCACGAGGGGACATAGCTTTAAATTAAGGGGTGGTGGTTTTAGGACAGATGTCAGAGGTAGGTTCTTTACCCAGAGGGTGATAAGGGTATGGAATGCCTTGCCTGCATCAGTTGTAGATGCGCCAAGTTTGGTGGCGTTTAAGAGGTTAGTAGATAAGTTTATGGATGAAAGGGGAATGGTTTAGGTTAGAGGGTCACTGCTTGTTCCTAATTGGTCGGCGCAACATCGAAGGTCGAAGGGCCTGTTCTGCGTTGTAATGTTCTATGTTCTATGTTCTATGTCCTAAAGGCATTCTTTTTCATTCTAACAATGTGTGGCTGGGCTGTTACTTCAGAAATATAATCTCACAATGAAAGGCCTGTTCTTATAATGGGCACTATATTCTCATCAGTTTCACTGTAATTCAAAACCCTAAGAGTATTTCAATGATTAACAAAACTAGATAGATCACTGTGAAGTTTTTAGTAGTGTCATGATTTGCTTAGACACAAAAGAGCAACATATTGTAGTGCATGCTGCTACTAATTGGAATACACCCATCGCTCTTTAAGAGCTCCTGTTCAAGAGGCGCACCACAACCCATGTGTGTCACATGTCACAGGCTGCATCATATTAAAACTCTTGGCAAAGGGCAGCACAGCGTCACAATGGTTGACACTGTTGCCTCACAGCGCAACAGAAAGCCGGATTCAATTTCTGGCTTGGTCAGTTTCTGTGCGGAGTCTCCACATTCTATCCGTGTCTGCGTGGGTTTTCTCCAGGTGCTCTGGTTTCCTTCCACACTCCAAAAGAAGTGTTGATTAGATGCATTGGCCATGCTAAATTCTCCCTCAATGTATCCAAACAGAAGCCAGAACGTGGCGACTGAGGAATTTTCACAGTAACTTCATTGCTGTGTTAATGTGAGCCCCCTTGTAATTGAAAAATAAACTTTTCTCTTTGTGATAACTTGCAAGGTCACTTGACTATACTATCAAGGCATGTAAATCACATGAGGAACAATATACCTCAATACCATTACAACAGCACTACGTTACTGACTACATAACAAAACATTTTTAGTCCATTTGACATTTTTAATTTGGAGCAGATACTATGTTGGATAGTGACAGGGAATGGGAACATAAATTGTGAGGACTAAGACTATCTTATCGAGAAGAGGAAGAGTTGAGACTGGCTGCTGTTAATTGACTTGGCCACAAAATAGCTTCCACCACATTCAACTATTCATAGAAAACTCATTTGACCGATCAAATCTGTATCAACAACAATTCTGCACCAAGCCCTATCCCCATAACCCCACTAATCCCTCTACCTACACATCCTGGGACACAGAGACAATTTTAGCATGGCCAATGCACCTAACCTGCTCATCTTTAGACTGTGGAAGGAAACTGGTGCACCCAGAGGAAACTATTGCAGACACACGGAGCACATGCAGACTCCACACAGAAGGTGACCCAAGCCTGGAATCGAACTCAAGTCCCTGTAGCTGTGAGGTAGCAGTGCTAACCACTGTGCCACTCATACAGAGGAAGTAATATTAATTTTGATGTTTCTGATGATAACAGAACAAATGTGAAGTACACTTGTAAATGTGATTTCTGTGGCAATTCTGACATTAACATTTCAAAGTTGGAAGAACTGTCCTATTCCCTATAGGATCCCTCGTGATAGCCATGGAGAATAACTCAATAATATTCAAACTATTGCTGGCTTCTCCCAAAACCATTCTTAAAATCCCATCAGCATTAAAGTTACCTGTTTTTAATAAAGGCAATATCGCTACAGAAATTTAGTGGCAGATTTCACCCAATGTTTTCTTCTCATAGCATCTGTTGTTTTTAATCTCTGAAAGTATTACGCCTACAGCCACAAATCTAACAGGAATTTTCAGGGTTCCTTTTCCCCATTTGCATGGAAATACGATAAAAGAAATGCCATTCTCAAGGGCTTAATAGAACATGCAGAAGTGATCTGTGGGCAGGCTAGATAAAAGACTGGTTTTCAATTACATGCTGGTAAGGAGGGAATTGTACATTCAAATTAAGCAATCCATCTGATATCCTTAATGTGCCTGCAGTCATCTTCTTCGTGAGATGGAACGGAATGATATCAGAATTGATGTTTTAAATAAATATAAACAAGGAAATACTGGCATACACAGCATACCCATCCAGGCCAAATGTTCAGATCAATTTATCTTCTTTAAAGATCAGTACTGTCTAGTGATATTAATTTAAAACATTGGATTCATGGCATAATGGAGCTGAATGTTGGAATGATGATTACACAAAGCTATCAGCTTTACAGTCTGCACATTCCTAAGCTTAGCACTTTCAGGATATTCGTAAGTTTTTTTTCCTGATGTTATTTAGGGGTGGCAACGTGGTTAGCACTGCCGCCTCGCAGATCCAGGGACCCGGGTTCGATTTCCAGTTTGTGCCACTGTCTGTGTGAAGTCTGCACATTCTCTCCGTGTCAGCATGGGTTTCCTCCGGGTGCTCCAGTTTCCTCCCACAGTCCAAAAGATGTGCTGATTAGGTTATGCTAAATTCTCTTACTGTATCTGAACAAGCACCAGAGTGTGGCGACTGGGGGATTGTCACAGTAATTTCATTGCAGTGTAAATGTAAGCCTATTTGTGACACTAATAAATAGACTTTACTTTAAAAGATGATTTTTTGTAAATTGGCAAGCCTTTCACAAACAATAATTAGGGGTAATGTAAGAATTCACAAAACCATTCATTTAGATCAGTCTTTACTGGAATTCCCTTGCTTTTGTTTTCTTAAAGCTTCAAATGTAGTATCATTACAGAGTTAATCATCCTAGAAACTTAAGCAAAATATTCTGCAAATGTAATAACAGCTTGATCAGGTGTGAAGGTTACAGAACAAAAACATGATCCAAGTGAACGGTGGAACTGGCTGCAAGGGCAAAGTAACCTTTTTGTGTACAAAGGTAAAGAGGAAGAAAGATTGATGTTTCAGGTGAGATCCTGAATTGTCTGCCAGTCTGTTTCTCTGCACCTGAAATGCTCAGATATCTTGCAAAAGCACCATGGTAGGTAGTACAAGGCAATGAACAATTGCTGGTTCACAGAAAGAAGGAGTGATCCTCCAAAGCATGCCTTCCTATCCATTGTGGTAGAGTTACAAACCTGCCATCTGGTGTGCCATTTCTTTGTGCATTCTGTCTTCAGCCTTGCTCAGTGAATCACCCACCGCAAATGTACCACATAGGTGTTGATTTCTGTGCTGGTGTCCGGAATAAATAATAGTGGCTCATCAGCAGGCATAGGATGTCTGATGGAATCAGAAAAGGGGGAGATGGACAAGAGTTAACCTGTAATGGGAAGGATAAACAATAGCTGATATGTCGTAGCAAAATGCAATGTCAGATTGTCAAGCTAAGTATAGATGAGTGAGTTAGTAATAAAGAGGAATGGGGGAATGGATTCACAAACATTTGGCTGGATACATGCTCCAGCATGCCATCTCAATTTTGCATGTTCTCTCTCTAAAGGTGTTGATTTTTGCCATCCTGATATGTATAGAGGTTTACAGCATGGAAACAGGCCCTTTGGCCCAGCTTGTCCTTTTTTGGTAAACCCCTAAACTAATCCCAATTGCCTGCAAAGGAGGAATTTCCTCCTGGTCTTGTACTTACTGTCTGTTGTGTTTCAGCTTCTCTTTCAATGAGATTGGCAGTAGATTTTTTGGTGGGTTAGAGATGGCTGAGGCAGCTCGACACAGTGTGCGTAATGAGAGGAAACTATAGTGAGGCAGTTGCAGTTGTCATATGTTCAGCAAAAGGAGGTGTGTGAAGTATCTTGTTATGATTGGAGGAAAAGCATGGGAAGTGGAGGAATGAAAGAGTGACAGCGATAATGATGATAAAGTCGGCTTACAGACAGCATGCTTGCTGTTAACCATTGCCCATTGGAAGGAAAGGACCTCCTTCTGCTGCTTACTTGATCTATGAGCAAATGCTCATCTCTAACACAGAATATGAATGCGCTGGTAAAATTGTGATAGCCTTTCCTTCAAAAAATACAGATGCCCTGCAAGGGGCTACTAGCTGTCATACCAGATTCCCCACCTGTACTGCTGAAGAGATGCATTTAGGCAATGGAATTAGCGTTGACGGCCCAGAGCCTAATTTAAATACAAGTCAGAGGCTAGGAATCCTGCATCGTGTAACTCGCCCCCTCAGTTTCCAAAGCCTGTCCAACATGCACTGCAGGAATTCACCAAGGTTCATAAGCAACGACACCTCCTCCACGGTTATCCTCGACACTGGTGCCTCACAAAGCTGTGTCATCAGCCCCTTGTTATACTCCTTATATCACCTATGACTGTGTGGTCAAATTCTATCCCAGCTCCATTTTCAAGTTTGCTAATGACACCATCGTAGTGGATCAGATCTCAAACAATGATGAGATGGAGTATAGGAAAACAGTAGGGAATTTGGTGAAATAGTGCAACAATGACAATCTCTCCCTCAATATCAGTAAAATAAAGGAGATAGTTATCAGCTTCAGGAACAGTGGGGGATATGCTCCTTGTATCTCAATGGGGATGAAGTGGAAATGGTTGAGAACTTCAAGTTTTTAGATATCCAAATCACCAACGATCTATCCCGGTCCCTCCGTGCTGATGTTAAAGTTAAGAAAGCCTACCAACATTTCTACATTCTCAGGAGGCTAAGGAAATTTGGCATGTTCACTATAACTTTGACCATTTTTCACAGATGCAGCACAGAAAACATTCTTTCCAGATGTATCACAGCTTGGTTTAATTCCTGCTCTGACCAAGACTACAAGAAACAACAAAGTGTTGTTAATATAGCCCAGTCCATCATGCAAACCAGCCTCCCAAACATTAATTTTGTCTACACTTCCCGCTGTCACAGAAAAGCAGCCAGCATAATCAAGGACACCATGCATCCCGGACATACTCTCTTTCACATTCTTCCATAAAAAAAAGTCTAGAAAATGCTGAGATCATGCACTAATCATCTCAAGAATAGTTCTTCCCTACTGTCATCAGACTTTTGAATGGGCCTACCACATATTAAACTGATCTTACTCTACGCGCCAGCTATGACTATAACACTATATTCTGCAATCTCTCCTTCCTTTCTCTCCTATGTACCCTATCAATGGTGTGATTTGTCTATATAGTGCGCAAGAAACAATACTTTTCACTGTATACTAATACATGTGACAATAATAAATCAAATCAAATCTTAGGCAGCACCTTCCAAACACAGGGCTGATACCAATTAGAAACACACGGGCAGTAGATATGTGAGAACATCATCACCTGGAAGTTTCCCTCCAAGTCACTCATCATCCTGACTTGGAAATTTATTGCCACTCATTCACTGTTGGTGAATCAAAATCCTGGAACTCCCACCTTAACAGCATTGTAGGTATAGTACATCACATGGATTGTAGAGGTTGAAGAAGGCACCATCTTCTCAAGTGAAATTTGGAATGGGCAATAAATGCCAGTCTAGCCAGGGCTGCCCACATCCTGTAAGTGATTTTTTTTAACAAACACTTTTAAATGGCACCTGTCCATGAAATGGCCAATCAGTGAATGCCCACTGCCTGTGTGATCTCCACTGGACACAAAGCAATCCTCAGTAGACCAATTTGACTGGAAATAAAATTTACTTTTTCCCAATACTTACACTTCAAACAGTAGCTTTAAAATAAAGCCACAGGAACAAAACTCTGGCCACATCCATTGGCAGCTTTAGCACTGTTTCTGAGTTTTCTGCACACACAAATGCTCAAAACGTGAATTATTTTGTGTTTTGTGTATTTGTCTTTCATGGCTGAAGATAATTATGAATTCAACCAGAATTCACTTGAGCTAAATTTTACGTATTTGAAGATGGTTAATCAGCCCAATTTCAGCATGAAAAGATGTTGTATGTTGATGTGGAAAAGATACCCACAGCTCTGGACTTGTGAACCTCACATTTCCTGACGAACCAAGTGACTCTGCTTTGTCCATGGATGGCGGTACCTTTGCTGATGAGACTGTGGCATATACAGCGATGCTGTGCGAGGTTCTCCCAATCTTCGGGGCGATGCTAAGAAACTCTTCAGTAGCACCTTCAAGGCACCCTTGAAGTATCTTTTTTCTGGCCTCAACTTGAACATTTCCCTTCAAGTAGCTCGCCACAGAAGAGCTCTCTTGGCAAATGCTCATCAAACATTCTGGCTATATATCCTGCCTGTCTTAACTGAGTGTGGATGTTAGACATGTCAGTTGGGAAGAGAATTTCAGTATTCGGAAGCTTGTCTTGCCATCTGATCACTGTGTATTTGGAGGGCACTCTACAACTGGGGAAAATGAACAACTGAAGAGCATGTGTAATGGTATTGAAAGTGACAATAATAAAGGGGGAATAGGCCTGAAGACTTGTTCCATTTTCTCACACTGTGTCTCTAACTATAATCCACCCCTGAAATCATTAACAAAGTTCCCCATTTCAATTGGACATCACTTTTGCCATCGTAGCTCAGGAATCAGCTTTGAATTATAGATCAGTGGAGGTGCACAGTAAGTACTGCATGTAGAAATGGAGAATTGCAACAACAAGGAAATGTAAAAGATACTTACTGACAATGACCACAAAAATAAATCACTGTAATATCCCCTTGGATATTCCAAAGTGTGTTATATAAATGCAAATTATTTCTTTCTGAGTAGGCTTATATAATCAAATCTGTTAATCAAATCACATGGGGTTTTTCTGCTTATAAGTCTCCTGTGTAATTCTATTGTTGATATTTTAGGTCAAGAAGCTCAACAAACATTTTAAAAACCTACATGAATTGATGTTAATTGCCTAATTCTAAACGCTTGTGGCAATTTTTTGTGAAATTTCATGTTCATCTCATGTCCCAAGATGAAGAAACAAATTAAACTTCACAGAGGAGGAGAAAATACCAGAGCAGATGGGACAATAAACAGTTCTTAGGGAAAAAAACTACTGAAATATCACAAAGGAAAGTGAATCCAAAAACCATCTTCGCAGTTTCATTCCAATATAGTGGCTTGGACCTTTGAGTTTTTCTCTCTCTGTCTCAGGTGTACAAAGGAAACATTTCTCATTAATAAGCTGTGTGGCTGTGTAAGCTTATGGCTATATAGTCTGAGATTCTGCATTATAACCATGTCAGCAAGGAACTGACATTGTTAGCCCTTGTTTTATTCATGCATGATGAGTTTCCTTGGAACTCCAAAATGACATCCGGTATATGCTGCATACAGGGAAAACCATCCAAAAGTCACGTATCTGCCATTTGTAAGATACTAATTAGGAGTGTGATGGAATACTCCACACTTGCCTGGATGGGTGCAGCTCCAACAAAACTCAAGAAGCTTAACACCATCCAGGACAAAACAGCCTGCTTGATTGGCACCACATCTACAAGCATTCAATTCTTCCACCATGATGCCCAGCAGCAGCAGTGTGTACTATCTACAAGATGCACTGCAGCAATTCACCAAAGATCCTTAGCCAACATTTTTCAAACCCACGACCACTTCTACCTAGAATGACAAGGGCAGCAGATATTTGGAAACATCACCTGCAAGTTCCCCTCAAAGCCACTCACTATCCTGACTTGGAAATACATCGCCATTACTTCTCAGTCCCTGGGTCAAAATCTTGGAATTCACTCTCTAAAGGCATTGTGGGTCAATCCACAGCACATGGACTGCAGCAATTCAAAAAAGCAGCTCACCAGTACCTTCTCAAGGTCAAGTAGGAATGGGCAATAAAAGCTAGCCAGCCAGCGACACCCATGATCCATGAATGAATTTTTAAAAAAATCATGGGTATAATTCTGGTCAAGGCTTAATGTGCACAGTGAATGTCCACTGGATGGATGCTGGGCAAATAGATCATGAGGTCAATCAGCACACAAGGTTCATTTGACCCCATCCGTTCCAGCTAATGTTCTCTCCTAATCTTGCACAGCTTAACATGAACTTATAGCAGGATTTACCAAACCCATCTACCCCACCCCAAAAGTCCATTACCACTATTTAGAAGGATCACCATCTAATTACAGACCAGTTGCTGGTAGTTGTCATCTAGCTGTTGCAATGGTATTTTAAAGTTGCAAAAGTCTACAGATTATGATTTGGCAAGGGAAGGACTTTTCGCAGACTGCAAGGCTTATGTGCAAACTCACTTGTTCCCAGGCATGGGTGCATTAGCAGAATGACTTGGAGAATAAACAGAGGCCATGGGGAGCAAGATAAACTGCTGGAAGGTGGTGGGGGTGAGGGGGAGAGAAGAGGAGGAGATGAAAGGCAAAATCTAGCCAGGGTCTACTCATAATGTTCAGGGAGCCATTCTCCTATCTGAATCTCAGTACCTCAGTGAGAAACATTAGGGTTAGGGTTAGATGTTTATGCTTCAGTAAGGACATTCTCACTAAAATCTGCCACAAGTTGCCACTACAACTGCATCCTCAGAGCAGGGCATAAGCCTCATTGTCAGCAGCGTTGAACTTTTACACATTTGACCTTTCCAGGCTGCAATAGGAGTAATTTGGAACAGTTTGCAGTTTGCCATCCTCAAGTACAGAAGAGAGCTCACTGAGGCTGTCAAAACTGGGTGAACTATGTTTCAATTTCTATTGCCAGGAACCCGCAGGTGAAGAGAGCATATAGCTAGCTTCCAAATGGTGTGTAAATTTTGACCTGCAAGTGCCACATGTTAACTCTGCCCTACAACACAACTAAAAGAGGAGATTTCACTCCCTCAGCATCCAGCTGGTATGTGACCACAGGCAGTGAATCGTGGGCCAGTGGTGACACCTCCATCTTGTAGCAGTCCACTGGGCAGACTGCACCTAAGCCACCATCAGAAAACCAAAAGGTGGCTAAGCAGGAGATCTACAGATGACTCATAAAATCATATCAATGTATCCTTACAGTGCAGAAAGAGGCCATTCAGCTCATCAGGTCTGTACTGACTCTCTAACAGAGTATCTTACCCAGACCCTATCCCCCATCCTATCCCCATAACCCATTTACCATGGTTAAACCATCCAATCCAATCCAACCATCCAAACACACCTTTGAACTTTAGAAGGACCCAGAGGAAATCCATGCAAACACGGGGAGAACGTGCTAACACCGTACAGTCACCTAAAGTCAGAATTGAACTTGGGTCTCTGGCGCTGCGAGGCAGCTGTGCTAACCACTGTGCTACCATGTTGTGCACACGACTCCAGAGGACAATCCAAATACATGAGTGCAGCAGTGAAAGATATCCTGCCCATGAAATGTGCCAGAGCAGCATTCTGGCATGTTGAATCAATGCATTCACTGCCGGGATCCCTCCAGAGGCATTCCGTATTTGGCAGAGCTGGTGTCAAGATGCTTCTTTATTCATTTATGGGATGTAGGGTAGGATTTTATGATCTCACTCGAGGGAGATCTGAAATTCCAGCCCAAGGTCAATGGATATTTCCATTGTCCACCCCTCACCCATTTTGATTCTGTGGCAGGCGAGGCAGTGGCTTCTCTGGCTGGGTGATTTATTGCCTATTCCTGAAGACATTTAGGAGTCAACCACGTTGCTGTGGCTCTGGAGTCATATGTAGGCCAGACCAGATAAGAATGGCAGATTTCCTTCCCTAAAGGGCATTGGTGAACCAGATAGGTTTTTTAACTACAATTAACAATGGTTTCATAGTCATCATCAGACTTTTAATTCCAGGTTTCTACTGAATTCAAATTTCACCATTTGCCATGGTAGGATTTGAACCCAGATCTGCAGAAGATTACTAGTTCAGTGACAATAATACTATGCCACTGCTTCCCCTAAGATTTACAATAGTCCATTGCATGCTGCACAACCACACTAATGTTGGTGGTCAGCCCTTGCCAGCAGCTATACAGTAAGCAGCTGAGGAAACCTCTTCTGTCTGGTTTTCTATGAAGAACTCATCTGAGTGCTATATAAGTAACTACAAACCCAATTTCACCTTCTCCCACACTTTACTTTCTTGCTGTCACTGATCGTCACAGATCTGCTTGGCACAATCAGTAAATACTTCAGCGTTTCCATATCAAATTAGTTTCTTGCATGGAATAATGACATCTTCCAACTTCCTTTTTGAAAAGTACAATCGAGATTTAAATGGTGTTAGCCACAGACAATAATGGTCCTCTCCTGGTACATCCAGCTGAACTACTGATACTCATTGGAATTCAGGAGTATGAGCAGGGAGGTTGTTTCCACCGGCAGATGGTGTTAGAAGTAGGGAGCATGGCCTCAAAATAAAGGGAAGCAGACTTACGACTGAGTTGAGGAGGAACTTCTTCACCCAAAGGGTTGTGAATTTGTGGAATTCCCAGTGAAGCAATTGAGGCTACCTCATTGAATGTTTTTAAGGCAAGGTTAGGTAAATTTTTGAACAGTAAAGGAATTAAGGATTATGGTGATATAGCTCTTGAAGCTAAAGAGATCAAGGAATATGGGATGAAGGGGGGATCAGAATATTGAATTTGATGATCAGCCATGATCAAAATGAATGGTTGAGCAGGCTCAAAGGGCTGAATGGCCAACTCCTACTTCTTGTTTCTATGTTTCGAAATGAGCGGGCGAGTAAGTGGAGCTGGGTCCACAAAACGATCAGCCATGATCTTATTGAATGGTGGAACAGGCTTGAGGGGCCAGTTAGCCTATTCCTGTTTCTAGTTCTTATGTTCTTATGTAAATAAGCAGGCAGAACACCAGTCCCATCGGCAGCCATGGGATAATTGTGCATGGTGTTTTGGGGACTATCCAGTTGAGACCTTTGCATATCACCCAATTTCAGTGTCACTATGTGGTTGATGATTCTTTAAATGGAGAAACCATAAGAATGGATCCACTCATCCACACTGATACTGTTTCAAAGATCTCTTGTGAATATTGGCATACTTCTGGGGACCTCTATTTCCAAAGGACAATGTCAACTAGGAACACAAAGCAGTACTATCATTGCAGAAGACAAGTTTTACTAATATACTAAAATTCAAACAATTAGCTTGCAAGTCAACCGATCATAGATAGACAGAAGTATGATGAGGAGCATTTAATGGAGGTAACAGGAGTCTTACCAGCCAGCTGGAGAGACAATGAATGCCCCACGTCATATGAATTTGGGAAGGCCCACCTGATTGTGATAATTATGCACTTAGGTGGGCACAGGGTGGGCTTCCCTCAGGATCAAGAACACTGTTGGTAGAAATCCCCATCTCCTGAGGCTTTCCAGCCAATCAGGCACCCACAGCACAGGTGATAATGGAGGGATGGAAATCATGGGGGAAGGGGTTGGCAGCAAGAACCTGGAGGTGGTTCTCAGTGGGCCCCTTCAAGTGTTTTTACATGATGGATACCCTCCTGGAATCCTACAAGCAATATCAAAAGGATTAGCTTTTTGAGCTTCCCACATGGTGAGTCCCACACCCACTGGTGAATTCCAGTGGTGATGGTGTGAGGTCCTTTTGTGGGCATTTATTATTTACTTGAAGATCTTAATCAACAGAAGGGCAGGGCAGCCATTCATGAGCCTTTGGCCCTTGACTTGATCTGGAAAGAGAAGGGAAGGTAATAGGTCCCTTTCCCATAGAAACCAATGTAGAAGGTGGCTCCATTCACATCACACATCACTTTCAGGTGCATAAATATTTTCCTCACAGCAGGTTGAGGTGATAATAAACAAGAAAGTCAAGTTTCAGCTTTGGCCCAGTTGTAACAGAGATTGTGGATTCAGGCTTTGCTTTAACAATTCAGCACATAGTCTACATTGACAGTTCAGTGCAGTACTGAGGGAGCACTGCTCAATTGGGTGTGCTATTTTTGTGTTGTTGAAGTGAAATTCAGTCTGCCCTCTCAGTTAGATGTAAATGAAACAGAGTACTATTTAAAGAGCACACAATCCTTTGTTTAACATCACTACAAAATGGTTAATCAATCATCCTATTTCTGTTACTGATGCCTTACTATTGTATTTACCTCAAAAGCAACGATTAAATTTCAAAAGTATGAAACTGCCTGAGGACATGAAAGGTCAATACAAATGCAAGGACTTAATTTTTATATTGATGATAAAATTTACAACTACCATGGTGGGTCAGATCTCAAACAACAATAAGACAGGGTAAAGAATGAGACAGAGAATCTGGTGAGCTGGTGCAGCAAAATAATCTCTCCCTCAATATCAATATAAAGGAGATTGTCATCAACTTTAGGGAAGCATAGCGGAGAACGTACCCCTGTTTACGTCAATGGGGATGAAGTAGAAACAGTAGAGAGCTTCAAGCTGATCTTTGGAACAGTATCAGTGTGAAGGAGTGGATCAGTTTTTATGCTTTCTCCATTTAAAAAATCACCAGCCACATTGTGACACTGTAATTGGGTGATGTGCAAGAGGCTCAACTGGACAGTCCCCCAAAACAGGCATGGGGATTGCAGTACACAATTAACTTATGCCTGTTGATTGTGATACAGGCAACACTCCAAATGGGGTCCCCTCCATGCTGACACTATAGTTAAGATAGTCCACCAATACTTCTACTTCCTCAGCAGACAAAGGAAATTTGTCATGTTAGCCACGGCTCTCACCAACTTTTATAAATGCACCATAGAAAGCATTCTTTCTGGTTGTATCACAACTCGGTATGGCTTCTGCCCTGCCCAAGACCGCAAGGAACTATAGAAGGTTGTGAATGTAGCCCAATCCATCACACAAACCAGTCTCCATCCATTGACACTGTCTACACTTCCCACTGCCTCAGCAAACCAGCCAGCATAACTAAGGAGGCCACACACCAAAGAATTCTCTGTTCCACCTTCTTCAGTCAGAAAAAAAATACAAAAGGCTGAGGTCATGTATCAACCAACTCAAAGACAGCTTCTTCCCTGCTGCTGTCAGGCTTTTAAATGGACCTACCTTGCATTAAATTGATCTTTGTCTACACCTTAACTATGACTAACACTACATGCTGCAGTCTCTCCTTTCTTTCTGTATGAACAATATGCTTTGTCTGCATAGCATGCAAGGAAGGAAAATTTTCACTATATACTAATAGAAAAGACAATAATAAATCAAATCAAAAAAGCTACCAAAGCTACAATGCTTGCCTTTGGATGCCAGAGTAATGAGTTCCAAATCCAAGGACTCACAGGACTCCCTATCACTTGATTCTGCCTTGCTTGGTCAGATTAATTTTATCTGCACCTATCCATGCAACCAGATTGCAAAAAGGCAGCAGAATGCTTGTGCTTGTTCATTCTTGTGGATTACATCATTCACCTGCAGATGACAGATTACCACAAACTGCAGGAGATCCAAGACCTAATTGCAGAGAGGCAAACAGCACATCAACAAAAGGAATAGAAATAGGGAAGAAAGGAGCAAAAATAATGTGCACTAAAAATTACTTTTCCAAGAATACTTGCATTTTGAAATGAAGTCACAATAATTTGGAAGCAATTCCATATTTGTTTTCAATAAGTTTTGAACTCTAACAATATGGTGATATCCAAATACATACCTATTATGATATGACATGACAGCACTGTTGGAGTCAACTACAATTATGAACAAGATGACATTTAAAGACATGATTGAAATTGTTCATCGCTGTATGACCAAGTACAATGCTGCAGCTAAAGAGACAATAAATTTAATTCAGCGTTTAAATATCATGAAGCTAATGAGCTAGCATTTGGGCACAAAATGCTGCCGCAATTTTGGCACAAATATGTTAGGGCGGACCCAGGCATAGGTGAAGCATCGTGGAAAGGGTCACAGGAAGGGGCAGATGAGGGTGGATGGCAGCCAGAGCAGACGGGGAGGGGGAGGGGCTTTCAGTCGTTTCTTGAGTCATGGGCAGAATGCCTTTGGATAAGGGAGCAGCCCTTTCTAACCCCAGCATTCTGGAGTCCGCATGCAAACACGCCAGCGTTCGCTTATCATGCTCCTCGTATCTCCTGGCCCACACCAAATTAATAGTAGTGGAAGTGGAATGAGGTCTTAAGGAAGCATTGATTGCCCACTTAAGGCCCTTGACAGGCAGCAGGGCATAAAAGCCCACAGCTTCTTTCTAAGGAGTTAGTTGGGGTGGAGATTCCAGCCTGATTAAATGACCCCACCACCAAATTTCCCACAAGATTCCATCCATTGTGTGATCCAAGAGAAGGAATGCTTTTTGCCACATACGAAATGGTGGGCCAGAGAAACTTTGTTGCTGGGAACACAACATTGTTGCTCCCCATGAATTAGCTACTAAAGGATTCTCTCTGGTGTCAGAACAGCATGGTTAGGATGTTTAACAGAAGAATAATTCTCTAGCTATGGTCCATGTGTGAAAACAGCCTCAAGTAAAATGCTAAGACACAACTGTTATGGGTAATCATCCCACTCTCTGCCAAGGTTTGAAGACTGTAAACATTTTATTTGCTTGGTTGCTTCAAAATAAATCACTTCACATCAAAAAGATTCCTTGGAGTAAATATTCAAATCCAGACTACAATTATAGTCCTGACAATAATGCACCAGATTTCACCATGATCGTTTGAAGCTCATGTATTCTACAGATAGGAAATTCTAAAAACACACTTCAAGACTGGAATGTGCATCAGGAAACAAAGACAGGGTAGGTTCATGTGATACATCCAAAGAAACTCTAATTTTAAGACACTATAAAAGGGGTACCAGTTTAGAAATCGTAAAGTCACTTGGTCGTATAGAATTTGAGATTTGTTGGAAAGAAAGACACACGCTGTCAAAGTTTTTCATCAGGACAAAATGCAAGAATGCCAAATTTCAAAGAGAACAACAATTTACACTTTATGAGAAAAGAGTGCTGATTAGTTGGTTAGTCAACTGATTGGCCTAGATGTTGCCTTATATTCTGCATCAGTGAACAACTGTCGCTCACGCTTCTGTTTAATACCAAAAAAAAACAACACACGACCAGAAAGAACTCTGCTTACAAGTCCTCTGTCCTCATAAGCAGAGGACAGGCCGCTGCTTACGAATATAAGTAGCTTCTGGCAAGCGTTAAGTGAGCTGTGTCGCAAGTCTGATTGATCAACTTCAATTGGTTATTTGTATAATTCTTAGCATAGTTAGGATCATTCATCAAGTGCTGTTCAATCATAGAAACACATCTAATTTAGATATTATAGCATGAGTTTTGCAAGCACAAGCTGGTTGAGTGCTGTCAATACTCTGCCAATTGTGAACAGCCAAAGGAACATGCTGTTTGATATGATCTGACGATAGCTGGGGAGTACATAAGCACTTCGCATCACACAAGGTGAAATTGTTGGAAAGAAATCTGAAGTACAATTATCATGGCCATCGCAAGTCATCTGCAGAGTTTATTTACCATTAAGTCCTATCATGTCTTTCTCTCACCTGTATTAGCCACTGATCTTGTCAGTATTTTTGACTTGCCGCTCCTTACTCAAGCCACTGCAATCCCTTTGCCTATTGATTGTTAGATAGCATGCAGTGAGCAGTCATTATTTTACCTGTCTCTGGAGTACATACGCTCAAATATAGATGAAAGGAATACACTTGTTCACATATGGTCATCAAATATCTTTTCACTGCCATACTGTGAATGTAATATCAGCCATGGTAGCACAGCACTGCTGTATCAGAAGTAGTCATGACGTGAGGGTGCCGGCATTGGACTGGGGTAAACACAGTAAGAAGTCTCACAACACCAGGTTAAAGTCCAACAGCTTTATTTGTAGCAAACACCTTTCGAAACTGGCTGTTTCTTCATCAGGTGAGTGGGAGTTCTGATCACAAACAGGGCATATAAAGACATAAACTCAATTTAAATGAATAATGATTGGAATGTGAGTCTTTATGGATAATTAAGTCTTAAAGGTACAGACAATGTGAGTGGAGAGAGCATTAGGCACAGGTTAAAAAGATATATATTGTTTCCAGACAGGAAAGTTAGTGAGATTTTGCAAATCCAGGAAAATTTTGGGGTTTAAGATATGAACCCAAAATCCCGGTTGAGGCTGTCCTCATATGCACGGAACTTGGCTATCAGTCTCTGCTCAGTCTCTGCTCAGTGACTCTGCACTGTCGTGTCTTGTGAAGACTGCCTTGGAGAAGGTGGCCTTCACAACACACATGATCCCCACTATAACCCCACAATTTGCCTAAACTTGCAAAATCTTACTTATTTTCCTGTCCGGAAACAATACACATCTTTTTAACCTGTGCTTAATGCTCTCTCCACTCACATTGTCTCTACCTTTTAGACTTGATTAGCTGTAAAAACTCACATTTCAATCATTATTGATGTAAATTGAGTTTGTGTCTTTATATGCCCTGTTTATGATCAGAACTCCCACCCACCTGACGAAGGAGCAGCCAGTTCTGAAAGCTGGTGGTATTTGCTACAAATAAACCTGTTGGATTTTAACCTGGTGTTGTGCGACTTCTTACTATATGGAAATAGACAGTCATTATTCCTCACTTTTTCTACAAAGAGCTCAGCGGTCATGAACTGCTTTAGAATTCAAGCACAGTGAAGGGCATGATTTTCTTAATACTATTCAGGCTTGTCATGGAATAATAACCCTCTTGCTCCAATGTTCATAGGAATGTTGGTTATTGTGCAGCATGCTGTGATATGAGTTTGTCATCCTGCACCTTGGGATAACCAATTATTTTAAATAATTAAATAATAAATAATTAATGCTGCTGTTTAACCTAAGGCTATGATTCCTGTTGAACTTGTTTATTTGGCAAGGTGTTGCATCCTCAATGCAGCATGCTCAGACTGACTTAAGTGTCCCTTTGAACAAGCTTCCCTTAACCTTTCCAACCATGGAAAAATTTTGACTCCCCAAGTACACAGAAAAATCCCTGAGAAAAACATCCTTTTTATGCTGCCATCAGACTTTTGAACAGACCTATTTGCATTAAGTTGATCTTTCTCTATACCCTAGCTATCACTGTAACATTATATTCTTCATTCTCTCCTTCTCTGCTTTGCTTTGTCTGTATAATATGCAAGTAACAATTTTTTCACTGTATATAATACATGTGACAATAAATCAAGTATTGAAAAATTAAACCACAAAATATTATGCAATAGGTGCAAACATAGAAAAACAATACTTAAAGATGTTTTTATGTCTTGTGTGTGAATATTTATTATAAAAAGTTTGCTATTCAACAAAACTTTAAAGTTTTACCTTCTTTTGCTATTTTTAATGGGAGTACCCTCTCTCACACATTCCCTCACCCACTCCTATCCTCACACTTATATCCTCATCCACTCATCTTCCTCTTGAGCCCCCATGGCTCAGGTTCCAGCTTTGGCTTTACCGATGAATCTGTGCCTTAGATATTGAAAGTGGTGCTGATCTTAACAGCCACAAGAATTACTTTTGTCTTGGTTACTGTTGTTGCATGAACTCACCAAGGTTCATGAGGCAGCACCATCCAATCCGCAACCACTGCCATCCAGAAGGACAAGGGCAGGGGAAACATAGGAACACCACCAACAGGAAGTTCCCCTCCAAGTCATAAAAAACCTTGACTTGGAAATATATCACAATTCCTTCATTGTCACTGGGTCAAATCCTGGAACTCCCTTTCTAACAACACTGTGGGTGCTCCCACTCCGCATGGACTGCAGTGGTTCAAGAAGGTAATTCACCATCACCTTCTGATGGACAATTAGGGAGATTAATAAATGCTGGTCTAGCCAGTGATACCTACTTCCCGTAAATTAATTTTTATAAGTTTCTCATTCGCCAGATGCCACAGATTAGTCACACCAACCCCTGAACTGGAGAGCTGTTGCAGACATAATGGACCAAGTTGACTCCTTCTGTGCTTTTTTTGTACGTTTTGGTACTTTATTCCCAATCAAAATCAAATTCAAAACAGATCCAAGTTGATAAGACAGGGCACACCTCTCCTTGATCAAAAAAAGTTCCAAGCTGACAGGATGAGGCATTATGCCTCCCCCGAGCTTGATCTGAGCTTCACCTCAGCCAAAATACCCAAATGGCTTCAGCTAAAGCTTTAGTACAATGTCATTGGCCAACACCAGATGCAGGATCAAAAATTAGACCTGATCTTAGCCAAAAGGCCAAGGAGCGATATAACCATTTTGTGATTCTGTGAAATGAAGAATATTCCATTTTGCCCCATTTTGTAGATGGTTCAAAGTATTACATGATACAGGAGACAAGTCACTCAGCACAGAATACTCAGCCTCTGTTCTGTTCTTGTAATTACGATATTTATATGGTTGGACCAGTTAAGTTTTTGCTCAATGATGACCCTTAGAATGGTGATGGAGGAGGATTTGGCAATGATAATGCTATTCAATGCAAGAAAAAAATTTATATTTTCTCTTGAAGGCAGGCATTCTCTGGCATATGCATGGCACAAATGTTATTTGCCACTTATTAGCCCAAAGCTAATAATATCTTGATGCATGCAGGAATGGACTGCTTCATTATCTTGTGAATAGCCAATGGAACTGAACAGTGTGCAATCATCAGCAAACATCCCTATTTCTGACCTTACAATGGAGGAAAAGCCACTGATGAAGTATTCTTCAGTGTAGTCAGTGCTACTGAGCTGCTAGATGTTGCCTTTTACAGGATAGTTAAACAGGCACTTGACCCATTTTCTAAAATGGTCATGGGTACCTGGTACTGTTACTATTACATCATCTAATTAACCTCGGCTTAGTGCGCCAACTAATGTTTATTTAATTATTACTTCAAACCAGTGAAAATATCTGCCGTTTTCTCATGAAATATTGTTAACAAGTTTAAATAGGTGGCTAATATTCCTCACAGTGGCAATATTTGCCTTCCCCTTAATTTGTTGAACTCAGTAATTAGAAATAGTGGAACATTTTGAATAGCATTAACCATCAGCAGATGCTGCTATTGCACTTTGCCCTTTTTCTATCATTGCAGGACAATACAGAAGGAATGCTATGTTTAATCCCTGTGGAAAATAAAGGGCTAGATTTTAAGATGCTCCACCGAACAGTTTTTTTAAGCAGGAGAGTACATAAGGGGTGCTAAGTCCAAGATGCTACCTTCACACTCACGCCCCAAGCTGTTCTCCATAATGCAGCAAATGAGTAGACACCAAAGTCAACAGCCTTCCTACCATGGAAACAAATAATGAAGAGTCTATTTAGCTTAATTACAAGATAACTGGCCCCAATAATATGCCGCCCATACCATTAAACTATTGGCATGAATGGGCAGGCAAGTCTGGGCAGTCCATTCTTTCAAAAATGGTTTCAAAGGACAGGAAGGAAGTGGGTACCATATCTGGGTATTGCCGATGTGCATTGAAGACAGTACCTCCCCTAAATCTGCAGCCTTCAGTGCTATTGCTGCAGGGCAGACTTGTTTCTTGGCAGCTGGTTTCCAATCAACTTTTTATTTGGGATCCAGTCCACAGCCACAAGTTATTTTCTCACAAAACAAGTTCTAATTTCACACACAGGCCATACTGTGGAAGGTGGCTGCAGTAGGGTTCAAAATGCTGAGAGTTAAAAGGTTATGGTATGAACAGTGAATATAAGTACTTTTTTGCACAAAACTGATTTGCTTCATCCATGGAGCAAGGAACTATACAGTAGATACCCAAATATACATTTCACTGATAGAGAAAAGTAAAAGTTTGTTATTAGTGTCACAGATATGTTTATATTCACACCACAATGAAGTTACTGTGAAAATCCCCTGGCTGCCAGTTGCTTGTTCAGGTACGTTGAGGGAGAATTTAGCATGGCAAATGCACCTAACTAGGATGTCGTTCGGACTGTGAGAGGAAACCAGAACATCCGGAGGAAACCCAGGCACACATGGGGAGAGGGTGCAGACTCTAGACAGACAGTGACCCCAGCTGCAAATTGAACCTGGGGACCTGGAACTGTGTGGCAGCAGTGCTAACCACTGTGCCGTGGTGCTACTTCATTTCAGAATGAAAGTAATATTATGGAATAATGTCTGCTGTGGAATGCAATCATACTAAAATAGTGTCCTGAACCTGCAGCTATACTGTCACTCAAACTCACTATCCTCTATCGGTTCTTTTATCTGCCCACTAAAAGAATCAAAGGGGGGAAAAGGCAATGAACAGATTTACTACAACATTGCACCACTAAGAATAAAAAGTACTGTATCTCGTATTGATTCAGAATTTCTGATCTCCAGGTGGCATACACAATAAGAACTCCTGAGGTGTGCATGGGAAACAGTCCCAGAAAACCCCACACAAGGACTGCACAGGAATTGCCTGGGGAGTTCATACTTCCTATGGGAAATCTGCTGCATCCAAAACTTCAACTTAATTCAGAGACTTTGAATTATCAAAGCAGAGTCACTATTCATGATGAGTAAGAATGAATATAACTACTTCTAACTCCTGAGTAACGAGAGCATTGACTCCTTCAATCCCTCACTACATCTGCTGACTACACTCCTCTCCTCCACTGGACCCCAGTGTAATGACTCAGAAAGCGACTGGAAAGGACATAATTTATTACAGAATACAAAATAAAACTACTACCGTGGTGTACACAAACTAATTCCTGTCTGGCACTCCGAGGCCTGCCTTATGAAAGGCTCAGCTAATGAGTTCTGGCTGGGTACAAATCAGAGCTGATTTTCTAAGCTCTCACTTTGTACCAAGACCTTCTGGCACCAATATGTACAGCCTTTAGGCTATAACATACTGCAGTACCTTGTACAGCAGCTACTGCCATAAGCATTGTAGGAAGATGGTACAATGAGGCTCTAAAGTGCCAGGAGTTCAAGGTTATTTCCCAAAACTGAATTTCAACAGCTATAAAGTCTTTGGAATGGCATGAGATTGTGAAGGTACCAAATCAATGCAAGACTTTTGTTTCCTTTTCCTGGAAGGTAAATGGTAAGCCTGGGTGAATCAGCATATGGCACACATATGACCTATTATCATCACTTAGGAACATTATCACTTCTTGGACACAAGGCATTGCTCCAACTGTCCCCATTGGAAAATAAAAAGCAAACAACTTATAAAAATAAGGAAATGAGTTTTAAGTTGAAGTTTATTTATTGGTGTCACAAGTAGGCTTACATTAACACTGCAATGAAGTGACGGTGAAAATTCTCTAGTCACTCCACTTTGGCGCCTGTCGGGGTACATTGAGAGAGAATTTAGCATGGTCAATGCACCTAAATAGCATGTCTTTCAGACTGTGGGAGGAAATTGGGGTAACCGCGGCAAACCCAAGCAAACACAGGGAGAACATGCAAACTCTGCACAGACAGTGACCCAAGCCAGGAATCAAGCCCGGCGCTGTGAGGTAGCAGTACTAACCACCGTGCTACCATGCCACCCAGTCCAGGTAGACATTATAAATAGTGAGGACATCATCGAGGCAAATGACTTGCTCCAAGAAAACACAGTAGATGGATTCAGCAACACCATGGCCCATGACCAGCAATAGCCTCTCCTTTACTTTTTATACTGGTATAGAAGCTTTTGTCACTGCACACATAAGTACAGCTGGCTACCTCAATTTCCATTCCCCACCCCAAATGCAATTCTAGCTAAGCAATGTATATAGCATGAGGATTACCATCGGTCAAGAATAAGATATCCTATTTTGTTTATCAATAGGATTATTGGACTTTTTAATCTTAGAACTTGGCATAAAAGGATCGCGGCATTCTTGTTAATAGATCTTTCTGAGGAAATGCAACGTTGGCAAGTGGTTCACATTTGCATTGATTAATATTTCATACTTAGCCAGCTGTTCCTTGCGTTTCTGATTGTGATACTTCTTCTTCATATTCTGCAGCTCCTGGGCTAGACGCTCAATCTCGTACTTGTACTCCTGACTCTGTGATTCGAACATGTTCAACTCTGAAGTCAAGGCCTTTCAAAATAAAAATGAACAACAGATCATGACATTAGCACAGAATTAACTTCTTGCTCCATTTCTTGAAGCTGCTATCAATTGTTATGGAAGGTTTTGTCAAGCTTATCCGAAAATAAACCATTGCGACAAACTACTTGCATCTGACTACTCAATGTGAGATATCATATTATTCAGTAAACAACCCATGACAATGAGAAGGTGAAAACATTGTGGAATGCATTTAGAGCTTCAACACGCAAGGTTGCAAGTGACTAAAACATCAGAATGGCAAAGATATATGACTGTCAGTATCAGTTTGAACTAATTGGTTTAGAAATCGGCTACGCAGTATAATAGTACAAGTAATGGCTAATAAGTTTCTATCATCAAATCTGGGCTTTCATAGTTTGCTTTTATAATACAAAATATCACTGTGAATCAGTAAATGGATCTTTGCAGACTAGCAGTATTGAGGACTGAATTTTCGAAGTGCAAGTATATTTCTAGCTCCAAAGGCAAGGAGTAATTTAAGATTATAATTACAGTTTAAATTCTGTGCACACCATCCCTGACTGAACTATCCAGAAGGACTCTTTGGTCTGTACCTTAGAAAGTGTCCAAGAATCAGATGCTTTCACCTTTCCTGATGTGCAGATTGTCTTTGTTTTTCCCGAGTCACACATGAATGCAAGTTCATTATTTTGGCTTAACAGAAAAAGATATGTAACGAAAAACGTGCGTGGCATGGTGGCACAGTGGTTAGCATTGCTGCCTCACAATGCCAGGGACCTGGGTTTGATTCCTGGTTTGAGTCACCATCTGTATGGAGTCTGCACGTTTTCACTTTTTCTGCATGGGTTTCCTCTGGGTGCTCTGATTTCCTCCCACAGCCAAAGATGTGCAGGGTGGGTGGATTGGTCATGTTAAATTGCTCAGCTACGGTAAATACATGGGTCATGAGGATAGAGCCTGGGTGGGATTGTAGTCAGCATAGACTCGATGGGCTGAATGGCCTCCTTCTGCACTGTAGTGATCCTATAATTCTAATTCTATAATTCAAAACTGAAAATGCTGGAAAATCTCAGCAAATCTGACAGCATCTGTAAGGAGTTAAAAGAACTTTGACAAAGAGTCATCTAGACTCGAAAAGTCAGCTCTTTTCTCTCCTTACAGATATTGCTATTTTCCAGCATTTTCTCTTTTGGTTTCAGATTTCAGCATCTGCAATAACATGCTTGTATCAAAGGTATCACAACAGGATTTCCTCAGCCTTGCAGAGAATCACTTGGTAGATTGAGTATCCCAGGTGCAAGTTTCCACTTCAGAAGGCAAAGAGAGAGGAACTGTTTCATTTCCTGAAATTATATTTTAGGAGAGCATAAATTCTGGGTTGCTATTGCCGGAAGGGGGGGTGGAATCAGACATTTATTCAGAACCTATTTTGATCCTTGTACTGAGAAGAAAAAAAATGCTATTCCCCCTGACTGGAAGCAGTTTTTGCACCTTTGCAATGAAAAGTGGCTCCACAGACTTGAAGCTTGGCAAAAATGTAATTCTGCTCTGAATTACTGTAAATGCAATACAGGTGGTGAGGGTATGAGAGGTTAGTGAGCAGAGGATGCTGAGAAAGATTTATTGAGAAATAGCTGCAAAACAGGCAGCAATTGGCTATTGTATCACTGCAAACCCCACACAGGTGCTTCAAGTACAATACTTTATGTAACAAATTTGAGACAGTCAGCTGGATAAATCCCAATAACAGATTATACAATGTACACAAATGCACTCATTTTCTAGAGCACTAGGATTTCAATAGCATCATCTACAGGTCCAATGAGGCAGAAATAAAGAGTACATCACTCCCCTGGTGGAGATTGTTGTATAAAAACAAATGCCACACATCAATTATTTCTGCCTTAACAGGTGCTGGTGTCACACGGGGTATCAGCTCCCACATGTGTGAATGTCAAGATGGTCAGAAAAGCTACCCTGCTGATCCACGTTAAAGGAGCCTGGATGTCAAAATTTAACTAAATAAGGCTCAACAATGGCGTCACTAACAGAGAGAAAGCAGGAAGGTCTGGCAGCATTCCAGCTTTCTCTGTTTTAGTTTCAGATTCCTGCATCCGCAGTATTTTACTATTACAGCAGTGTCAATGAGTCTGACAAGTCCTCTATAGGTTTAGTTTCAACTCTGACTGATTGGTAAATGATATGCTCATTTTATACTGCCAGTGAAAGCCACCAATAAATCTGTCTCAACCAAAATTCCACACTTAAGATAGTCAAAGAATGACGTGCCAATCATTTATCCGTGCCTCCTGTTGGTGGTGCAGTGACCATAAGATACTTAGACGTTATTAGACAGCTTGTGAGCATATTTCAATCCAGACTGACGCACATAGCTATCTGCTGTGGGTGAAATGTGTACATTGTATTTCTTATGAAGCAATTTTTAGCCTGCAAGAAGACTTGCCAACATTTCACTGATCAGTACTGCTTCCTTCAGTTCCAATCTGCAACACAAAATAGCCTTAAGTCATCCCCGCCCCCTCACCGTGACCTTGATTTTAAATATGTTTATTTAAACCAAGAGTGTCAATTAAAGCATCAAAAGAACTGTGTGACAGGAGTTACTGGCATTGGCTAGATTTTGAAGGAATGTAACTGTGTTGCGCAGAAAAGATCATCTCACTCTGGCCTGTGAAAATTAACTGGAAAGACAAATGCTGTGACTAATGCTCTTCAAAGATCACTGTAAGCATAGTTAATCTACTGACGTACAGGCTAGGCATGATCTAATTGAGGTGGACAAAGCTCGAGGGGCTGAATGGACCACTCTTGTCCTTCTACCTCCTAGATTTTAACACAATGTAAACATTTATTTGGAATAGCTTTGCACTGCTATTGAAATAGCAATTAATATGTCTTTCTTTCGAATGTGTTAATCATTTGCACGCTAATATTTAAAAAGAAAATCCTAAATCCAAAGCAATGGAAGGTGAGTCACATTTCTAGAACAGAAGGGAAAGCAGTAGGGTGTAATTTCTAGTGCAGGGCCACATCCAAAATGTAAACCTAGCTTTTCTCTTTTATATGGCAGACAATCTCCTCCATACTTGCATTGTTTTGGCAATTTTTGGTTTTACTTTTCATCCCTGATGGTATAATTCCATCTTTGATTCACTTATTTCTCAGCCATACAGCTTCAAACTTCAAGTGCAGGTTAGTGTCTCTTGAGAATCATAGATCAACCCTTGAAGCAACAATTATTAACGATGGAAATTTCAGCATCTGAATATAGGATTTAGATATTACATTTAACAGTTCAAGGAGAGCAGCAGTGTGTATCTACAAGATGCACTGCAGCAATTCACCAAACAGGACCTTCCAAACCCATGATCACTTCCATTTAGAAGGACAAGGGCAGCAGTGTAATGATTTCAATCAGGTCATTGAGGTTGACCTATTGGAATATGAACTCCCTGATTAAGGAGTCAATTGATGGGCCAATCAGGGGGGTCTTTTCCTTGTATTTAACCAGGGAGTGTCAGTTCCTCTGGCATTCCTGAAGTAGACTGCTGACTGTGAGCACTCTGTGTACTCCTGTTAGAATTGTAAATGAAGGGATTTTGGTGAAGGGACTTCTGCTTCTTCTATTATAAGCAGATACTTGGGAATACCACCACCTGCAAGTTCCCCTCCAAGCCACTCACTATCCTGACTTGGAAATACATCACTGCTCCTTCATAGTCGCTGGGTCAAAATCCTGGTATTCCCTCCCTAACAGCAACGTGGGTCAACCCACAACATATATACTGCAGCGTTTCTAGAAGGCAGCTCACCATCACTTTCTCAAGGTCAAGTGGAGATGGGCAATTAATGCTGGCCTAGCCAGCAACACCCATGTCCTATGAATGAATAAAAAAAAGCAGAATTTCTGTACCAAAGATCAGAATTCAATCCAATAAAAGTGGATTTGAGGATGTTCTGAGGTCCACAAATTCTACCTTATAATTTTATTTAGGCACGAGTTAAGAGGTGGAAAGTAATGCATCTTGTGAAATAGTTGAATAAATCT
Organism: Sphyrna mokarran; assembly: GCA_024679065.1. Classification (NCBI taxonomy): domain Eukaryota; kingdom Metazoa; phylum Chordata; class Chondrichthyes; order Carcharhiniformes; family Carcharhinidae; genus Sphyrna; species Sphyrna mokarran. Next base: position 13,096,751 of record JAGIQG010000017.1, on the reverse strand, counting down.
GTTCTTTAAGTAAGAGCTCCATTTGTGTTTTCTTGTAGTAATCCTCCATCAGTGTCAGCAGAAAGTGAATGAGCTGCTTCTTTAGATTCTTACATGTTATCTGGTGTGATCACAAACTTTATCACACTTGGAAAAGATATCCTCTACAGATTGAAGGTCAAGTAAAGCCCCTTTGCCATTCTCATAATGCCCACACACAAACCACTCCTCATCATTTGCCTGTACAATGTGGCCCTATTATAATGTGATGGTTGGAGTCCATAAAATATTACTGTGAAGAAAGGGGGCTTGCTCTATATCAGGGGCCAAGAAAATCAACATTCAAACTGATTAAGTGGAAATGGAGGAGAACAAAAGATCTTTCACAGTAGTTGTGATCCGACACAGAATTACTGATTCTAAGCAGAAGCTCTATCTCTCTATTCTTGTATTCATTTACTGCAGAGTAGATACAGTGCTGCCCCATTATAAGAAAGAGCAAACAAAAAGAGTCCAATGATTCATCACATTATATCCAAATTTGTACTAAATTGGGGCACATAAAACCAGGGTTTCACTGTACTAGCTTTTTTAAGTTAACTTTATTTATTAGTCACAAGTAAGGCTTACATTAACATGGTAATGAAGTTACTACGAAATCGTCTAGTCACCCACACTCCGGCGCTTGTTCGGGTACACTGGGGGAGAATTTAGTATGATCAATATACCTAACCAACACGTCTTTTGGATTGTGGGAGGAACCTGGAGGAAATCCACGCAAACAGAGGGAGAACATGCAGATTTCACACAGACAGTGACCCAAGCAAGGAATCGAACCCAGTTTCCTGGTGGCAATGGTAACCACTGTGCCACCATGTCATCCCTGTTCCAGTATCCAGGAGGACGCGCACACACACACACACACACACACACACAGAAGAAAAGTAACAGATAAAATAATTTGACCTCCAATTAATAGTGGCACAATTGTCAGTTGAGACAGGATGGAATGAAAGGTCAACAACACAGTAGGCAGCTTTTTTCATTATTCTACCAATAAATCAAAGCTAGTAGAGTAGGAAGAATAGTGCAGAGACAGTGGACCAAAGCATCAGATTCACAATGAGAGAGGTTAGCACTCCTCTCACCATTCCACTTCCTGACAGGCTCATCCTTCAATGTGTATGCACTAATTCACTCTCCCTGGTCGAAGAATGAAAATTATGCTCATAAGTCACGTGTTTTCTATACTGCAGGACTGGATTCTAAATACTTAGATACTAAACACACTGAGCACAAAATATCCCCTGAAGGGTGGGATATGGTAGCATAGTGATTATGCTATTGGATTCATTATCCAGAAGCATAATAGTCCAGAGGCAAGATATCAAGTCCCATCTGAAGAATTTAAATTCAATTAACTAAGTGAATCTTCAATAGAAAAGAGAGCACGAGTAATGGTGATCATGGATTATTGTAAACCATCTGGTTTACTGCTGTCCTTTAGGGAAGGAAATCTGGTCCCCTTACTCAGTCTGATCTATATGTGACTCTAGATCCACAACTATTCTTTAAAATGGCTTAACAAACCACTCAGTTGCAAACCCCAGCACCTTATCAAGAGCAACAGGGGATGGGAAATAAATGCTGTCCTTACCAGTGACTCTCATATAGAATCATACAGTGCAGAAGAAGCCCTTTGGCCCATTGAGTCTGCACCAACATGTTAGAAACACCTGAACTCCAACCTAATTCCTTCTGCCAGCACATCCCTGAACATTATGATGCTTCAAGTGCTCATCCAGGTTCTTTTTAAAGAATATGAGGCAGCCTGTCTCCACTAGTTTCCCAAGCAGTGCATTCCAGACCGTCACCACCATCTGGGTAAAAAAAAGTTTTCCTCACATCCCCTCTAAATCTCCTCAGCTTGAACCTACGTCCTTTTATGACTGACTCTTCAACTAACAAGATTAGTTGCTCTTTATCCACCCTGTCCATATCGTTCATAATCTTATATCCCTCGATCAGGTCATCCCTCAGCTTTTTCTGCTCCAACGAAAACCTAAGCCTATCCAACCTCTCTTTATAATTTAAATGTTCCATCCCAGGCTGTATCCTGGTGAATGTCCTCTACATCCCCTCCTACGCAATCACATCCTTCTGATAATCTGACGACTAGAACTGCACTCAGACTCCAGCTGTGGCCTTACCAAAATTCTATACGACTCCAACATGACTTTCCTACTTGTGTAATCTATGTCTTGACTGATTAAGGCAAGTGTCCCTAATGCCTTTTTCACCACCGTGCTAGCATGCCCTTCCACTTTCAGGGATCTCGTGAATGAATAAAAACAGTATTTTCAGTGCCTATAAATTGTGAAATCTTCATTATAATTCAGTTTTGTAAAGTCAATGTGCAATATTGCCACTCAGACTGATGGATAATAGGAAAATCATATACTAAATCCACTTTGCTATTCTTGACCAATGAGTTGGATAGGACAGAGATTGACCCTTGCCAGAAAGTGTGTGGACAGCAAATAAAGTCATGCTCATCCTTCAGTGTGCAAGCTAATCCTGCAATCAGACATCTGCTTGGTTCTCGCTGTCTTAGTACAGACATAAAGAATGTCACTTGGCCAAAACACTGAAGGTTTGATGGCAGTGGGACGACATTGTAGCATGAATTAGAACCTTCATCAGAGATGAGGGATGGAAGAAACAAAGCTAAACAGTACCACAATCCTGCAACAGGCCAAACCAACGTAATGACCAGTTTCACAGCAGTTGGGAATAGAGCAGCTGGACAACCAGTTATGTGCTCATGCAATAAGTCAGGAAGCAGTTAATTACTAGTGGTAACATGCTAAGGACTAGGCTGTCAGCTCTCTTGGTGGTCTGGATAGCTCCCAGAATAGGAAATTATTTTTTTGGCCACGTCAGTAAACAACCAGGGAGACAACAGGGAAGTAAAGTTGTTGGACAGCAGCTGCACACCAGTAAAGAGAGCTACAGCTTTGACAAACAAGTACATAGGCCAATGAACACAAAGTGAGGGTGGGTTTTGCTGTCAGGTTGGCCTGCACTGGACACTCTGTGTGCATTTAAGGCAATAAAGTTGCCAAAATAATACCTAGTTTAGCTGTAAAAGTGCTCATTTTAGGTTTATCCCAATCAGTTCTTCTTTTTAATTTCTCCCCATTCCTCCCAGCCCCCAACCCTAAAACGTTCACTGCATCAATTCCTAAGCCAATATAGTCTATCTGTGTGCGAAACACCAGATCATTCTGGGAATGAAATTGTTGGAAACCACTGCTGGAATTTTTTTTCCCCTCTGAATGCATTTTTCCCTTGGCAATTACACTGGCATGGAATGGGCAATGGTATTTAAATTCTCAACCTTCTGTTTCCTGTGATAGAGTTGCCAAACGCCCTGGACACCATAGGAGTCTCCGCATCCAGGGCATTTTTGAAGTGTGATATCAAATTTTGTAGCAAAATATGCTCAACTCAGCTTCTAGTTTACACGAGTGCAGTAGAGGCAATATTTCAAGAGTCTCATCCTGCCTCATAATCTGCAGTGAATGCGGCACGTTTAAGACTTCACACCTGCAAAAAGTTCATTTTCCCCTCTCCATTTGCACTGGCTATTTCCTCCTCTCTGTCAAGGCTATATTCCCTTTCATTTGCAGGCAAACAAATAAGACAGCTTGAAAGCTCTAGAACCGAGGGCACAAGTCATATCTTCACCATCACCCATATGGCTGCAGCCAAATACATCGAGGAAAACATCTTAGCTCTCTTGTGATAACAGGAATGTATGTTTGAGGTGATGCCAGGACTTCTGAAAGAGCCCCATGAGAATGAGGATCATGCCAGCACAGAAGCTAATATTTATTCTCAGTGTATTCCTAATTATTATATAATGAGCAGCAGAGACAGATGTGGCACAGATTTATTTATGTAGCTGAGATGTGCAAGCCACACACATTTATTTATTTATGTACCTACAGCCTCTACAGAGTACAAGTTTGTTTATTTCACCGTAGTTGTCTATACTGCTTGGACTTTTTTTTAGAATTCAATTATTAGGCAAGGAGGACATACTTATGGATACAATTTAAAAAAAAAATTATTAGAAGGCATGAGAGATCCATTGCTATATCAGTAATTTGTCACTGAGATTTTAAAAAGTGATTGCCTATTTTTGAGTCTTTGTCATTGTTCACAGAGAATTACATTACTCAACCCCCCCAGACCCCCAATCAGAAAATGCAACATGGGCAATCTGTCCCCATGTCACACTGCCGAAAGCTCTTAAAGGAACAGTGACCCTTACATATATTGGGTAGCACAGTGGTTAGCACTGCTGCTTCACAGTGGCAGGGCCCTGGTTTGGGTCACTGTCTGTGTGGAGGTTGCAAGTTCTTCCCGTGTCTGTGCTCCAGTTCCCTCCTCCATTCTGAAAGATGTGCTGGTTAAATGCATTGACCCGAACAGACACCGGACTGTGGCGACTAAGGAAATTTCACAGTAACTTCATTGCAGTGTTAATGTCAGCCTTACTTGTGACTAATAAATAAACTTTTAAAAACTTTATATGTTTGCCCAGCAATTGATGGTGGTCTATTACAATTTTGTATGGAGGATATGATAGTAAAAAAGGTTTATGGGATGCTTACTTTTATCAGTCATGGCAGAGAGTATAAGAGCAAGGAGGTTATGGAGCTGTACAAAAGGTTGGTTAGGTCACAGCGGGAGTGCCATATGCAGTTCTGGTCACCTCAATATAGGAAGGACGCGATTGCATTGGAGCAGCTGTGGAGGAGATTTACCAGGTTGCTGCCTGAGGTGTAGCATTTGAACTATAGGGAAAGACTGGATAGACCTGGATTGTTTTGTCTAGAACAGAGAAAACTGACATGATTGAGGAGTATAAAATTAGGAGGGTATGGACCGGGTGATAAGGAAGAAACTGTTCCCCTAGGTTGAGGTGTCAATCACAAGGTGCATGATAAAGGGGAGGAAATTCAGAGGGGATTTGCAAAAAGGTTTTTTCACTCAGAAGGTGATAGGAGTCTGGAATGCACTATATGGGAAGATGGTGGAGACCAGAAATCTTACAACTTTTAAAAAATATTTGGGTGAACACTTGACACATCATAACACTGAAGAACAAAAACTGGAAAAATCTCAACAGATCTGACAGCATCCGTGGAGAGGGAATAGAGCCATCGTTCTGAGTCTGGATGTCATTTCGTCCAGACTTGAAATGTTGGCTCTATTCTCTCTCAGTAAGAAGTCTGACAACACCAGGTTTAAGTCCAATCGATTTATTTGATAGTAAACTCACAAGCTTTCGAGGCTATCCTCTTCGTCAGATGAATGAGGTGTTCTGGTCCAACAGCATATATAACAGCACAGACAGTTTACAGATTACTGATTAGAATGCGAATCTTTACGCCTAACCTGCTATTCAAGTCTTAAAGCGGCCGACAGTGTGAGTGGAAGGAGCACTGAGCACAGGTTAAAGAGATGTGTATTGTCACCAGACAGCATAGTAAGTGAGGTTTTTTGCTAACCCAGGCAAGTCATGGGGTTATAGATAGTGTGACATGAACCCAAGATCCCTGTTGAGACCGTCCTCATGTATGCGGAACTTGGCTATCAGTCTCTGCTCAGCGACTTTGTGCTGTCACTTACTGTGCTGTCTGGAGACAATACACATCTCTTTAACCTGTGCTCAGTGCTCCGTCCACTCACATTGTCGGCCACTTTAAGACTTGAATAGTAGGTTAGGTGTAAAGATTCGCATTCTAAACAGTAATCTGTAAACAGTCTGTGCTGTTATATGTGCTGATTGAGACCAGAACACCTCATTCATCTGACGAAGAGGATAGCCTCGAAAGCTTGTGAGCTTACTATCAAATAAATCGGTTGGATTTAAACCTGGTGTTGTCAGACTTCTTACTGTGTTTACTCCAGTCCAACGCCGGCATCTCTACATCTATTCTCTCTCCACAGATGCTGTCAGACCTGCTGAGATATTCCAACATTTTCTGTTTTTGTTTCTGATTCCAGTATTCACAGTATTTTGCCTGTAACATTGAAGGATGGTAGGACAAGTGCTGGAAAATGGGATTAGCACAACTTTAGAGGTAATTATTGTCAGTGCAGACTCGATGGGCCCTTTGCTGCACTTGCACAATTCCATGACTAGGCTGAAGTTCCCTCACACATTGACATTGTCAATATTAAATAAATACATGTATATTTTTTTAAAAAATGGCCTTATCATTAGGCAACGACAATAGCTCAGCTTTAACTCTGCATTTTTCTTTTAACCATCTTATCTGACTGGTGAAACATTGAATCAAAAATCCCTTGCCATTTTGCAGTGAGGCTGCCTGGGCACAACATTAAACCAAATTACTAATTTAATCACATCCCCATCATGTCAGCGAGACATGGTGCTACAAGTATAAATATTCCCCGTGACTGAATCTTGAAATACATTGTTTTCTGCACTGCAAATGAGGCAGTGACTGCGGAGAGTACTAGGAAGTCATTCCCAGCTGAGAAAAATTATGTAAAACAAGGCGCCTCTGAATTAAAAGAAAAATGGACTCAGTGGTTTGTGTCTCCACAGGAGTGCTGGGGAAAAGGTAAAATGTCCGTGTACTCACCTTCAGTTGCTTAGTCTTATCTCGGAGCGTCCTCTGATACATCATTAGCTGTTCAGCTGCTTCTGGTCCTGGCTGTCGTGCTAAAATGTGTTTCAGCTCCACGTAGAGCTTCTCTTTCTCCTGGAGAACAAATCCAATATCAGACTGGTGCACTAGGCTAAATGAAGCAATGTTACAATTTATTTTGTTACATGAGTATGAAATATGAATTACACCTTATTTGAAAAACGATCAGGGTAAAATGGGTGCCATCGGGTCACCAACCCAAACATGACTAGTTTATGCATGGCTGGATTCAATAATTTAATCCATAGTTGACTTTAAGTGACTTTCTATTGCTTCTCATATAGCCCTTGAATGGTGATTTTCTCTTTGTTTCTCCCTTAATTTCTGAAACAAATTTCTTGTTTTATGCTGTCCTGAATAATTTGTCACTACAAATATGCTGTTCTTGGAACAAAACCCCAGCGAGGTCTAGTAGCCTGAAAGGGACAGATTACTTTGACAAACTTGTTTTAGCCTTAACCACTTCTTCTTTTCTAAACTGTATCTGCTAGTTGCAGAGAAATTAATGTTTATCAGCAATTTCCAGTCTGAACTGATCACAAGAAAATGTCTTTTTAACCACTCCTTCTTGTCCACTGGTGGGAGGCGGGCTAATATTGGTTATCTACTGCCACCTGCTGTTAATGGATCATTTTGTGAATGGTAAGGACAAGTTTCAAGGTTTGGCAGAAATTACTTGGTCCAGCACAAAAACCAAAACCAACTGTCGAGTCTCCTTAAGGTGAGAGGGAGCCCTGCTCTGAATAACAGCGCATAGCAATTGTGAGATAAAGGCTAGGCTTCCCTCACGTAGCCCCAGAAAGGAAATCTGGAACCTCAATATCAATGCTTTACTGGCCTGCGGCAAGAAAGAACAGATTGGGGCCAGATACCCACTTTGCACTTAGCGTGGTTTTACTTTCCAATGAAATGAATGGAAGGTAAAAAATCAGGCAAGATGCAATATATACGCTACCAACCTGAATTCAATAACTTTCCCACAGGGTGGTTATATTAAAATGGAGATCTGAAAATATGAACAGAAAATGATGCCAAACCATGGTGGATCAATTCTTGATTTGTAAAGAGATTAACATTTGTGCTGGGGCCATTAATCTGGCTTGTTGAGCATTTCCAGCATTTCCTGTTTTTGTTACATTAGAAACACAGATACCCGTCTCCATAGCATCTGGAGAAGGCACATTTTCTACAGCCACGGAGAGGGAAATAAGGATTGCCAAGCATCAGGGAAACGACCGGATCATGTTAATGAACTGGCCCGCGAAATCTCAGTATACTTTGATTAGACAGCTGGAGCGTAGTTCCAGGAGAGAGATGCAGAACTAGCGCTATAGTTTGATTAAACAGTGAGAAACCCATTACAATAGAGAATATGTAATCCTCTGCAATCAACAACTAGTGACCTGATAACAGAAGCCACGGGAAACTACATTACAGACATTTTATGAATGATTATTTTGTTATTTCCAGATTCCTGGACAAGTCTTTTCTTTTTGATTTTATTTGCACTTGTCAAGTTGAGCAATGTTAGCATTAAAAAATAGAACACATTCTATTTTGGGATTGCACTATCAGCACAAAGTGCACTCAACTCAACTATATCACAGTAAGGCAAAGGAGAACACATTCTACTTCAATCAATGACATGCCTAGCCCCAAACTCTGGACCAGATTTTCCCAGCTCTGATGAGACAGAAGGAAAAATAGAATGGGGAGTCTTGGAAATCCTGCTTCCGTTTCCGATCTTTGACATTTCCTGGAGGGAGGGGATGGAGCATGCTTCAAGACAGGCCTGTTAATGATTAATTAAAATTGTTTTGGGTTAATTCAGACTTTAGCAGCCATCAGGAGTCAGATCAGTTCAATGGAGGTGAGATCAACCCCAACCTTAGATGAGAAGATGGGGGTGGCATGGTGGTACAGCGGTTAGCACTGTTGCCTCTCAGCACCAGGGACGCAGGTTCAATTCCTAGCTTGGATCACTGCCTGTGTGGAGTTTGCACGTTCTCCCCAAATCTGTGTGTTTCTTCTCTGGATGCTCGACAGTCCAAAATGTGGCTGGTTAGGTGCATTGACCCGAACAAGCGCCAGAATGTGGCAACTAGGGGAATTTCACAGTAACTTCATTGCAGTGTTAATGTAAGCCTTACCTGTGACTAATAAATAAGCTTTACTTTTACTTAGTTTGAAGTGGCACTGAAAGGTGTGAGAGTGGTCGGAGCTTCCTAGCCAAAATTCACTGATTTTGAAGAACACATCACCAGCCAACTCTGACCCATGTTTCAGGGCTCCCTTACTGTGGAAAGTTTTAACTTTGCTAACTTTTGCTCAAGAATATTTATGGGCAGCACGGTGGCATAGTGGTTAGCAAAGCTGCTTCACAGTGCCAGGGACCTGGTTCAAATCCAGCCTCAGGTCAAGGTCTGTGTGGAGTTTGTATGTTCTCCCCATGTCTGCGTGGGTTTCCTCCGAGTGCTCCGGGTTCCTCCCAACTCTATTTTGTGTGGATTAGATTGACTGGCCATGCTAAATTACGTCCCATGGTCTTATGGACCCTAGAGTCAGGGGGATTAGCCAGGTTTAATGGGTGGGGTTATGGGAATAGGATCTGTGTGAAATTGTGGTCAATACAGATTTGATAGGCCAAATGTCTTCCTTTTGCCCTGTAGGGATTTTATGAATCTATGAATATTGGCTGGAATTCTCTGGGTGTTTATGGCCACAGGATCTTCTGGTTCTGCCAACTGCTACAGGTTTCCTGGAGGCACGGAATGCAGTCAATGAAAAATCCCATTGATAGCAGCAGATACCACTACCAGCGAATGGCAGCTTCCTCCCACCATGAGAAAGACTCTGCATAGAGGCCAGAAAATCCATCCCCCTCCCCCCCCACCACCCACCTGTCCCCCTGCCTCCCACCAGTAATGCAGCAAGAGCAGTCACAGCAATGGCTGCATAAACAAGTCACAATGTGACCCACTTTTTGACTGAGTTACCTCTGTTCCCAAAGGTCTAGCCGACTCAATGGACAGAAGACCAGCCCCTTAAACTCCCTCCCATCCCACCTCCCCCTCCCCCCACCCAACCCGGCCAATAAAGCCACCACTCCCTGTTTTGCTTCCGGATGGAGTTGTGACCCAGAATCATTTCCCAACAAGAAAATCCGATTTCCACTGCACCAGTTCCTGACAGATTGTTAATTTAGTGGCATGTTAGGATTAGTTGTTTTAACATTGGCAATTGACCACTGGTTTGATAATTTCCCTTAGGGACTTCCCAGAGCAAAAAGATTTTCGTCAGTCTAGGCTGAATTCATTCCCACATCCCAGAGGTAAAAGCATGAGAATTTAACAACTATGTCATTTGTTTTTCTCTGTAAACAGTGATACACGAAGGAATGGCAAGGTTAATCCAGACATTTGTGAGCCAGCTGTGTTCCATTAGAGTTGGCTGTGTTATGTTTGACATATTCCACGCTCTTGCACTGATTATGTTGAATACATGAAAAGTTGAATCGCTGATGGGCTACATCAAGCTTTCAATTCTCGCTGCTCTCAACAAACAACAAACATATTCCTTCAGCTCTTTTAGAATGGACTTTCATCCGCTTCATTAGTGCGCACCTGTAAAAGCAGCTCCTTCTCCACCACCTCCTCAGTCTTTGTGATCAGACGCTTCTGTAATGTCTGAACCTTCAGAATCAGCTCATATCTGCTTGGATCACTCGCCTGTGACAAATAAGTAAAAAAAAACATACAAGCACAGTTAAGAGTTATCCACCTCAATTATAGCTATGTGTTCAAAGCTTAGTCAAAGACATCTTCATTATAGCCTGGCAATTATTGTGAGCAATGTCAATCCCTTTCCCTACCCAGTCGATTCCAGCTGTGAGCCATGCTTGACTTTCTTTCCATTAATATAAATGAAAGAAAAATCAGGTAGTCTTCTATAAGGCCTGGATTCTCTCTCACCAATTTTTTCCCCATTCGGACACTTCAGACAAAGGAACCCACTCCATGAACTTGAAAACTTTAAAGGTCATATTTTCTATCCTATTTATTGGCCCGGAGACTTCCCGTAATCCATCCCTTAATTGGAACCCATCGTAGACTTGACAGCATTTGCATCTGTCCTCACAAGATCCATCAGCTTTAATCAGTTTTCCTATTTCATGGAGAATAACATAGAGGAAGCTAATCGACCTGATTTAGCCAGTACGGATGTGTTTAAGTTTGCAAGTGTTACCTTTTCTTGTTAGGGCTTGTGCATGGCTGTGTTCTAAAAACACTTGAAGTGTCTGGTCATCATCTGGCCTGAAGCTTCTTCCAATAATGTCTGAGCACTGGAACCAACAGTGCCTGCTGTTGCAACTTCACAAACAGCAGGGAAGATTACAAATCCGGTGTTAACCCCATAAAGTCCAGTCCAGGAGAGGCACAGTGGCACAGTGGTTAGCACTGCTGCCTCACAGCGCCAGGGACTTGGATTCAATTCCGGTCCAGGGTCACCGTCTGTGTGGAGCTTGTACATTCTCCCTGTGTCTCTGTGCGTTTTCCTCAGGGGGCTCCAGTTTCATCCCACACTCCAAAGATGTGCAGGTTAGGTTGATTGGCTACGCTAAATTGATCCTAGTAGCAGAGTAGATATGTGGGATTACTGAAACAGGGCCTGGATGAGATTGTGCTCAGTGCAGATTTAATGGGCTGAATGGCCTACTTCTGCACTGTGGGGAATCTATGATTCTTCTGTGATTCTGCATAGATTCACGCTGTCAAATGAAAAAGCAAAACTGGAGCCTAACAGCACCCACTCCTGGTAAACTGAAGTAAGGCAGAACAAATTCCCAAATGGCTTTCTGCTTCCATCCATCCAAGACCTATGTTAAAATCAGTAAGTAAAAGTGAAAAGCCCCAGCTATTATTTCACTTTAAGTTGTTCTGTTCCTTCAAACATCTAAATTATTTTAAGTGGTGATGTTCCAAATTATAAGCAAAGGTCTAGCTCCAAAATTGAGAAGGGAAGTGTCACAGGCTGCCCGAAGGCTCCTTGCATTTATATCCCTCTTGCAATTGACACAGTGAAACTAATTTTAGTCTCTGCAATGCTCCAGAAAAAGCTGCAGGCTGGACATAAAGCAGATTAAAAATAGTTTCAATTATGCACATCCTGCCCATTTACACTAGTGTTTGGGCAGGTGGTTTTGTCTCCTTCTTCAAATAGGTCATATCGGCACAATAATGCCATCACAATTTTTTCCGTGATGCCTGAGCATGGCTGCTTAGGGTTGGTAGATGTTAACTAGTGCACAAAATTAGGTTTAAGGAGTTTCACTTGAATGGTCCTTCAGCACATTTAAGGTCATTTTGCCTCCAATATTCTCGTAGCACTTTGAGGTCAACATACTCCATTCAGCTACAGAGTAGAATTCTCTCCACTTGACCTTACTGCATTAATCTAATGCTTAGAACGGCAGCTCCACATGCATTATAAACTACCCTCTTTTGTCACATGATAGCAGAATAATAATTGCCAACAAAATTGATGTTCTATGTCTTCACAGTCACTACTCTTGCCTAAAAGACAGGAAATAGTTGCAGGGCATTTCTATATTATCTAATGCTCATTTTCAGTGACATAAATATTACTGGGAAAGTATTTTGCATGTGATATACTCATTACAGTCATTATTAGTGTCAAGAAGAAACATTAAGATATGAGCAACTTACCAGGCTCATGCCAGTACTGGTAAATTCTATTGAATTTTTAATAGTTTATTCCTATAAATCACATCCCAAAGCGTTCTCATAGTTGAAGCAGATTATATAATGGGAAAATTTATATTTTACTCATGAGGATTATCTACACAATATAAGATTAATATAATACTGTGTGAACTTTGAGACTGAATTAAATAGAACATGTTTCAGATATAAGCAAGTACAGGGAGAGAAGGGGGACCTTGTTGATCATCAGAATGTGTTTGAAATATTAATGAATGCAAAAATGCAAGAAGTAAAATTAAAATCACCTCAAGTTTTCGCCATCTGTGAACATTCAATGGATTTTCCAACTCCTCCTCAAGGGCCCTACACCTTGTCCGTTCCTTGAGCAGTTCTTTCTCTACATGATAAATCTCACGTCTGTAAGACAAATACAAAGCACATCACACTTTTTGCCTTCCTTTTAGAAACTTGGCTTGAATTCAGTCAATACACATCTCATAAAAAACATCTTATTGCTTTGGTAGGGCCATCAACTCCTTACCAGTGGATCCTATTCTGTCGGAAATTGGACAGAATTTACTTGTTGATGTAAATCTGACTGTAGCGGAACCATGGAGCTAAATTTTCCCAGGTGGATTCATGACCCTACTGACAGCCTAGTTCTGAGTTGGGAATTTGAAAACGCCAAGACATTGGGTTCGTTCTTCCTAAAGCCAATGAAGAAGGTGCCTTTTGCAGCCCATCCAATTAGCATCTATGGCCACCATCACAGTGGGCACAGACATTAGCGGGGAACCAGTCTCCATGAGATGGCCTCAATGGCATGCCTTCTCCTTAGGGAGATTTGAGCACTACAATTTAATGTTGGCAATTTAATCAAAGACCTCCCATAGTTTGCAGATTGAACCTCCTGCTGTGAAGCCATTCTTTACTCAAATTCCAGGCCAATGACACACACTGTTAGGAAGATTGCAATCCCATTCTGCAACAGGGCTGAAATGCCTCATTAAGATGATGCTGCTGAGATGTTACCTTGGCGGAGAAAGTGAACAGAGGTGGAAACATGTCTTGGACATGTCTCAGCCAGGCACAACCTTCTACCAACCTCTAAATTAAACCTTCCCAATGGACTGGGATAAGACATTCCGTTGTTTTCACTTGATGCCTCAATTTGCTCCCAATTCTTGGAGCTTCAGATTCCATCCAATAAATATACCGAGTTTGATTTAGAATGTCTGCACGGGGCCATTGTACTGCAGAGATATGATGTAGATCATCAAGTCCAGAACCCGAAGATAGAATTACTCAGCATATGTGCAGTGATTTACATGTCAAAAGTTGCTTGCACAATGTTTACACTTAGAATAAATTATCTCCATATTTAATATAACAACCATGAAGTTTGCTTTCTTGATATCCAGATCAAGACCCAATGCAGTTCAAAACAACCTCAATAGCTCATTTCAACAAATACTTCTATAAATCAGTTATTCGCAACATATTTAACTTCTATTCTCATTTCATCTATGCAAACATGGTAAATTTCCTCATGTAAGTAATCCAGTTAAAGTCAACAAATTGCTACACAAGGACAGTGAATATTTCAATATAATTTACATAAGTTCTTAATCTCCATGTAATTTTTGCAAGGGCAGAAAGCAATCATTTATACTTGCTACATATTTCCATATAAGTAATGTAGAGATAGCATATTGCTGACAATTTTTTTTTAAATCCAGGGATAAGGGACTTTAGTTACATGGATAGATTGCAGAAGTGGGCTGTTCTCCTTGAAGAAAATGTCTTAGGGAGATATAATAGCATTCTTTAGAACCATGAGGGATCTGGACAGAGTAGAGAGAATCTGCTCCAGTGGCAGAGGGTTAAGAACCAAAGGACACAGATTCAGAGTCTTTGACTTATTAGCCAATGGAGACATGAGGAAAAGCTTTGTAACGGAATAAGGGATTAAGATTTAGACCATAGGGCATGAGAGTCTGGTAGAGGCAGGTTCGACTATGACTTCCAAAAGGGAATTGGATAAACCCAGAGAGAAAGTATTGCAGGCCTCTGCGGAAAGGCAGGTGGTAAATATTGTTCCATTAAAAGTGAGCACAGGCACAATGAACCCAATGGCCTCCTCTGTGCCGTAACTATCCTATGATTCCATGCATTCTCCTTGGCTAAAAATATTTGTTTTCGGATGTGGGCATACTCTCTGAAAGGCTTTTACAAAATGTATTCTTTCATGGGATGTGGGTGTTGCTGGCTAAGCCAGCATTTGTTGTCCATCTGTAATATTGCTTGGTAGAACATTTCAGGGAGTAGTTCAGAGTCAACACCCCCAAACCATTGAATTTGGGGGCATTCAAATGGTCGGTGGATAGGCATATGGATGATATTGGAATAGTTCAGGTTAGAGGGTCCACTGGCTGGCACAACATTGAGGGCCGAAGGGCCTGTACTGCGCTGTAATGTTCTATGTTCTAACCACATTGATGTGGGCCTGGAGTCACTTGTAGGCAAGTAGATTTTCTCTCCTGGACATACAAAACCAGATAGTTTTTTTTTTAAACGACAGTTAACAACAGTTTTACAGTCACTATTATTAAGACTACTTTTTAATTCCAGGGTTTTTAATTTTTATTTATGTGATTTATTGTCACATAAGCTCATAAGATATAGGAGCAGAATAAGGCCATTCGGCCCATTGAGTCTGCTCTGCCATTCGATCATGGCTGACATACTCACCTTCCCCACTTTCCTGCCTTCTGCCCACATGTATTACTATATCGTGAAAATGTTATTAGTTGAATTCAAATTCTATCAGCTTCCATGGGATGTGAAACCATTTCCCCAAAGCATTAGCCTGGCTCTCTGGAATACTAATCCAGTGACATTCACATTACACCATCATCTCCCTATCTCTAATGCAATTATACCTTCCTTGCATAAGGAGACGAAGACTGTACATAGTTTTCCAGATGTGATTTAATAATGGTTCTGCACAACTGTAATAACACTTCCCAACTTTGATATTCAATTCCTCTTGAAATAAATATCAACAATTCCATTTGACTTCCTGATGACTTGCTGCCCTTGCGTTTTTGAGATTCATATACTAGGGCACCCAGATCTTCAACATAAAGTTCTGTAATCTCTCTATTTCTGCTCTTCCTGCTAAAAAGTTCACATTTTTTCATATTATACTTCATCTGTGAAATTTCTGACCATTCACTTCACCTATCTAAGTCTTCTGTAGACTCATTGGGTGGAATTTTCCCATCCCATGGGGATCATTGCGGACTGGGGCAGACCATGCAAAGCTCCATTGACCTCAGGCAGAAGTTTCTAGTCTTGGATGAGCGTAGCTGAAAGATTCCACCTTTTATGTCCTTTTGATAACTTATTTTCTTACCTATTTTTATGTCATCAGTAGATTTAGCTACCATACATTCAAGTCCTTCATTCAAGTGTTTGTAAATAGTTAAGGGCCCAGCACAGATTTATGTGGTACTCTACTAGTTACAGCTTGCTAAACTTGAAACGATCCATTCATCCCAGTTCTCTGCTGTCAGCTAAGCATTCTTCTATCCATGCTAATAGCTTATCTTCCCACACCATAGCTCATATTTTCGGCAGTAACTTTGATTTACCTTGTGATCGTAATTTAGAAATCTAAGTACATCACATCTACAGGTTCCCTTTTGTCTGCCTTGCTTATTACTTCCTCAAAGAACTCTAATAAGTCAATTGAATATAATTTCCCCTTTCGTAAAACTATGTTGAATCATTATGGTATTCTAAATAACCTGCAAATGCCTTCTTTATAACAAATTCTAGCATTTTCTCTTTGACAGATATTATGCTAACTGGTCTATATTGTCCTGTTTTCTGTATCCAACTTTAGAGATGTTATTTTTACTTGACTTTCATTCGTACCACTTGCATACTGTGCTACTCTCTCGCTAGTTTTTAGTTTGGGTCCCTCTCTTTTGAGTCAAAGGGACATGACATGGGTTCAAGCATTTAAGCACTCGATCTAAGATAATATTTCAATATAATACTAGAAAAACTTGCAACTATTAAGTGCCTTTCATAACCCAAGGACATCTCAAAATGCTTTACAGTCAATGAATTTATTTTGAATCATTGTTGTAATATACAGTAAGTTGTAATATACAGTAAGAAGTCTCACAACACCAGGTTAAAGTTCATCAGGTTTATTAAAATTTAGTAGGTTTATTTGGTATCACAAGCTTTTGGAGCACTGCCCCTTCATTAGGTGAGTGGAGAATTGGATTCACAAACACAACACATTATAGTCATATTGATATGCCATGTTTGTGAACCTAACTCTTCACTCACCTGGTGAAGAATAGCGCTCGAAACTTGTGATACCAAATAAACCTACTAAATTTTAACCTGGTGTTGTGGTATTTCTTACTGTGCCCACCTCAGTCCAATACCGTCACTCCCACATCATGTTGTAATATAAGAAACATGGCAGTCAATTTTATGCAAAGATCTGTGTCTGGCGCTAAATGGCTCTGAAGAAAGATGTATGTCTATGGGGATATTGTTTAAATTGGAACTATAGAGATGAATGGCTGTTAAGAATTATACTTTGTCACATTTAAGTATCTTAATTAGCAAAGTTATGATTCTTTTTGTTAAATTCTAACAGTATTGTTGAATAAAGTTTGTTTTAATAAAAGCTTCCTAGTAGGTCAATTGAATCATACCTGAAGCAAAACATCTTCTGCTTACCCTAATGCAAAAATGAAAAAAAGGTAGGGTTTATGCTAACTTCATTGTATCTTAAAGTTTCTAATTTGATCCCTGACACTACCACTGTTGCTATTCAGCAATTTAATGCCAATTTTTCTGATATTTCAATTTAATTCTCATTTTGCTGAATATCGCTCAGTATATTTTGTGGCTTTTAACATGAAGTATGTGTCAAACAAGTCTCAATGCTATTATTAATTATTTTGGAATTGCTGGGTTGTTTTATTTGCAACATGCAGATGGAGGTGCAGATGCATCACACTAGGCTCCTGCTATAGACACGGCATGCTAAAATGGATTTTCAATAAGTATCCAGAATTTGTACCAATTATTGAATTCGTAATTTTAATTCAATTAAAAAGACAAGAGCAGAGGATACATTGAACACCACCACCTTAAAGTTCCCCTTTAAGTCATACACCATCTTGACTTAGAAGTAAATCACTGTTCCTTCAGCATCATTGAATCAAAGCCCTGGAACTCGCTCTCTAATGGAATTATGAGAATACCTTCAGATATGAACAGCAGCTGTTCAAGAAGATAGCTCACCACCATATTTCCAAGGACAATTGCGAAGGGCAGTGAAGCAAGAACCAGTCTGCCATAGCAGAGTGGTATACAGCAGCACTTCAGAGGCAACACAGCACTTTGACCAAAAGGCCTTGATGTACTAACCTCAAAGTCTCTTGTGAACTGAGGATCACACAATGCATGCCACTTGTTAGCAATCAGATTGCAGATCACTGTGATTTCCCACTTCAAGATTTGAAGATCTGATGGGATGCTGGAGAGCAGCTGTTTTAATGAGCATTCATGAGACACAAGTCAATGACATTCACAACACCAGCCAACAGGAAGACTGACCACCTTTAGGTCAGCAAGATGGCACAGTGGTTAGCATTGCTGCCTCACAGCGCCAGAGATCTGGGTTCAGTTCTAAGCTTGGGTCGCTGTCTGTGTGAAGTTTGCACATGTCTGCATGGATTTCCTCCAGGTGCTCCAGTTTCCTCCCACACTCTAAAGATGTGCAGGCTATATTGATTGGCCGTGCTAAATAGCCATTTATTGTCAGGGGTACTGGCTAGGGTTAAATGCGTGGAGTTGCAGGGATGGAGGCTTGGTGGGATTGCAGTCAGTACAGACTTGATGGGCCAAATGGCCTCCTTCTGCACTGTAGGGATTCTATAGAACATAGAATACTACAGCGCAGTACAGGCCCTTCGGCCCTCAATGTTGCGCCGGCCAGTGGACCCTCTAATCTAAACTATTCCAATATCATCCATATGCCTATCCACCGAACATTTGAATGCCCCCAAAGTAGGCGAGTCCACAAATGCTGCAGGCAGGGCATTCCATGCTCTCACCACCCTCTGTGTAAAGAACCTGCCTCTGACATCCGTCCTATAACTACCACCTCTTAATTTAAAGTTATGTCCCCTCGTGTTGGTCATCACCATTTGAGGAAAAGGGCTCTCACTATCCACCCTATCCAATCCCTTGATTATCTTATACGCCTCAATTAGGTCACCACGTAACCTTCTTCTCTCTAATGAAAATAACCTCAGGTCCCTCAGCCTTTCCTCATAAGGCCTTCCGACCATACCAGGCAACATCCTGGTAAACCTCCTCTGCACCCTTTCCAATGCTTCCACATCTTTCTTACAATGCGGCAACCAGAACTGTACGCAATACTCCAAGTGTGGCCGCACCAGAGTTTTGTGCAGTTGTAACATAACCTCACGGCTCCTAAATTCAATCCCTCTACCAATAAAAGCTAACACACCGCACGTCTTCTTAACAACTTTATCAACCTGGGTGCCAACTTTCAAAGAGCTATGTACTTGTACCCCAAGATCCCTCTGCTCGACAACACTATTAAGGGTCCTTCCATTAGCCCTATATTTCATATGCATGTTATTCCTACCAAAGTGAATCACCTCACACTTATCCGTATTGAATTCCATTTGCCACCTCACGGTCCAGCTCTGCAACCTATCTATGTCCCTCTGCAAACTGTAACATCCATCCTCGCTGTCTACAACTTCCCCCACTTTGGTATCGTCAGCAAATTTACTAATCCAACCCTCTACACCCTCATCTAGGTCATTTATAAAAATGACAAACAGCAGTGGCCCTAAAACAGATCCTTGAGGTACACCACTTGTAACTGCACGCCAGGTTGAATATTTCCCATCAACCACCACCCTCTGTCTTCTATCAGCTAGCCAATTCCTAATCCAAACTGCTAAATCACCTTCAATCCCATGCATCTGCACTTTCTGCAGTAGCCTACCATGGGGAATCTTATCAAATGCTTTGCTAAAATCCATATACACTACATCAACTGCCTTACCCTTATCTACCTCTTTGGTCACCTCCTCAAAAAACTCAATAAGGTTTGTGAGGCACGACCTACCCTTCACAAAACCGTGCTGACTATCCCTAATCAATTTTTTTCTCTCTAGATGCTTATAAATCCTATCCCTTATAATTCTTTCCAAGATTTTGCCCACAACAGAAGTCAGGCTCACCGGTCTATAATTTCCAGGATGGTCCCTACTTCCCTTTTTGAACAAAGGGACAACATTTGCCATCCTCCAGTCTTCCGGCACTATACCTGTAGCCAACGACGACATGAAGATCAAAGCCAAAGGCTCTGCAATCTCCTCTCTAGCCTCCCAGAGAATCCTAGGGTAAATCCCATCTGGCCCAGGGGACTTATCAATTTTAATACCCTCAAGATTCGCTAACACCTCCTCCTTATGAACCTCAATCCTACCCAGTCTACAACCTGGTATCGCAGTATTCTCCCCGACAACATTGTCTTTCTCCTGCGTGAATACTGACGAAAAATACTTATTCAGTGTCTCTCCTATCTCCTCAGGCTCCACGCACAACTTCCCACTGCTATCTCTGACTGGCCCTAATCTTGCCCTAACCAATCTTTTATTATTTATATACCTGTAAAAAGCTTTAGGATTCTCCTCAATCCTATCCGCCAAAGTCTTCTCGTGTCCTCTTCTAGCTCTTCTCAACTCTCTCTTTAGCTCCTTCCTGGCTAATTTATAGCTCTCCAGTGCCCTAACTGAGCCTTCACGTCTCATCATTATATAAGCCTCCTTCTTCCTCTTCCCCAGAGATTCAACTTCCCTAGTACACCATGGTTCCCTCACTCGACCACTTCCTCCCTGCCTGGCAGGTACATATTTATTACGGCCATGCAGAAGCTGTTCCTTAAATATGCTCCACATTTCAGATGTCCCCAGCCCCTGCAATATCCTGCTCCACCCTATGCATCCCAAATCTCTCCTAATAGCCTCATAATTACCTTTCCCCCAGCTATAACTACTGTTATTCGGTACGTGCCCATCCCTTTCCATCACTAAGGTAAACGTAACCGAATTGTGGTCACTATCACCAAAGTGCTCACCCACCTCCAAGTCTATGATTCTGTGAACTCACCAGTGGGAGAGTTGCAATGATTTTATGTTGTCAGGTTTCCAACTTTTTGGCTCCTGCTAGATTCTCCCCTCTTGCTCGCCACCTAAGCTGCTGTAGACAGGATGAGAAAATTTCATCCACAATAGCCGACAATGTAAAAGCTGCCATCATAAACAAATTCTAAAGAAAGGTACAAATTATGCAACGGATTTACAACACTCTGACATAAATGTGCATGGATCTGTTTCTGAAGTAATTTTTGAGTGCACATTAAAATAAACTGTATGATGCAGAATAATATACACTTAATTACATAACCACGAATAGATGGAACCAAGAATGGTGAAGATTGAGAATACCGCCATCTGATCTGCCAATCAAAATACAGCAAGAGGTTGAAGGGCTTAATGGGCATTAACATTGTTCCTGAGAAACTTAATACTTCAATCATTTGAAAAGCTTTACAAATTATTTAGAACATCTGGCATCAAACATGGCAATATTTGAACTGATTAACCGAAATGTGCTCATACATAATTTGAAGCTATAGAGTAGAATCAGAGAATCCCTACAGTACTGAAGGAGGTCATTCGGCCCATTAAGTCTGTACCGACCATAATCCCACCCAGGCCTATCCTGCAATCCCACACATTTATCCTGTTAATCCCCCTGAAATTAAGAGGCAATTTAGCATGACCAATCAACCTAACCCACACATCTTTTGAGTGTGGGAGGAAACCAGAGTACCCGGAGGAAACCCATGCAAACAAGGGGGAGAACGTGCAGACTCTGCAGAGACAGTGGCCAAAGACCAGAATGGAACCTGGGTCCCTGGTGCTGCGAAGCAGCAATGCTCACCACTGTGCCACCATGCCGCCCCCACTGTGCCAGTCTTTCATGTCACTGGCTTATGAGGTCACCGGAGCGGGATTACTGAATTTGCAAAGCTGTCTGACCATTCAGTTACCATTTTCTTTTCACATCTGCAAAATGCTCAGGATGAATTTTCTTTTTGTCCTAATGGCGGCATCCCGCCAGTAAGCGATAATTGATTTATTGAATATGACAGCAGTGTCTACTTGGATTAAAAAGTTATCGAGAACAGTTAAAACCAATTCTGCACTGAGAAACAAGACTTCACACAACAGACTGTGGTTGCAAACCAAGTTCATAAATTAGGAGAGGGGGAGGAGAGGGAAAAAAGAGGCTAGCTTATGATGTTCAATATTTATGCTGACAGTACATCAGTTGAGATTTCTATTAGTTATTTAGATATTCCATTTTATCACAAACTGTTCAGGTCCCCCAAAGAATACTAAACAGCTTGGAAAAATTCAGTCCAATTTATTCTAATTTTGCTTGTCGTGCTGTTATACATTTCATTTGATTCAAATTATTGAGTTCAGTGACCATTTTCCAGAGCAGTTTCTGTTACAGCAGAGCTTTGCACAGAAGGAGAGCTTCAAGGGAGCTGCCAATTTCATGTCACTGTAAAAGCTCTCTCTTCCCAGCAAAGCAGAAACCTCCTTATGGATGACCACTAAATTGCTTGGACTTGTATCACAAGGAGTATTGTCATGAGTTCTGGTTTGAAAACTGGACATGTAGGGTGAGATTTTCCAGCCATGTTTGCTTGAAAATGGGAAAATCCCATCTCAAATCAATGGACCTTTGCATGGTCCTCTCCCTTTCTGGCTGCACAGGATGGGAAAATTCCTGCCTGGAGTCTCTAGCACCCTACTTTATAACCTTACAGAATTGTTTTTAGTGTTCTGAAAATGCTGACAACCCTACCTGCATCCTGAAAGCACTTGACTTATCAAAACAGAGTATAGCTCTTCACAGTTCAAACCAGAACCACATCATATGAGAATACATTTCTGTAATCTTCTCGCCTCTGTCGTGTGGCATCTAAGTTGTGCAACTGTTCTTCCTTATTCTTTCCAGTAACTAAGATATTCCAGAAAATTCACCTTGCATCCCCTGCTATCACTCCAGTGGGAAAGGGGAGTTAATGCTCAGCCAAATCTCCATTCACAAATGATTTCAAGAGCGTGCCATGTGATCATTCCCTTAAAGAGCCCTTGTTCTAACAAGGAACAATCTGAATACACATCTAAAACAGCTAAAACTCAGGTTTTGGTTTAAACTGTACTGCTTTGGAAGGAACTTGAACCTGGCACGTTTTTGCTTCAACAGCTGATCACTTGGTTTTAGCCTGGCTGAAGTGTGCACATATTGTGATGCACGAGGTGGGACAGATTAGATGGTCCAGAGGGATTTTCCAGTAGGTCTTAGGTACTGGAAACAATAAGGAAGAACAACTGCACAACCAAGATGCCACACTACAAAGATAAGAAAATTACAAATTAGGTTATGAAAAGATCAATGTGAATGTTCCCAACCTTCTACCGAATATCTGGATCATATCATAGACACAAAGGACTGCACAAATTGCCTTCAAAAGTCAAAGCCGTGATCTACATGTCAAAACACCAATCAGTTTTGTTCTTTTTTGGCTATATTAAACTACTATGGAAGGTTTATCCCTAACCTACCAACTATTCTTAAGCCTTCACGTGACTTATTGTGTCAAAACATGAATTGGAAATGGCTGAATCAGTGTGAAAAAGCCTTCTTACAAGCTAAAGAGGCACTATTAAAGTCAGGTAATTTCTCATACAATGTCCAACGGTAAAAAGAAGCCGATGGTTTGTGCATCGAGATAATTGAACAAAACAGAAATGAGCTGTGTACAGTTAGACAAAATAATTCTAGGAATCAAACATTGCTATGAATACTGATACGAAACATAGAAGCCCTACAATAAAGGAGGCCACCATTTGGTCCATCAAGTCTGCACTGGCCACAATCTCACCCAGCCCCTATCCCCATAGCCTAACTTTTTACCCTGCTAGTCCCCCTGACACAAAAGGTCAATTCAGCATGACCAATCAACCTAACTTGCACATCTTTGACTAAGACAGGAAACTGGAGCACCCGGAAAAAACCTATACAGACAGAAGAATATGCAAACTCCATACAGACAGACACCCAAGCTGGGAATCAAACCTGGGTCTCTAGCGCTGTGAGGCAGCAGTGCTTACCACTGTGCCATTGTGTCATCCACAGAAGGAAGGAAGTTTACTTGATTAATGGATCATCAACCACTGACAGCAATATTTGAGACTTCATACCATCTCTGGCAGTGAGCGGAATGAAGAGATGGACATTGCTGTTGTCAGCATACATATATAACAAACCATTGTCAATCAATTTCCCATGGGATAAACTCTCCCAATTACCCTTAGCCAATGAGTCATCAATAAACAGTTCAAGTAGAAATGCTTGCTGCTTTGAGCAAATAACACTCATGTAACCACAAGTTAAGAAATATGCCAGAAATGATCTGCTACTGTCAGAAATTTTGGACATGGTACTTCATGGCAAGACCATAGAGCAAACCCAGAGTTGATGTTTTATGTCACCCAAAGACTCAAATTATCCATACAAGCTGGTTGTCTCCTCTGCGGAACGAGAGTCATCATTCTATCATTATTAAGGAAACGCATACTAAAATAACCACATGAAGATCACTCTGATATAGTAAGCTTGAAGAAGATAGCCACTGCCACATTTGGGGGGCAAGGCTTAATGGCAAAATCCAGGAGAAGGTGTGGATGTGTTAATCTTGTGGAAAAATTCAGAACCTGCCACAACTAGCACCATTACACAGATGGGAATGGCCAGAAGGGCCATGGTTAAGAGTTCATATAAATTATGCTGGGCTATTCGAAAACTCATGTTTCTCATTGCGATCATCATGCATTTGCAATGGCCTGAAATCACCATTATGAAGATAATGTCCTCAGAGAGAACAATAGAAAGACTGGGTGAGAGATTTGGAAGATTGTTCATGTTATCCTGAGCAACTTGTCAGCAACAATGGACCGCAGTTCATTTAGCAAGAATTCACAAACTATTTAAAGGAGAATGGGATTTAACACATCCAATCTGCTCCTTATCCTCCTGCCACAAACAGCAGTACGGTTTGTTCAATGAAACATTCATTGACAGTAACACCAGAGCAAGGTTTATTGTCTAAACTATTGAGCCATGGTAAAACATAAATTATCAATTGATTTACACAATTTGCCCAAAACAAGAGAAATTCTTGAGAAGCAACAGCAGGATCAGGTTATAAAACAGAGCTAAATGCCATGTTTTTCATAAAAGTCAAGAGGTAATGGCATGGAATTATATTATCCACCAGTGAGAGGTGGATAGCTGCCATCATCTTAGCACAGACAGGACTGGTCTCCTGCACTGCACAAATTCAAGACAATGCAGTGTGGAGAAGACAAATGATTCAACGTTTGGCAACTAGAACCAGTTTGCCAGAGGCAGAATTAACCGAGAATCCACAATAAGCTATGCCAAATGAAGACCTGGACATATCTGAGAACATTTCAACACGGAGCCAACTTCTGAACACCACATAGACTCTGATGAAGAAACCACAATGTCCAAACTAAACCAAAAACATTAGAGGTTGCAGTCAACACGAAAAAGCAGATGCCTGAGGATCACCAACAGTCACCTAGAAATAGACAGTCTTGAAAACTTCTAATCTTTTGACTATTATGTTTATTAATTGTTTATACTGAGAATTTTGATTGTTAATATTATACTATATTTCATTGCAGAAACCTTTAATGTAAAGGGGGAAAAATGTTGTGTATTCACATTGTCCCTCATTGGAATAAGGGCAATTTAAGGCTTTTGATAAGGTGGCCCATGGAAGACTTCTACAGAAAATGCAGATGTGTGGAATAGAGGGTGATTTAGCTAATTGGATTAGAAATTGGCTGGCAGATAGAAGACAGAGGGTGGTGGTTGATGGGAGATATTCATCGTGGAGTTCGGTGACGAGTGGTGTGCCTCAGGGTTCTGTTTTGGGGCCCCTGCTGTTTGTAATTTTTATAAATGATCTGGATGATGGTATTGAAGGATGGATTAGTAAATTTGCAGATGACACTAAAGTCGGTGGAGTGGTAGATAGTGAAGAGGGGTGTTATAGTTTGCAGAGGGACTTGGACAAGTTGCAGAGCTGGGCCGAGAGGTGGCAAATGGAGTTAAATGTGGAAAAGTGTGAGGTAATGCACTTTGGCAGGAACAATAAATGTGTAGAGTATAGGGCTAATGGTAGGGCTCTTAATAGTGTTGAGGAACAGAAGGATCTTGGGGTATGTGTCAATAGATCCCTGAAAGTAGGCAGTCAAGTGGATAAAGTTGTTAAGAAGGCATATGGAGTCTTAGCTTTTATTGGTAGGGGGATTGAATTTAGGAGCCGCAGCATCATGTTGCAACTGTACAAACCTCTAGTGCGGCCGCACTTGGAGTATGGTGTGCAGTTCTGGTCCCCACATTATAAGAAAGATGTGGAGGCATTGGAGAGGGTACAGAGGAGGTTTACCAGGATGTTGCCTGGTATGGAGGGAAGGTCCTATGAAGAGAGGTTGAAGGATTTGAGGTTGTTTTCGTTAGAAAGGAGGTGGCTAAGAGGGGATCTTATTGAAGCATATAAGATGATTAGAGGTTTAGATAGGTTGGACAGTGTTAGCCTTTTTCCTAGGATGGAGAAAGCTAGCACGAGGGGACACAGCTTTAAATTAAGGGGTATGAGTTATAGGACGGATATCAGAGGTAGTTTCTTTACTCAAAGAGTGATTAGGGAGTGGAATGCCCTGCCTGCAGCTGTTGTAGATGCGCCAAGTTTGGTGGCGTTTAAGAGGTTAGTTGATAAGTCTATGGATGAGAAGGGAATGGTTTAGTTAGGAGGGGCATTGCTTTTTATTTTGGTCGGCACAACATCGAAGGCCGAAGGGCCTGTTCTGTGCTGTATTGTTCTATGTTCTATGTTCTAAGGGACCAATCATGTGACATCCTGATGCCAGCATCAGCTGTTTGAGCCATTTACTCTAACAGCCAATAGAGTAAACATCTTTTCAATAAAGCTCTTGCTTGTTTGTACCTTTGTGGATGGCAAGCAAGCCTATCCTTTAAAAATACCACATTAGGGGTGTCAAAGCCCTAGAGCAGGTATGGAAAAGAGTCAGTGAAAGGAGACCAATGACGAGAGGTTTTGCGAAAGAAACTGTGCTTCCTTGCATCAGACCAAAAAAGGAGCCTAATAGTTATTCAAAATTATGACAGATTTTGGCAAAGTAAATCACAGCAAAACTATTTCCATTTGTTATTGCACCAGAAACTAAAAGATATAAAATTAAGATCATGACCAAAGGAAGGAATGGAAGAGTTGAGAGAATGTGTCCTGTACAGAGGGTTGCTCAGGAATGTTCTTATAGGGGCAATCTTGGAAACATAATTCGTAATAGCGTTCAAAAGGGGAGGGTAATAATGGGATTGTGAGAAACCCATACCCCCACAATAAATAAATTCACAGGTCTTTATAATTAGTTTAGTATGTACATTGACCACATGTGGTGCTGAATTTTACAAAACAATACAGTTTCAAGTTCAACCCACAAGCTGTGCTGATGGTTAATCTCAACATAAAGTGTAGTAAAGCTGGGGCAATGAAAGACCTCAACATCCCTGGCTAAAGAGAGGAAAGCAAAGATCTCGGTTAGCATTCTCAATCCTAATTTCTGTCTAAAACCCCAGCTCATAAGTTTAATGTGTCGCCATCCATTGGAAATAGGATCAGCGTGCAGTGAGATGCTCTTTATTCACTGATCTCCTCTGCATCAGCTCGGACATGGACAATGGTTACTTAGATAAGCCAAATCTTGAGGAACAATAGACCAACAGGAGAAGAACAACAACATTGTTTCTTTTTCAAATTAAGAGAACATTATCTATGGACACATAGAAACTAGAAGCAGAAGTAAGCCAATCAACCCTTCAAGCTTGCTCCACCTTTCATTATGATCATGGCTGATCTTCAAATTTAATATCCTAATCCTGTCTTCTCTCCAATATTCCTCAATCCCTTTAGCCCAACAGCTGTATCTAATTTCTTCTTGAAATCACACAACATTTTGGCCTCAACTTCTTTCTGTGATAGTGATTTCCACACATTCACCACCCTCTGGCTGAAAATATTTCATCTCACCTCAGTCCTCATAAGTTTACCTCTTATTCTCAAACTATGACTCCTAGTTCTGCATTCCCCATCATCAGGAACATTCTTTCTGAATCCACTCTGTGTAATCCTGTGAGAAGTTTACAAGTTTCTATGAGATCCCCTCTCACTCTTCTAAACTCCATTCAAAAAATAGTCCTAACCAACTTAGTCCATCCTCAGATGACAGACCAACCATCTCAGGAATCAGCCTGGTAAAGCCACACTGCACTCCTTCTATTGTAAGGTATCCGATCTTGTTACTGGACCAAAAACCCAAAGCTTTGGATTGGTCAGCCAGAGAATATGGTTAAGATCTAACCATGGAAGTGTGAGTTAAAAAAAAACTGGAAATAAAAAGGGATTGTATAAAAATTATCAGATTGTTGAAAAACCCAACTGGTTCACTGTTGTCCTTCAAGAAAGGAAATATTCTTTCCTGGCCATATCTAGTCAGGCCTATGTAAGCCTCGTCTTGCATCAATGTGGTTGATTCTTGCAATTGCTCTCTGTTGGCCTTAAGGCTAGGCAATAAATATCAGCCATGCCACTACATCCAACTCACAGTAATTATGCGTTTTTATAAGAATATCTTCACAAGCAGATTTGCTAGTTTTACCTGAGTTCCTCCAGGTTAGAAACACTCTTGCTTAACAGGTGTTTCTCCCGCCGTAGTTTCTTGATCTCCAAGCGGAGGAGTCGAATATCTTCCACCCGCTGCCTGTATTGTATCTCGCCTTTATTTAGCATGGAATGTTGAATCTTTATCTTCTCATATAGCAAGGCCAGCTCATCATTGCGGCGCACAAGCTGAGTGCCCAAAATGTCTCTCTCACTGATGACCTAGAATGTTAGGAAAAAGTTAATTGCAGAAACAACATGAAAGCGTACTGGAAACTTATTCCATCAGTGAAGAGGATGAGCAGAAATCAATCTTCGCAGCTACACAAGCTTCGAGCTAGAAAAAACAAGGAAGGCTACCCTGCAATTAAAGGCACATAATAAGCTTAATAGCCCTTAATGTTTGCTAATAGGAATATGATGGGATAATTATGAACCTATAAATTAGGACTCTGCTTAGAAAATATTGGACAAAATTGATTTCAAATAACCATAGGCTGTTACTTTAGTAAACCAAAATAAAAACTAATTTTCTCAAAGGGTACTTGCCAAACCTGAATAGCATAAGCAATGTAGAGCGAATTTGCAGTAGGACTGCAGCATAACCGCTTCCACTGAAGCTGTGGTTATACAAAACAGCAACTTGCATTTATGCAGCACCTTTGATGATGAAAACTGTTCTCAGGCCATTCAAAGAAGTATCACTGGTGAAGTTTCACACCATGGCAGAGCAGGAGGGACAACCAAAGCCTTGATCAAAAATTTGGACATTAAGAGGGATTTGGAGGGGGAGGAGGGCAATTTTAAAGGATCATCCACTGCTATTTCTGCCAACTCCAACATGATGCTACTATGAAACCCATCTCCAACTCCCCTTGTCAGCATTCCGCAGGGACTGTTCCCTCCCTGACACTCTGGTCTACACCTCCATCGCACCCAACTCTCCACCTCCTTGCCATGGCATCTTCCCTTGCAATCATAGAAGGTGCAACACCTGCCCTTTATCTCCTCTCTCCCCTCTTCAATTAGGTTTACTATAATCACTGCTCCCAAAGCAGTCTCCTCTATGTTGGGAAGACTAAACACAGAATGGGGGATTGCTTTGTGAACACCATTGCTCAGCTCATAAGCTTTACTTACCATTTGAACTCAGCTTCTTGCTCTCATGCCAATGTGTCTGTCCTTGACCTGGAAAAGCAGTACAATGGCACCATGATTAGCACTGCTGCCTGCCTCACCTGGGTTCAATTCCCGGTTTGGGTCGCTATCTATGTGGAGTCAGCATGATCCCCCCATGTCTTCACAGATTTCCTCCAGGTGGTCTGGTTTCCTCTCACAGTCCAAAGACACGTAGAGGGATTTGCGGGGAAAATATGCAGGGTTCCGGGTATCTAACCCAGGTGGGACTGTTGTCAGTGGACTCAATGGGCCGAATGGCCTCCTTCGGCACTGTAAGAATCCTATGATTCTACGCTGCAATGCTCTAGTGAGACCCAACACAAGCTGGAGAATCAATGTGTCAGCTTCCAATTAGGCAGGTTATAGCCCTCAGAACTCAACACTGAATTTGACAACTTGAGACTGTAATTTTGCTCTTACATCTTAAACCTTTTTTAACTATTCCATACATCATCTGTCTCAATGCAAAAACTTGCCCTTTCCCTGCCTACCCCTCCCTCCCTACACCAGATCATCTATCTTTCACTCTTAAGTCTTTTGCAATCTTTGATGCAATCTTTTTCATTTTTTTTATTTTTAATCTTTGCTGCAATTTTTCCCAGCTACAACATACTATCCAACACATTTTGCCTCTCTTTTAGTTCCAGTGAGTCAAGCATGAATTTGGTTTTCTCTCTCTACAGATGTTGCCCGGCTTGTTGAGCTTTTCCATAATTCTCTGCTCTTACTTTTATTGAAATCATAGAATTCTACAATGCAGAAGAAAGCCATTCGGCCCGTTGAGTTTGCACTGACAACAATTCCACCCAGGCCCTATCCCCATCCCCCCATGCATTTACCCAAGCTAGTCCTCTAATACGGAGGGGCAATTTAACATGGCCAACCCATCTAACCTGCACATCTTTGGACCGTGGGAGGAAACTCACGCAAACACACGGAAAATGTACAAACTCCACATGGACAGTGACCCAAGCTGGGATTCGAACTTGGGTCCTTGGCAGTGTGAGGCAGCAGTGCTAACCAGTGCGCCACTATGCCGCCCTTAGGTTCAATTCCTTTCACAATAAAGGATAGTATTCCATTAGACTTCTTAATTACTTGCTGTAATTGCATACTTTTTTTTTGTGATTCATGAATCAGAACATCAGATCCCTCTGCACTTCAGAAGTCTGTAACATTCACCACTTAAGTAATGCTAACAATATTACAAAAATATATGCTAAAATATAGAAAATAAATAGATGTTATAATAAGGGACTGACTACAACAATTTCAGAAACCACAGTGCTTAATTTTAAATGCTTGCATCTATGTAGTACTTAGTTACACTTTTGAGATTCTTCATCATTTCAGAATTGAATGAATGAATTGTCTCACAATCCAATGTGATATACCTGGTCCAGCTCTTTCTTCTGCCGAATCCTCTCTGTGTCAGCCTCATCAATAATCCTCAGTAATTTTCTTTCCTCTGTTTCCTGGTTTTCAATGAAAATCCGGGTGTCCTGTGCCTGTTGCTTCATCTTCTGCATTTCGCCCTGTGGTTAGGGGAAAGAAAGGAAAGAACCCTTTGAAACTGCTGAAAGTGTGAAGAAAGATCAACAGTTTGCAGTCCACTGGAATGGAATTTTGGCAACATATTCCCACAAAATAGTTATCAATGTGATAATGTCTTGGAATACAGCCTTATTCCATCAGCCTCTTAGACAGTGCATACCTGATTCTAACCACTCGTTGCATAAAAAAGATTCTTCCTCAGCTTCGCCCATTATCGTGTATCAGCAACCTCTGCCTCTTGCCTTTTCCACCAATTAGAACAGTGTCTTTCTATCTGCTCTATCTAAATCTCTCATGATTTTTGAACTCTTCAGTAAAATCTTTCTCTAAGGAGGACAAGCCCATCTTCTCCAAACCATTCACATAACTAATATCCCCGGGACCATTCTTCTTAAAGTGTGCTGCCAAACATTGGACACAATGCTCCAACTGAGGTCAAACCAGAATCTTATAAAGATTCACCATAACTTTCTTATCTTTGTACTCTATAGCTGAAATTTTCCAGCCACTCATGCAAGGGGGCTCTTCCAGTCCCACTGACGGTAAACCCCCTGCTGTGGGTTCCCCAGTGGTGAGGGATGCATTCAACAGGAAACCCTGTTGACCACAGTAGGACCAGAAGATCCCACGCCAGCTAATGGTGGGCTGTCTCTGCCACCATGAAACACAGGGCAGGCAAGGTTGTGAGGAAAATCCCTCCCAATCCCTCTATTTATAAAGCTGAGGATTTCATATGTATTTTTTTAACCATTTTCTCAATCTGGCTTGCCACCTTGAACAATGTGTGCACATATGCCCCCAGGTCTTTCTGCTCTTGCAGTCCCTTCAGAATTACGTTCCTGATTTTAGAAACGGCCTCTTCTCATTCTTTCAACCAAAATGCACCATTATTCACTTGAATGTACCAAATTTAATTTGCCGCATGTTCTCCTATTCCACCAGCCATCTATATCCTCTTGAAATCTATTACTATCGATTTACTATTCACTATTGCACTTCTGGCTCTAGGCTGAAGGTAAATTTTATCCAAGGTCTCTACTTCCAACCAATTGTAGATTGAAATTTATGCAGAACCTGGTCAATTTTGTAGATCACAACCATAAGGCTTGGTTGAGGCTGCTGAGATTTCTTATACCGAGGATCCTTACGATAGCAGAAAAGGGGTTCAGCATCATTTTCAGTAGAATTGAAAGCAGATCCCAGAAGGAAAAAAGCAATGTGCCTACACTGCCTAGGAGACACTTTAGGACCTATTTTTCCACATTCAGAATTACCCTCTCTCTGAAATTTTCAGTTCCCCTGCAAGACTTTACCATTCATCTCTGTTTAGCCATGAGCATGAGGTAGTCCATTGGACCATCATCGACTGGAGAGCTATTGAAGCTTATCAGAGCATAAAATAGGTCAACAAAGAACCAGGAAGATAAATAATCCAGACTGCCAACTGTGACCTATTCTCTGTTCAAATCAACAATGAAGGAAAGGATGTCTTAACAGATCTGCTCTGAAAAAAATACATTATCCTCTTTGTTCACACAGAACTGCTTTGAACTGGATATTTTTTGTTTATAATTGAAAATAATTGTTGTCTGCATTTCTCGTACTATTCAGGTGTTTAATGGAACTATGCCAAATGAAGATACCAATAAAATATTGAATAATTGCCGTTGTCAGTAGCTTTGGAGAACACAGTACTGAATCATACTTCTTTTCCTTGCTGCAGAAATATCTAACATACAACAAAGAGAAAGACTTACATTTGTAGAGCACCTTTCACAACATCAGGCCACCCCCAAGGCACTTTTCAGCCAGTATGAAGTGTGGTCTCTGGTGCAATGTGGTCAAAATGGCAGCCAATTTGTGCACAGTAAGAGCTCACGAACATAAATGTGATCTCATGATCAATCTGTTTTAATGGAGTTTTAATGAGAGCTGAACATTAGCCAGGACACTGCTAATTACACCAGGACATTAGCAGATAACCGCTCTGAATTTTTTCAAAATAACACCAGAAAATTTATTAGCTCCAGCTAAGAGGGCTAACAACATCGGTTTTAGATCCTTTTTGAAAGTTAATATCTCTGATAGTGATTCACTCAGCACTGAACTGCGGAGTTAATCTAGATTTTATGGTCAAGTTTCTGCAATGGGGCTTGAATCCACAAGAACTTGACTGCTACTGCACCATGGTAAACGCAAATCACACAGTATCATTCATCAGCACCTGGAACAACCTGTTTGGCAAATGTAATCACAGTACAGAATGAGTGCAGAAATAGTCTCACAAAAAAGAAAACGGGGAAAAGAAGTGTGAAAAATAAATCTTGCAGCTTGCCACAAAAAATCTCATCAAATAGCGACTGAGTGCAGCAATGAACCAGGACACACGGGTGGCCAACTATGCGGCAGGAGTTCAAGATGCTGGAAAATCAACTCTGATATTTGTAAAAAAAAGAGCTCACTGAATCGGTACTTCATCCTGCAGCAGGCAGCTCTGCACTGAAGAATGAGTCAGGGAAAGGGCTGCACATGGTGGAAGTGATTAGTCCTCATGTACGCTGCACTGTACATTGGGAAAGTTGTGAGAATGCATGCTCACTGTCACACAAAAAAGTATTGGCATATTGTCAGGCTTAAGCTCTGTGCCCGGCCATAACAGAGGGAGGTGATCAGAACAAGAAGGACTTGCATTTATATTTAGCTTTATTATATTGTGATGCAGCGACATTGTGGTAATTTTACTGGACTAATAATCCAGTGTAATACTCTGCAAATATAAACAGAAAACACTGGAAAATCTCAGCAAATCTGACAGGATCTCTGGGGAGAGAATAGAGCCAACATTTTGAGTATGGATGACCTTTCGTCAGAGCTGAAGACAAAGAAAATAGGATAAGATTTATACAGTGAAGGTGAGGGGAGGTTGTAATTGACAATGATTCATGGACAAAAAGACAAAGGGAATTTAAATGGTGGTGCATCACACACTCTGATATCTTAAAGGACACTATTAGCACCATTCTCAACCTTTTATCACTGCCATGTACATTTTGTCTTCAGCTCTGATGAAGAGTCTATTCTCCCTCATGGATCTCTCATGGAGATTTTCCAGTATTTTCTGTTTTTGTTTCAGATTCTATCATCTGCACTATTTTGTTTTTAATAATACTTTGGAAATCTGGAAATTAAATAAACATCTGGAATTAAAAATCTAATATTGACCATGAAACCACTGTTCATTGTTGCAAAAACTCCATCTGGCTCTTCCATGTCCCTTAGGAAAAGGGATCTGCTATCCTTAGATTGTTTGGCATATATGTGGTTCCAGATCCACAGCAAAGTGGATTTCTGAAATTTCCCAGGGAGCCACTCAGATCGAAGGACAATCAGGGATGGGCAACAAATGCTAACTCAGCCAGTGACACACACATCCCATAGATGATTTTTTAAAAATACACCTGCTATATACAAGTTACTTTAAAACTTAGTAACTTTTGCTATGCAGATCAATAAGACAGTGGCTATAATCACAGCCTCATAAAAGGCAACTTTAATTAAGGAGGTGAGCATTGGTTGACAGTAATGTTTCTGGAAGTGGAGCTCCAGGTGTCCAGGTGTCCAAAGGTGTGACCAATTGAAGTATTTAGGGAGGGGGTTCTGTTTTGTCAAATGAAATGGATTGTTGACTTTGGCATCTGACATCTTTAAGTGGTCATAACAAGTTATTCTTTCTGTGACCTCTTTCTTCAATGTCTGTTTATCTTGACAAGATTAGGAGATATGAAGTGTCTGAAAATTCTATTACTTATAATTTAATGGTCTGTCTATTGACACTAATAAGTTGTAGATCATAGAATCATAGAAGTCCTGCACTGCAGAAAGAGGTCATTGTGCCCATCGAGTCTACACCGACTACAATCCCACCTAGGCCCTACTCCCATATTCATACATATTTACCTGCTAATTCCTCTAACCTATGCATCTCAGGACACTAAGGGACAAATTTAGCATGAATAATCAGCCTAACCTGCACACCTTTGGACTGTGGGAGGAAATCCACGCAGACGTGAGGAAAATATGCAAACTCCACAGACAGTGACCTAAACTGGGAATCGAACCCAGAATCCTGGAGCTGTGAAGCAGGAGTGCAAACGACTGTGCTATAATGCCACCCATATTATAGCTTATTTTCAAAAGAAGGTTTGTAAGTGGTGTTAATTTTCTCAGCAGTTCCACACCTGCCATTGCTATTATATGGTTCATTGGTACATACATAAATAAATGCACATTGGGTGAATTGGTAAAGAAGTGGAGTTGAGGAATAGGAAGGGAGTGGTTACTCTGTTGGGTGTTTACTACAGACCGCCCAACAGCCCGCAGGCTGTGGAAGAAGGGATATGCAGGGACATTTTAGATAAGTGTCGGAAAAATAGGGTGGTAGTGGTGGGAGATTTCAATTTTCCTGGAGTAGATTGGAGTGTGCCCAGGGCTGTAGGAGTGGATGGGGAGGAATTTGTAAAGTGTGTTTTGGAAGGGTCCTTGGAGCAGTATGTGGATGGCCCGACTAGAGAGGGGGCTATACTGGATTTGGTTCTGGGGAATGAGCCAGGCCAGGTTGTTGACGTCGAGGTAGGAGAGCAGGTGTCAAATAGTGATCACAACTCTGTCTGCTTTAGGATATTAATGGAAAAGGATGCGACTGGCCCAAAAGGGAGGGTATTTAACTGGGGGAGGGCTAGATACGGCCAGATTAGGCAAGATCTTAAAGATACGGATTGGGATAAGCTTTTTGAGGGCAGGTCGACGAGGTACATGTGGGAGTCTTTCAAGGGAAAACTAACCTCTCTGCAGGAAAGATATGTGCCGGCAAGGAGGAAGGATGGGAAAGGTAGGATTAGAGAACCTTGGCTTACCAGGGAGATTGAGGACTTGATCAAGAAAAAGCGAGAGGCTTACATTAGATCTAGGCAACTAGGGACTGAGATAGCGCTGGAAGCTTATAGAGAGTGTAGGCGGGATCTAAAAAGGGGTATTAGAAAGGCAAAAAGGGGCCATGAGGTGGCTCTGGCAGGTAGGATTAAAGAAAATCCAAAGGAATTTTACACCTATGTAAGGAGCAAAAGGATGGTTAGAGGCAAGATTGGACCTCTTAGGGACAGTGGAGGGGATCTATGCTTACAGCCTGAGGGAATGGGGGAGATCCTGAATGAATACTTTGCGTCGGTATTCACACAGGAGACTGGACAGATGTCTGTGCCTGATGTTGACAAAGTTGAGGATTGGTTGAGGGAAATAAGGATTACGAGGGAAGAGGTGTTGGGGCTGTTAGGCAGCTTAAAGACATATAAAGCTCCGGGGCCTGATGGCATTTACCCCAGGCTGCTAGGGGAGTTGAGGGAAGACTTGGCTGGGCCTCTGACGCAAATCTTTGTCTCTTCCTTGGACACAGGTGAGGTCCCAGAGGACTGGAGGATAGCAAACGTAGTACCGTTGTTTAAAAAAGGTCAGAGGGATCACCCAGGGAACTATAGGCCGTTGAGCTTGACTTCAGTTATAGGTAAGCTAATGGAGAGGATCCTTAGGGACAGGATGTATGAGCATCTGGAGCGCTGCGATCTGATCAGGGATACGCAGCATGGCTTCGTCAAGGGGAAGTCTTGTCTTACGAATCTGGTGGAAGTTTTTGAAGAAGTGACAAAAACAGTTGATGAAGGACAGGCTGTTGATGTCGTCTACATGGATTTCAGTAAGGCGTTTGACAAGGTTCCTCATGGTAGGCTGATAGAGAAGGTGAAGGCGCATGGGATACAGGGTCGGTTATGTAGATGGGTCGAGAACTGGCTCGGGAGGAGGAGACAGAGGGTAGTAGTGGAAGGCTCTTTTTCCGGCTGGAAGCCTGTCACTAGTGGAGTGCCACAAGGCTCAGTACTAGGTCCTCTTCTATTTGTGGTATACATAAACGACTTGGAAGTAGGGGTAGGTGGTGAGATCAGCAAATTTGCTGATGACACCAAGATGCTTGGATTGGCGGGTACAGAAGAGCAGTGTCAGGCAATACAACAGGACATAGACAGGTTTGTAGATTGGGCAGATAGATGGCAAATGGAATTTAATCCGGAAAAATGCGAGGTGATGCATTTTGGCCGGAAAAATGTAGAAGAGAATTATAGGATAAAAGGTAAAACTATAAGGAGCATAGAGACGCAGAGAGACTTGGGGGTGCAGGTTCACAAGTCTCTGAAGATGTCCTCACAGGGGGAGAAGGTGACAAAGAAGGCGTATAGTATGTTAGCTTTCATAGAAAAGGGTATAGAATATAAGAGTAGGAGTTTGATGTTGCAGTTGTATACAACTTTGGTTAGGCCTCACTTGGAATACTGCGCCCAGTTCTTGTCTCCGTACTATCGGAAGGATGTGGAGTCCTTGGAGAGAGTGCAGAGGAGGTTTACCAGGATGCTGCCTGGTATGGAAGGACTGTCTTATGAGGAACGATTAGATAGACTGGGTTGTTTTCCCTTGAAAGACGTCGGCTTAGAGGGGATCTCATAGAGGTGTATAAGATTATAAGGGGTATAGATAGAGTAAATGGAGGTAAACTTTTTCCACCTTTAGAAATGGATAGGACGAGAGGTGATGGCCATAGGGTGAGGGGGGCTATGTATAGGACGAATATTAGAGGGCAGTTTTTCACACAAAGGGTAGTGGGGGTGTGGAATGCACTGCCGAGTAGGGTGGTGGGAGCAGGCACGCTGGGGCTGTTTAAGGGTCTCTTGGACAGCCACATGAGCGGTATGCAGATAGAGGGATATATTAGGACTGTTTAACTACAGCTTTTTTCCACAGGTAATTTGGTCCATAATTTGAGCACGCATTCGGCAGGTGGTGCGGGTACAGCTCTTGGATGTTGATTCATGGGTTGCCTGGTACCTCATGTCGTATATGAGTGCTTTATGTGGACCATCTGAAGGGCACCATGACAGCTCATAGACTATCGATGTGGCTGTGCAGACACTTGGAATTGGGCCGGTGTCTGCGGGAGTTTGCGCGTTCTCCCCGTGGTTGCGTGGGTTTTCTCCGGGCACTCCGGTTTCCTCCCACAACCCAAAAATTCGCTCTTAGGCTGATTGGGTAACAAATTGTCCCTATGGTGAAAATTTTCCAATTTAGGAATAATATATATATTATTATATAGGAATATTAAAATAGGATAATGTATTTGGTATGACGGCGGCGCGGGCTCGTTGGGCCGAAGGGCCTGTTTCCCGTGCTGTGTTGCTTAATAATAATAAAAAAAATAAAAAGGGATATGAGTTGGCATGGATTGTTTTAAGAGCCATGGGGAGGACTTGAGTTGACACTAAGATGTCATGAGTTGGCATGGAAGGTATAAAGGAGTTTTGGGAAGGTGGGGGGAGGTGATGGGGGGCTAGCATGAGGGATGAGGGCTAGGTGGCCTAAAATCTTCTGACACAACTGGGACAAAGTCCAAGAGAACCAAGGCAGACTTTCTAACCAGCCCACCTCAGCACTTGCCCACCTCTGTTGCCATCAGCACTCTGCTTCCAGTGTTGACGGGCCAGACTGCAGCCTGCACCACCCACAAGACCAAACCCCTCCCCGCTCCCCATCCAGTCGGAAGTAAATACTGTGTGCATTAGGGCATTATTTATGAGGCAGGCCCAGTTAGTCAGTCACCTGCCCTGACATCCAAAATCCATCCCTTAGTGTCCAAAAATATATCAATCTGTCTTCACTATAATCAATGATTGAGTATCCACAGATTTGTGGACTCACTAACATCTAATCAAGTGTAATTAGGGGTAGGTCTCCTCAGTGACCCCCACATCCCAAGAATAATTTTTTTAACATTTGAAAAATTCATAACTCTTGAGTGTGGAGCAATGCTTACTACAATTGTCAATGGCCAACCCCTTGTCCTAAAGTAATGATCCTTCTACGCTGAAATTTGATGGTGAAGAGTGACAGCAGCAGTGGATATATGTTGTCACTCACATTCAAAAAACTCCCAGAAGCAAATGGCTGGCAATACCAATGACATTGCACTGGTTTGAGGACCAAATGCATCCATAGACTTCAAAGTGAATGTCAACAAGTTACTGCAAACAGCTAGATGTGGCTTTTGGAGACACCATCAGCAGCCTTTTGTCACCGTGCAAAATCAATAGATACAGATCGGTCTTCACTGTAAAACAGCAACGCAAATTTAACAATGAACCTTGACATGCAACACTATTGCCATCACTGAATCATCCACCAATAACATTTCAGGGTTACTGTGATGAGAAATTTATTGATCAGTCAAATATTGTGACTACATGTATAGGACAAAGGCTGGGAACTCTGAGACAAATAACTCACGCCCTGATTCCCAGAGTCTGTCCACCATTGATAAGGCACAAGTCAGGAGTGTGTTGGAATATTCTCTGTGTGCCTGGTAGCACATGGAAGCTTCAACATCAAGAAGTTTGACACCATCCAAGACAAGAAATGGCTACAAAAACAGGTCAGAAGCTTGGAATTCTGTAGAATGTATCTCACTTCCTGATTCCCCAAAGCCTGAGTGCTTTTACTGCTGTTTGTAGTTAGCTTGTGGTGGCAAGGCACTATTCAGGTGTATGATGGATTACTCTCCTCTTACCTGTTTGAGTGAAATTGCAACAAACCTCAAGAAGCTCAACACTATTCCAGAACAAAGTATCCAGCTTGACTCACACTATCCATCACATTCAATATCCCTCCTTCCATCACTAACGTACAGTGTGAGTGTGTACCACCTACAAGATGCACTGTAGCAACTCACCAAGACTCCTTAAACACCATCTTCCAAACTCATGGCCTCTACCATCTAGAAAGACAAGGGCAGTAGAACAAAGGAACACCACTGTCTTCCAATTCGCCTCCAAGCCACACATCATCCTATCTTGGAAATATATCACCTTTCCTTCACTGTGGCTGGGTCAGAATCCTGAAACTCTCTCGCTAACAGTTCGGTGAATGTATCAATACTACATGGATAGCAGCGGCTCAAAAAGGCAGTTCAGCATCACCTTTCAAGAGCAATTAGGGATGGACAATAAATGCTCGTCTAGTCAGTGGTGCCCATACCCAATGAAAGAATAAAAAAAGACCATGCAACCATTTGAATAGCACCCATATACTCCCGCTTCCTCGACCACTAATTCACAATGTCAACAGTATGTACCATCTGCATGATGCAGTACATCAACTCACCAAGCATCCTTTCACATCACCTTCCAAACCCACAGCTTTACTACCTAAAGGCATAAGAGTAGTAGAGACATATAAGCACCTCTTGTAAGTTCCCTTATGAGTCAACACCATCCTGCAACTAATACCGGAATCTTACTGTCTTACCTGCCCCAGAATCAGGGTTGATGAGGCTTGCAAGCTGGCATTCTCCACTGACTTCAGACAGGATCTTACGAGCTTCAGACGAGCAAGGCCATAAAATCACATATTATATCACCATTTTTTCACTGCTGCTCGGTCAAAAATCTTTCAACGGCACTCTGGGTACACTGACACCACATGGACTACAGCACTTTGAAAAAGCGGCTCACCATCACTTTCTCAAAGGCAACTAAAGATGGGTAACAATCAGTAAAAAACAAACAAATAAAGAAGTGTGCAACATCAAATTGTAATATCAAACAGCTTTTGTCTTTTGGTCTTTATTCTTTGATGGGATTTGAGTGTCAGTGAAAAAGTAGGTGTGTACAAGGTACTAGTGAGACCACATCAGGACTCCTGCAGGCAGTTTTGGTCCCCTTATTTAAAGAAAAGTATTTCATTGGAGGCAGTTCAAAGAAGGTTCACCAGGATGATCCTTGGTCTGGAGGGAATGACTTATGAGGAAAGGTTAAACAGGCTGAGACTCTACTCATTGGAATTTAGAAGAATGAAATGCAACCATATTGAAACATATCAGATTCTTAAGGCACTTTGACAGGGTAAATGCTGAAAAATTGTTTCCCCTTTTGATACAGTCTAGAACCAGTGGACAGAGTCTCAGAATAAATGCCAATTTATTCTGAGATGCCAGTTTAAGACTAGGATGATGAGGATTTTTTTCTCTCAGAGGTTTAAGAGTCTTTGGAACTTGTTGCTATCATGAGCTGTGAGGGCAGAGTTCTTATGCATATTTAAGGCTGAGATAGATAGATAATTGATCAAAAAGGGAATCAAGGGTTCCAGGGAAAGGGCAGAAAAGTGGATGTGAGGAATGTGGGATCAATTACGATTCTACTGAATGCGGAACCAGGCTTAAGAGGCCTCCTCCTGTTCCCATTTCTTATGGTCTGATCTCTTACCTATCCTTAACTGCGCTAGAACTGAGTGGCCTACAAAGCTAGTTCAGAGGACAGTTAAGAGTTAATCACATCACTGTGGACTGGAGTCACATGTTGGCCAGACCAAGTAAGGATACCCTTTCCTAAAGGAAGCTAGTAAACCAAATGGGTTTTTATAACAAGCGATGATAGTTTCACAATCACTATTACTGAGACTAGTTTTCATAGAATTACAGGATCATACAGTGCAGAAGGAGGCCATTTGGCCCATTGGGTGAGTTCTGACCACATTCCCACCCAGACCCTGTTCCCATAACCCATACATTTACCCTAGATGTATCCCTGACATTAAGGGTCAATTTAGCACGGCCAATGCACCTAACCCTCATGTCTTTGGGAAAAAAACTGGAGCATCCAGAAGAAACATAGGCAGACACAGGAGAACGTGCAAACTCCACACAGACAGTGATCCAAGCCGGGAACCGAACCTGGGCCCCTGGCACTGTGAGGCAGTAGTGCCACTGTGCCACCATGCCACCCAATTCCAGAATTATTGTATTGACTTTAAATTCCACCAGCTGCTGTGGTGGGATTTGAACCCATGTCCCCCGAGCACTAGTCTGGGTCTCTGGATCACTCATCCAGTGACAAAACCACTGGCCACCTTCTCTCTTTTCCTAATATTTCAATCTAAAGCTCAGGGAATTAGAAATAAAGAGTGCTGAAAATATAACTGACATAATATTGGTCATTACTGGCCCTGGGGACCTCATTGCTTCTATCAAATCACACAAGCCATTGATTACCGTAATATCCAATCAGATCATAGTTAAGTTACTATTTCAGTAGACTGTTACTTTATGCTCTTCAGCAAATCCCTGCAGATCTCAATCAAACGGCAAGAATATGAAGAAATCTACCAAACCTCCACTTATAATTTAATGAAAACAAACAAAAAACAAACATATTTGATCTCAGTCAATCAATAATAACCAATTAAAATATCAGCAACGGCTGCTTGCAACCTGTAAGAAGTGTTTTCCTGCTGAAGTGAGGGAAGCAGAACAGCTGCAATGAGCATGCAAGACTCCCAACTTGCAAGATGGAGCAAAGGTTCAGAGGTCAAATCCAATTCTTTGGCCATTATTTGTATGATTGCTTCACAGAGAGAAAACCTACCATTTTGGCCCGTAGACCATCAGAAGAAGGGATGATTAAAACATCAACCACCACATCATAGAAACTAACAGAAAGTTTCAATTTGTCCAATAAAATGATGCACTGATAGGTTAAAAACACTGGGCGGTTTTCTCCTGTTTTCAGACTAAGTGCATTCGCCGATGGGAAAACAGGAATATTTCTCATTCACATGACTTGTTGCTGTCAGGTGGGATTCACCCATCTGAAAAATCTCGATGAGCTCATCTCAAGGAACCCACTGGCCAGCCCTGATGTTCAGAGGTAAGTCACCCCAATCTCTGTGCAGAGAGACAGGCTCCCTTCCTCCAGGCCCCCGTTCCCTTTTGTCTATTGACCAGAGGAGGACCCACCAAACCCTCCGCACATGTAATGGGTAATCAGCCCTCCAAACCACACAGGCATGAGGGTGACATCATCCAACCACCTCCCCACTCTTCAAACCCCCCCCTTCCTCCTCAGACTCTCACTCAGCCACCAACCCCTCAGCGCACTCTTCCCTGTCAGCTGCCCTTTTCTCTCTGGCCCCTGTTCCCGCTCACCTTCCTTCTCCCTTAGACCCCACTCAGGCAGTCCCATGCCCTCAAACGTACTCAGATCCCGTCTTCTCTCCCCAAGCCCTCTACTGCTCAGAACCCCCTTCAGACTTTCCCTCATCATTCAGGATCGACAGTGTTCTGTTTGGGCCAGGTTGAATGGACCTGCGATTAGTGGGTTTGTATAATTGTCAGTTTGTCGCCTCCTCTGGGTGGGAACCCAATCAGAGCCAGCAGGCTGGGTCAGATGGACATTTATTGCCTCAATACCCATCGGAAATCCCGATTTTTGCCCGATGCCTCATTCTGTGGAGCATCGGGGTTCCCGAGCACGGTCTCACAAAGCTGGAGAATCCTGCCCACTGAGTTAATGAAGATGCAAAAACTATCCACAGGTCAATTTGGTAATGAGAGTTAAGGAAGTATTGGTTCAGTAATTCCTCCAACCATACCTTTAGTGTCTCTTTCTCCTTTTCCATGCGCTGATATTCCAACTGTTGCTTCACGAGTGCAGCCTCTTTTGCACAGATCTCATCCTTTAGCTGGTCAATGTGGTGGTTCATGATCTTTAACTTGCGTTTCATTTCAGCTATCTCATCCTGAAAGAGAGAAATTGTAAACCAAACCTAAACATTTTGTTAAACATTAAAAGACAGCTCAAAGGAATCTTCCTGTTCCATCATTGTACATGTTCATTCTCCCTCAATGACTTCTCTTCATCCTTCCTGAAATGTGGATTGCATGATAGGGTATGGTGAAACTATTAGTGTTGGGCACTCTCTTTTGCCTCAACCACATATAGCTATCGTCTATGTACAAAAATACAAGAAATGGGCAGCAGGTTAATAAGCCATAGAGGACGGTGGTGAGGGAATTATCAAGGACCAGATCAACCTTGTTCTCACCCAATATCCACATACACACATACATTTCTAGCAAGGATTGCAACCACAAAGCTCATTTTTACCACTGTTAACTTTGGGGTGGTGACACCAATTGCAGTCTACTGCCCAGTTTAGCAAAAGCCAGGGACTGTCACTGAATAAACATCACAGAATTGTTATGGCTCAAAAAGAAGCCATTTGGCCCATCATGTTTGCACTTGCTCTCCAAATGAACGTCATGATTAGTGCTATTCTCCTGCCATTTCCCCATACCTCTGCACATAGTTACTTGAACAGAAACAATCAAATGCCCTCTTGAATGCTTCAATTAAATCTACCTCCACCACACTTCCAGCC
Organism: Sphyrna mokarran; assembly: GCA_024679065.1. Classification (NCBI taxonomy): domain Eukaryota; kingdom Metazoa; phylum Chordata; class Chondrichthyes; order Carcharhiniformes; family Carcharhinidae; genus Sphyrna; species Sphyrna mokarran. The sequence goes on along the minus strand of JAGIQG010000017.1, from coordinate 13,052,259 downwards.
CATGCATTCTAGACCTGATCCACTCGCCGTGTGGAAAAGTTTTTTCTTACATGACATTTACTTCTTTTGTAAATCTCTGTAAATCTGTGCCCTCTCATTCCCGATCCTTTTATGAGCGGGAACAGTTTCTCCCTATCTATTCTGTCTAGACCCTTCATGATTTTGAACATCTCTATCTAATCTCCACTTAGCCTTCTTCTCTCCAAGGAGAACAGTTCCAACCTCTCCAATCAATACTTACAAAATGGGGTGACTGGTCAGGGTCTCTGGAGTGGAAGACAAAGCAAAGCTTCAGTTTTGTAGTTAGGAAATGAATGTTGTCAAGCAGATAAACTCGTGTATGAGTCTGAACCGTCCTGGTTTTCAAAATCATCAGCACCTCTCAAGTGAATGATGTCTTCGTAGCACACTTACAGCAATCCTTTTTCTAGCACTGTGCTGAATACATTAGGTAGTGTCCATCAGCCCTTTCAGCGTTCAAATCGCAAGTTGGAGAGTAAGGTTATTAAAATAAGCTTTGTTCCTTTTCAGTGTTTAAATCTTAATGCTGAAAATGTGACCTGCATATTGATATCCACAATCAAACTCAATTATTAGATTGCATTACTTTTCCAAATAATGCAAATCTGTTATAATGAAGGCTGGTTATTTTGTAAATAAAATTAGCCCTGATGGTTGTGAAATTCATTTTCTAATTCCCCATTATCAACAGCATGCTAAAGATATTTGTCTGGCTCCTTATAGCCCGCATTGGCTAATTAAAAAGATTAACTACATGATCCGAACTAGGTTATAATTGGTCTCAGCAACTACAGGCCTGTGTAAAGATGGAAAATAAACTGAGTTTTTTTTTCAGTGACTCTCTGCTGAAAAATGTATAAATGGATTCCTTGTGAGGATAAAACTGAACTTGGCCATGATACCTTTCCAGGTAGGACATATGCTGACACTTTCCTTCCAGACTCACTAATGAATCATAGAATTCAATGCAGAAGGAGGCCATTAAACCCATCGAGGCTACACTTACAACAATCCCATCCATTTATCTTGATAGTCCCCCTGACACTAAGAGGCAATTTGCCATGGCCAATCAACCTAACCCGTACATCTTTTGCTTGTGGGAGGAAACCCAAGCAGACACAGGGAGAACATGTAAAATCCACACAGTCACCCAAGTCCAGAATCAAACTCAGGTCCCCGATGCTGTGAGGCAGTCGTGCTAGCCATTGTGCTACTGTGCCACTGAAGAAGGAGTACTCAACTGAAGTTGTTATTGTCACTCCTGTAAGTGTCAGCTAACTCAGTACATTTACAACTGATCCTGGATGATCCATGAAGTTTATATTCTTATAAGGCAAGGAATGGTATTTGATCCATCCATTTTTCTCATCCTTTTAGGGAAAGGAGAGGGGAAAAGAACTTTTGAGCTTTAAAATATTATTTTTCTCATCAGTTTTCAAATGTCATGTTCAGAATACATATGGTATGTATGGGTAGCATCAAATCACATTTATTCCCCACCCCCTGTGGTGAGAATGTCTCTTTTTGGTATTTCATTACCATAATCCTGACTTGTGAACCAAGCAGTGTTATAGGCTGCAGGATTGGCTGCGCTGTGAAAGGTTGTTGCTGACACCAAGGACATGGCGCCACATAACAGTCAAACCACCAGCTGTGCTAAGTACAGCCTGGAAATAGCCACGTGGTGCACTGACGCAAGTCTGACCTTTCAGTTTAACAGAACTGTGACAAATCTGCAATTCCCAATTACATCATAACACCATGGTGTGGAAAAGTAGGAGAGGCTGCTGGAGGTATTTCTAGTCAGCATGGAGAAATGTAACATGACTGTTTTAGCTGATCCAACTTGGAGACACTTCAAATGTCAGCCAGCAGGAACTGACTTTCAATGACACAACAGTCACACACACAGCACCCACGTAAAGTCATCACATGGGTACATTGAAAAAGAAACACAGAAACATCAAAAATAAGAGTGTTCGAGCCTGCTCTGCCATTCATCATGATCATGGTTGATCATCCAACTCAGTCACCTGTTCCTGCTTTCCCACATATCCTCTGATCCCAATCACCTCAAGAGCTTTAACTAACTCCTTGGAAATGTACAATGTATTTTCTGTGAATTCCACAACCAGGCCACTCTCCGGCTGAAGGAATTTCTCCTCATCTCAGGCCTAAGTGGTTTACCCCATACCTTCAGGTTGTGACCCTTTGGTTCTGGACTCTCCCATCATCGTGAACAGTCTTCCTGCATCAAAGGTGTCTGCTCCTGTTAGAATTTTATAGATTTCAATGCAACCTCCCTCAGCCTTCTAAACTCCAGCAAATATAATGTTAACTGACTCAATCTCTCCTCAAACATCAGTCAGCCATCATCTCAAGCATCAGCTTGATAAACACTTTGCTACACCAGCAAGAACATCCTCCCTCAGTTAAGGAAATCAAAATTGCACACGATATTCCAGTAATAGTCTTACCAAGGCTCTGTATAACTGCAGCAAAACATCCCTGCTCCTGTATTCAAATCTTCTGACTATGAAGGCCAACATATCATTTGTCATTTACTGCTGCTGCACCTGCATGCTTACTTTCAGTGACTGGTGGATGAGGACACTCAGGTCTCATTGCACATCTCCTATCCTAATTTATAGCCATTCAGATAGTAATCCGCCTTTTTGCTACTCAAGTGGATAACCTCATAATTATCCATATTATACAACAACTATCAATTATTTGCTCACTCACTCAACTTATCCAAATCACACTGAAGGATCTTTGCATCCCCCATTCCCCCCACCCAGCTTTGTCTTGCACTCTATCTTCCACTTCTTAATCAATCCCTTTGTCTTCATTTGCTAAATTCTAAACTGCTCCCAATACTAAATCTGCTGTTTTTTCTGGCCAATTTGTCTGTATGCCTCCTCCTTAGATTTAATAATATCCCTAATTTTCCTTGTAAGCTATGGTTTGACCACCTTTCCAATTTTATTTCTGCACCAGGCAGGAATGAGCAATTTGTTGCAGTTCACCCATGTGTTCTTTGAATGTTTCCCATTGCCTTTCCACTCTGATCCTTTTAAGTAACATTCTCCAATCCTTCATAACCGATTTGCATATCATACCATCATAGATTCCTTTATTTAAATTCAGGACCCGAGTCAGAATCAACTCCATCTTGATAAGGAATTCTATCTGTAAGCTTGATTTTATACTGCACAGAGTTATATTCAATAACATTTACACAGGAGACTTGTATTTATTTTCCTTAAACTTACCTATCATCCATTATAATACCTTACACGGATAGGCAGTCCATTGAGGATTGAGGATGACTTGCTCAATTCCTTTTCTGAGACAGCTGATATTTCTAAATTACAATCAGCAGACTCTGCTACATAAGGGTCAGGTGGCATCTGAAGGTTTGGATTGTTTGACAGTTCGTGCACTCCCTCCGATGTCTCAACTTCACCTCTATACATTCCCAATGGAGTTCTTTTTTATGTTTGATGCCTTCCTGAATAATCCTTCTCCATTTTGGTTGGGTCGCAAATCAGGGTCTCTCATGATCAATGAATATGTCTAACCTCTGCACAGGTGCTTTGAAAGCATCCCTAAAGCATCCCTACTATCTTCCTGGGAGTCGACTAATATGGCTTAATTCTGAGTAAAATTGTTACTTTGGAAATTTGGAGTAGGATCTCACTGGCTTGCCACACTGCTCGACTGCATGGTGAGCCAGTAAGATGGAGTAAGGGGCGAAAAATCAGACTCGCACCCGATTCCTTACCTCTCACAATATTGCCAGCCTCATTCTGCCAGCTAATTTAAATATTAATGCCATATTTAGTATGTCATTAACAAGCCTTGGACACTATCATCGGAGTTCCCTTCCCACAGTCCCTTCGCCAGTCAAGACCTTTACTGGTGAGGGTCAGAGATGGTACTCACCAATGGGGACCAGGTGTGATCAGCAAGGGGGCACTCTAGGAGTGCAGGTCCTGATAGGGGTGATGCCTGCTGGGACAGGGCCTGAGGGTTCAGCATCTGACTGGGTAGGCAGGGAGACAAGGTCAGGAGGGAGCTCTGTAGCAGGGGAGGGAAGCGAAGGGGAAACTCTGCATTGGGAGGGATGGCAATCAGGGGGTGGGGGCTGGTGGCAATTAGGGAGGGGAACGGCAAGTGGGGCTGGTTGGGGGAGGGAGGGACAAGCAAGGGGGGGCGGGGAATAGAGACATATCTCTCAGTATATCTGTCTGGGATATTTGATTACGTAAATAACAGTGATCTGGGAGGATCGCAACTGGCTGGATGCCTGGTGTAATTCCCATTTTTGTCCTCCTAGTAACATTTCCCATTCTCTATGCAACTCAACCAGAGCAGTAGGGCGGAAAAATTGCGCCCATCACCTTTCTCTGAGATGGTCACAATTACAGTGTCTCTGAGATCTCGTGGCATGTTCTTCTCCTTCCAGATAAAAGAAATTTGGTCATTTGTTTGTGCCAATAGTGCTTCTCCATCGTGTTTTAGTGTTTTGCCGAGGTTTCCAGTTTCCTGTTCTTTACCTGTTCTTTGGATGGCCTTTTCTATCTCTTACCAGGTTGGGTTGTACTGAGATGATGGTGGACAGCCGCTGTGAGATAACATCGAGGACACTCGCGTCAAAGGGCCAATTTTACTATCAAGTTGCACCTGTGTTTGGGTGCGAAAGCTTGGTAAAGTCAGGTGTGAGATGAGTAGCACAATTTGCGACCCCACTCCTCCTTCACCAAGGGCCTAAACAACTGCCATTGGCGCCATACATCCGAAACAGGCACAACGTCAATTTAAATGCATTTGCATACATTTAAATTGACTTAATGGGCTGTACACTCAGAATTACCGGCACTTTCCCCTTTACCATCACTTTCGCCCATCCAGATTCAGCGTGAAACAGATACGCTCGGCAAAGGTCTGGTTCAGGCGCTCCAGCTTCTGAGGAGATAAGTTCAGAGTTCTTGGCGGCTTTCTGACTCAGATCAGTGGTGATGGTGGTGATGGTGGGAGAGGGTAGTCGGGTGGGAGAGGGGCAGGAACAGGGGGGTGTCCGCTGCCATTCTGCTTGTGATCGTTGGGGGGGGGGGGGGGGGCAGAGGGGTCCCTGGGCTTAATGGAGCAAGGCTTTGAACCAGTGACAAGAAGGGTGCAAGATGATGAGGTCAAGCTTGCTGTATGGACCGAGAAATACAAACACCTATACTCCTACCATCTTCTTTTCTCCATCCCACAGGACCTCTCTCTCTGGGATTCATAAAGTGCACTAGCGCTTGCCTTCCTCCTGCAGTCTCGCTCTTTACAACTCCTCTGACCTTGCCGAAGTTTCACTCTTTATAACTCTACTCCCCTCACTGTAGTCTAACTCTTTAAAGGCCCGCTCTCCTAGTTTAAGTGCCTTCGAGTTCTGGATTCTCCCACAAGAGGAAACATAATTTCCATGTCCACCTTGTCAAGATTATTTAGGATCTTATGGATTTCTATCAAGTCACTCCTTATTCCTCTAAACCAATGAAAACAAGCCCAGTCTGTCCAACCTTTTCTCATAATATCTCCTGGCTCAGACAGCAGCTGGGTCACTCAATACTACAGAAGCCTGGAGCAGGATGGCTTCCTGTGGTTGCTTGTTTTCCATCCATTGCTCTCTCAGCAATGAGCAGACCTCTCACAGGTATAGTCAGCTGGCCAAGCTGGAGTATTGCCAGTCAGCAACCCCAAATCCACTCAGAATCCCTTCAACAAAAAGAGAATACACTGGGAAATTCCAGCAGGTTTGGCAGCATCTGTAAGGAGAGAGAAGAGGTCATGTTTAGAGTCCAGATGACCCTTTGTCAAAGCTCTGCTTTTTCTCCTTATAGATGCTGCAAGACCTGCTGAGACTTTTCAGCGTTTTCATTTTTTGGTTTCAGGTTCCAGCATTCGCAGTAATTTGCTTTTATCCAGAATCCTTTTAACTACCTGGTGTAGGCGGGCACTCCGCATTCTGAAGAATTATCATAGCCTCTGCTTCTGCCTAAACATATCTGTTTACAATTACAAAGCAAAGCCTTATAGCAATCCATTATGTTACAAGCAACAAAAATTAAAACTTAGGATTCAGATCAATACTGGAAAACTCAATTTTCACAGTCACTTAGCATTGCTTAAATCTTAAGTTTCTGAGCAGCTCACTACTTCAATTCAAAGCTCATTAGGTACCCTAGCCTACCCTTCTAAACATCCAGAACCATTTCACTTTCCAAAAGAATACCTCTTATTCCTGCTTTTCGCAAGATGCTCAAAGTTTAAATGTGGTATCACAGCATGATCCATGAGATTTATTTACACATTTAAGCTAAATTACTTTAAGTTGTACCATATTTGAGCTTCTAGCAATCTGGAAATATAACAGTGATTAGATGAATTAATTGTCTGGTGTGGATTTGAGCCATGACTGAGAAGATTCCTCCTTTGAGTTGATCCCTCTGCGACCCTGGTTTGAAGTTTATTTATTAGTCACAAGTAAGGTTTACATTAACACTGCAATGAAGTTACTGTAAAATTCCCCTAGTCGCCATACTATTGGTGCCTTTCGGGTTAATGCATTTAACATTTTTCAGATTGAGGGAAGAAAACAGGGCACCTGAAGGAATCCACGCAGACATGGGGAGAACGTGCAAACTCCGCACAGACAGTGGCCGAGATGGGAATCGAACCCAAGTCCCTGGCACTGTAAGGCAACAGTGCTAACCACTGTATCACTGTGCTGCTGTGCAAGTAATTGTCCCATCAAACAGCAACAAAGCACTCAAGCCTCATAATTGGTTGCATTGCCTCTGGGCTTGGGAGAGCAAAGTAGAAGTTCTCCTGTTGAAAAATCTTCATGCGTGGATGGTCACTTCAACAAGGGGCTGTTGCCCACCATGAATCAGTGAGGCAGACCCTGAATTTACGCGACAGGGTAAAAGGGCCATCATGGGGAGGCAGTCCATTTTATCTTATCATATCTCATCATTGGCTTCAATGGAAATGAAAATCAGAAGGGATGTTAAATGGGCTGCCTGCTCATTACCGCATACAGTCAGAACCTACCCCACTAAGCTCAGGAAAGGAATGCATAAAATGCCCATTCTGGCCCTGCACACAAAGTTATTTGAGAATTGTCAATTTTGCAATTCAAATTTCCCACATACAAGATATTCCGACAGGATATGGAACGCAGTAAAGATTTAACATCAGGTATCTTCATACATCCTCAATTTATGAACTGGACACTTGAGAGGTTCCTGAGGTCTACATGTGGTAATTGGCTTTCTTGGGTACGCTATGTACCTACCAATCCTCATTTTCAGTTCCTTTTAACCTCCTCTATCCCCTGTGTACACCAATTCAGCAATATAGAAACAGTGAATAAAATGTGTTATTGTCCATTGTGAAATATCAGCATGTAGTTATTATACACTGCAAATGGGTGATTGGCATACCTGAGGGGAGTGAGTAATAAGCTCTAAATCATCACATTGTAGGTATAGGTGGAAGCCACTATTTGCTATTCAAATGGGTAAGAACAGAGCCTTCAGAAAGTTGATCTGGTGAAAAGGGTCAGCCAGTAAATGATTCATATGCTTCATCGGAAGCTTCTTACTTGAGGAATCCACAGGGTGAGAGATTAATCCAATACTGAAAGCAGCACAAGAAAATTGAATTGTTTGATTATGCTCAGCCAGAACTCTGAACTCTCCAATAATGAGACTCAGTTGTCTTTCTGTAGGAAAGAGAATGATTCCTTTGATGATTTTCCATGGCTATATGTAACGTGATATTGTGCTCTATAGATTCAGTCTAGGACTTTCTTTATGCAACAATTATGCTTTGTCAATAAATTGTAATGATTTTTTTTGACTGACTGGCATTTAATATCTACTAATGTGGAATGGGTTGGTAGCCATTGTAGTACAAGGCGAAGACTGAACTGACACACTTTACTGTCACTGGGATTGTTCTTCGATCCCCTAAACCATCCAAATCTGTAAAGATAGACAGCTTCCAGACTGCTGGGTGGGGAAGAGAGGCACAAGGTAAAGCCAATGAGAAAATAATGCAGAACTATTCAAAATAATGACAGCACAGAAATAATTTTGCAATTCTGTTCTCTTCACAGGGAAGCTGTATCCACAGGGAACAGGGTCAGAAATTAGTAGCCTTAGTTCTCTGATTATACATGAACTGTGGGAATGGAGAATCTCACCAAAATGATAAGCAGGGCGACATATCGCTTCTGTGATGTGGTATAATTGCGGATAAGGGATACAAATTGAGAAGGTGTTTTCACATAATGGTTATACTTCAACCTTGGGAACATTTGTTGAATGTAAGTGTTAAACAATGTCCAAGTCCAACAAGAAAGGTCCAACTACCACTCTGTAATCTGTGCCAAATGCACGATTATCATCATCACTGACAAGAAGCTTAAGTGAACCAGTGGTATCAACCTCTGGCATTAAGAATTGGGCTTACAATTTTTTACGGTTTACAATGAATACTTCACATTCCTGACTCCCTCCCCACTTCTTCTCCAAAAATAACCTCTCCAGCGCCTAAGTCCAAGTCAGGTATAGAGTAAGATAATCATGAACATTCACTGTAAAGGTACCGCCACCAAAAGTGGGACGACTCACAACATTGTTGCCTGCTGATTAGTAACCTTGCTGCTGGTCAGTACTGATCTTGTTCACCGCCAGAGCACTGTGGCTCCACTTCAAGGAGATGCACTTGAGGAACTTGTTAAGTTTTCTTCAAACAGCACTTCCTGATCCATGATACTTACCACCAAGAAGGTCAAAAGCAGCAATGCTTTGGGAATCTCATCACCTAGAATTTCTCTTTTCAAGTCACAAGCACATTGCCAATCCTTCATTATTGCTGGGTCAAAAACCTGTAATTCTCCACCAAACACCATTATGGGAACCATCACAACAAAGACTGCAATATGGTTTGAGAAAAAGGACAAATGCTCTCACTTTCACCTGACAATTTGGGTGGCAATGTATAAGATCCTGCCAGGGTCCCCACACCACAAAATAATTTTTATTCAACACAAAAGTATATTAAAACTTTGGATTGCAAGAAATGGTGTCCGTACCTGAGCTTCAATCAAGTTCTTGCTGTAAAGGTTTCTGTCAGATCGCACAGCCTCATAGAGGTTCTGCTGCTGTTTCAGTTTACTGTCAGCCGCTGAGATTTTCTTCTTGAAGTCAAAATTCTGCATTTCGTACACCTTAATGTCTTCCATGTACTGCAGAACCTGCAGAGGAAATATCACTTGACACTTAGTGACCCATAATTTGATAATAATGGTAGGTATAGGACTTAAAAAAACATTGAACCAGTTATTTCTCACAGATTGAAGTTTGTTAGTACAAAGTGGCTAATACAACACTTTTTTATAACTTTTAAGTTAGCCAAGCCTTTTATACTTCGCCCAAACATTTAGAACTCGATTCAGATTGTATTATTTGTAGGATAGTGCTCCATTCCTTTTGCAACAACGTGATATGTCCCCATGCCTTTTAACCATGAAGGTTGGTATTTCCAATTCCTGTACCAATCATCACTGCATCCAAGTGTGTCTGAAAATCTCATGCGAATTAGAACTGAAATGAGGAAAATCTAGCACTGTGTATACTTCGAACCAAGACTAACCAAACATTTCATTCATAATGGTCCAGGCTTACTTCCAGCTCCGAAATATGAAAGTGCAGGCAATATTCAGAGTGAAACACTATTATTACATTAATTAATGAGCTCAAAGTGTTTTAATGTCTCCTTTAATAGATTGGTTAGGCTAAACTCAATCATTTTTACAGATGAAAAGCCATTAGCTGTGAATGTGATCAGTAAATTCGCAGGTGACACGAAAATTGATGGTGTGGTGAATAATGAGAAGGAAAGCAGAGGATGATATATCGGGCTGGTCAGATAGGCAGAACAGTGGCAAATGGAATCTAACCCTGAAAAATGTGAGGTGATGCACTTTGGGAGAATAAGCAAAGTATCAGAACACACAATGAACAGTAGGATGCTAGGAAGTACAGAGAATATCTTGGGTATATAGAGTCCTGCAGTGCAGAAGGAAGCCTTTTGTCCCATTGGGTTCACACCATCCTCACAACTCCACTCATTTACCCTAGCTAGTTCCCCTGATATTAAGGGGTGATTTAGCACCTAACCTGCACATCTTTGAACTGTGGAAAGAAATCAGAGCACCCAGCGGAAACCCACACAGAGATGGGGAGAACATGGGTTCACTAACTCTATATACACAACAACCCAAGCCAGGAATCGAACTGAGGTCCTTGGCACCATGAAACAGCAGTGCTAACCACTGTGCTACAGTGCCTCCCACGTGTCCAAAGGTCCCTGAAGACAGCAGGATGGATAGATAAGGTGGTTAGGTACATATGAGACATTTGCCTTTATTAACTGATGCACAGAATATAAGAGCAGGAAAGTTATGATGGAGCTGTATAAAATGCTTGTCAGGCCACAGCTAGAAATGTGTGCATTTTTAGTTGCCACATTCTAGGAAGGAGGTGATTGCACTAGACAGGCTGCAAAGGAGATTCACCAGGGTGTTGCCTGGACTGGAGTGTTTTGACTAGGAAGAGAGACTGGCTAGGCTGGGATTGTTTTCATTAGAGCAGAGAAAGGCTGGGTGGGGATTTAATCGAGGTGTACAAAATTATGAAGAACATAGATAGGAAGCTGGGAAGAATTTTTTTACCCTTAATACAGCAATCAATAACCAAACAGCATACATTTAAGGTCAGAGGTAGAAGATAATAGAGAAACTTTGGGAAAAATTCTTCCACGCAGACAGTGGTGGAAATCTGGAACACTCTGCCTGAAAAGGTAGTAGAGGTGGAAACTCTCGCAACACTTAAGTAACATTTAGATGAGCACTTGAAAACTATAGCATATAAGGCCATGGATCAAGTGTTGAAAAATGGGGTTAGAATAGATAGTACAATGAATCAAAAGACCTTTTTCTGTGCAGTAAAACTCTATGATTTACATCCCAACAGCATGGTCTGTTGATAGACATGATCCAGGCAATTGATATCCATTAAAAAAATCAAAAAGCCACAGCCAAATCATATTAAGAAGTAAGTGATGTGTTGGGCAAAATGTAATAAACTCCACAAAGCAAGTCTGAGAGCAGATTAATCAAGCAGGAAGATGCAGGTGGAGACCTCCCCTACCTTCCATCTCCAGTTGATTAAATTTGGGATGGAAAGGCTCTTGGACGGCCCACTACTATTTGAGGCTATTAAGTGTTCACCCCAGTGATGGGGAGAGGGCTCGCCATGCAGGGAGCATGATAAGCAAATCCATCCAGTATTATTTACTGGCTTAAGGAAGTACTCCCTCAGTCAAAGGCACTCAGCATTAAAAAGAGGGTCCTCTGAGAACCACCACCTCGACTCCTCTCTCTCCCTCCAACTCTTCCACCATCCCATGACCCCCCGTTGATCATCAGATTGCCCTCTACTTGTGGGACAGTCGAGGCAGTATAGAACAAAAGGTCATAGATATACAGTGAGAAAAGGTAGATTCAAAACTGAGATGAGAAAAACTTCTTCTTCAAAGGGCTGTGAATTGGTGGAACTCACTGCCCAAGTGGAGGCAGAATCAATCAACAGATTCAAGAAAGAGATAGATATGTTTCTGATGAAAAGTGGGATAAAGGGCTGCGGGGAGCAGATAGGAAAGCAGTTCTGAGACCAGGGTAAGATCAACCATGATCATGTCAAATGGTGCAGCAGGCTTGAAGAGCTGAACTGCCCACTCCTACCCCTAACCCTTATATTTCTATGTTCCTATCACTCACCTGTGGCCTGGCATCTGATGAAGAAACTACACAGTAAGAAGTCTCCCAACACCAGGTTAGAGCCCAAGCAGTTTATTTAATAGTAATCTTACAAGCTTTCCACACACCTGATGAAGTAACACCACTTCCGAAAGCTTGTAAGATTACTATCAAATAAATTGATTGGACTCTAATCTGGTATTGTGAGACTTCTTACTGTGTTTACCCCAATCCAATGCCGGCATCTCCACATGAAGAAACTACACCTCAGATGGTTCATATCAGCATTCACAGTGGCATTGAGTCATTGGCCTCTGATTGCCTGGCAACTCCGGGCATTCAAAACATCAGCCCCTGGCGTTGCTGATCACAGAGAATGCCCACGACTGGCCTGTCATGTGCTTGAGTGCCATATGATGTGGTGAGACATCCTTAAAAGAGACAACATAGGGCTCTCGCCAACTCTCCAGCTGGCAGATAAGGCCTTATGGCCTCCATTAAATACCACCCATTGAGTGTATTTTCCACGTAATTTACAAACCTATATACATATATGCACTAGAATGTCATTTTTCTTCTATTTGGGTTTAATCCATTTTTAATTCATGCAAATACTCAAATGTAGCAGGCCTACGCCAGATGTTAAATGGTGTGCATGAACAATGTGATATGTCAAACGTACTGAATGTCTAAGCTGCTGTATAGGAGAACACCACACCTCCACTTTGTGTTGCACTTCACTCCCCCAGCAAGCAATCAAATTAACAAAAGTTATCAACCGAGAAATTACAGTTAGACCCAAATCTAACTTTGCCCTGTGATCACATTAAGCTACTCCATTGTACAAAATTATCAAAATAAATTCATTTAATTTACCGGAATACTACACAAGTTCAACCTGATTTTGAATAAGTTAACCATGTTTGATTATTTTCTTTTTTACTTTCAGCTTACTTTAATATTCCTTAATGTTATTTTGTGCTTGAATTAAAATTTGAGGTGTGCACATTATAATGAATTCACAATTGAAATAAATTAAGAGCAGCTTTCACATAGAAAAACATTATTAAATATTAATAATGCCATTTACTAATAGCTTAGTCACTGCAGCCGTTCAGAACACAATAATAGGAAGCAAAGCTTCTGCAATAGTCCAAGGAAGGGAAGAAATGAAACGAAAAATAATGTGCATGGGTCTTCCAGTTTTAGGGCTGGGGAGAGTGTTGGAGAGAGGTGATGGTCTGAGTGATAGGATGCAATCATAGAATCCCTACAGTGCAGAAGGAGGCCATTGGGCCATCAAGTTGCACTGACCACAATCCCAACCAGGCCCTATTCCTGTAACCCCACATATTTATCTGCTAATCCACTGATACTAGGGTCAATTGAGCATGGCCTGTCAACCTAACCAGCACATCATTGGAGTATGAGAGGAAATCGGAACACCCGGAGGAAACCCAGGCAGACATGGGGAGAATGTGCAAACTCCACAGAAGTACCGCAAACCGACAGACAACCTCACAATGCTCTACTTCTCCAGCTTCCACCCTAACATGTTAAAGAAGCCAGTCCCTATGGACAAGCCCTCCGTATACACAGAATTTGCTCAGATGAGGAGGATCGTGACTGACACCTCCAGACGCTGAAAGATGCCCTCGTGAGAACAGGATATGGTGCTCGACTCATCGATTGACAGTTCCGACGTGCCACAGCGATAAACCGCACTGACCTCCTCAGAAGACGAACACGGGACACGGTGGATAGAGTACCCTTTGTTGTCCAGTACTTTCCCAGAGCTGAGAAGCTACGACATCTTCTCCGGGGTCTTCAACATATCATTGATGACAATGAACATCTCGCTAGGGCCATCCCCACCCCCCCACTTCTTGCTTTCAGACAACTGCACAACCTCAAACAGATCATTGTTCGCAGCAAACTACCCAACCTTCAGGAGAACAATGACCACAATACCACACAACCCTGCCACAGCAACCTCTGCAAGACATGCCGGATCATTGACATGGACAACATCATCAAACGTGAGAATACCATTCACCAGGTACACGGTACATACTCTTGCAACTCGGCCAACGTTGTCTACCTAATACATTGCAAGAAAGGATGTCCCGAAGCATGGTACATTGGGGAGACCATGCAGACACTACGACAGCGGATGAATGAGCATCGCTCAACAATCACCAGGCAAAACAGTTCCCTTCCTGTGGGCGAACACTTCAGCAATCATGGGCATTCGGCCTCCGACCTGCGGGTAAATGTTCTTCAAGGGGGCCTTCGTGACACACGACAGCGCAGAGTCGCTGAGCAGAGACTGATAGCCAAGTTCCGCACACATGAGGACGGTCTTAACAGGGATCTTGGCATCATGTCACACTATCTGTAACCCCCATGACTTGCCTGGGTTAGCAAAAAACCTCACTTACTGTGCTGTCTGGAGGAAATACACAATTCTCTAACCAATGCTCAGTGTTCCCTTCACATACGTTGTTAGCCACTTTAACACTTAAATTGCAGGTTAGATGTAAGGATTCGCATTCTAATCAGCAATCTGTGACTGTCTGTGCTGATATGTGTACTATTGCAGACCAGAACACTGCATTTGCCTGACGAAGATGAAAGTCAAAAGCTCGCAGTTCTACTATCAAATAAATCGGTTGGATTTAAAATTGATGTTGCTAGATTCTTACTGAGTTCTTACTACCCCAATCCAACACCGGCATCTCTACATCATAACAAACTCCACAGAGACAGTGACACCAGGCTGGAATTGAACCCGGGTCCCTGGCACTGTGAGGCAGCAGTACTATCCACGGTGCTGTCCCTGAGTGTGTGAGGATGAAACGGTTGTACATCCCACATAGTGACTTCATGTAGCAACTGGATGCAAAACAGCCTAAGCTTCTCTAGGTCAGTTGAAAGATAATAAGGGTACCCCACATCTGTGAAATGCTTTAGATCAAGCATTTACATAGACTTTTTATTTTAAAAAGCAACAGAGAATTTGAATTTTATTTCCGCATTTTCAGTTCAGAAGATTTCCGGGTAACTGTTGAAGGCAAAGGCTGGGATTCTCCCAAAAAAATTCTAAATGGGAGTAACTCCCGCTGATATCTTTCAGTGTGATTTCACATTGCTCTCCTACTCTCTGAGCACCAAAGAGTGCTCTAGCAGGATTCCCTCTGAAAATCAGTGGGCGGGGCCTATTCCTGCCCAAGAAGCCGGCAGCATAGCGTTGAGTGGGCCACTGTGCATGCGCCAATCTATCAGAGCAGAGATTGGTCCAAATCACTGGCCAGCCCTGCGACCCTGCCCATTGCTTCTCCTCTTCTCCTTTCCACTCCCCTTCTTTCCCTTCCTCTCCCTCTCCTCAAGAGGGAACAGCAACAAATTCTAAGACAATATGGACAAACTTGCAGAATGGGCATGTACTCTGCAAATTAATTTCAACATTGTTCAGTGTGAAGTGCTATATTTTGCCAACAGCACCATTTGACCATGTTAAGCAATGCAAGTTGGCATATTAATGGTTTTCAAGCTTGATTTTAAGTTTTTCACAGTAATCCCTCCAAAATAAATATTTCAGAAATGAAAACTGATTCATGGCCAACACAGTTTCCAGTTTTAAAAGATAAACCTGATCAGGTTTGATCAATCTGCATTCAAATTCTGCATAGGTTAAAAATTGGATCCCAAAGATAAGCAAAACCAGTAGATTATAGAGAGTGCAAAACAGTGCATTCCAGAACATAATGTTATTATAACCTCAATAAACTCTGGGGGTTCTTATGACTCCCTGCTTAGTCAAGGTGAGGCCGCTTGAACTGATAGTTTCAACTGAAGATTTCTGTTCATAGGGTTAGCTAGAAACCGGGCGTGATTGTTTTCCGAAGCTGCCCTGTGAAGATGTGAAATCGACATGGGAGAAGCATTGTGGTATCCAGCTTCAGGAGGTCCAAATGAATGAGTCTGCAGGTCTAGCATGGGAGCTCGGAGACCCCAAGTGCTGAAGGTTGGTGTGGTTCCAATGCCTGGAGAATGGAGGGATGGAGAGAGAGAGGGAGAGAGAGAAAGAGATGGAGTGGGATGGGGGGGAGAGAGACTGAAAGGACTGAGAGAGATAGAGACTGAAGGGAGAAGGAAAAAAGAGGCTGACAAGAAGTCGCAAAGATGGAAAGAAAGAGGCTGGAGAGAAGGCGGAAAGTGAGGCTGAAAAAAGAGGGGAAAAAACACCGACGTGAGGGGAAGGAGGGAGGAAGGGGAGGCGAGAAGGTGGAGGGATGGGCCAGGAGAGTGGCAGGAGGACAGTTTGGAGGGGGAGAATGTGAAGACTGGTGGTGATGAGGGGGGAGAGGTTTAGATCTTATTTGGAGGCAGTTTAGATCATGAGACCTGGAGATTAGGTGGATAATAGACCTTGAGGCTAAAATGAATTAAGAATTGATGTGGATGAGATCATGCTTGCAAATCTTCAGTATATAGTTGTATTTTTTGGACCAGAGGAAAAACTGCACAAACTCAAATATTAGCTAAGTAATTAGTTTCCTTATATTTTTCAATGCTAACTCCTGAGTGCACAGGTTGGCTCTGAGAGCATGGAATAACTTTCCATACATTAGTTTTGAGTAGATATCAATCATTCCAAATTAATTTCAAATTGTAACTGAGAGCATTGAGTGCACATGAAATGACCTCAAAAATGACATGAGACTAG
This sequence comes from Sphyrna mokarran, assembly GCA_024679065.1. Classification (NCBI taxonomy): domain Eukaryota; kingdom Metazoa; phylum Chordata; class Chondrichthyes; order Carcharhiniformes; family Carcharhinidae; genus Sphyrna; species Sphyrna mokarran. The sequence goes on along the minus strand of JAGIQG010000017.1, from coordinate 13,035,631 downwards.
CAAATCCCCCCCATTCCCTGAAGCCTCTGATCTCCTCCAGCGCAACCCTTCCAATCTCATCACTGGTATATGTACTCCCACCAGGGCATTCCTTCAGAATTCTTCAACTCTTCCAATCTCCTTCATCATGACCCTACCACTCCTCCAAATCCAACCCCAACCTTGCCCCAAAACCTGATCCTTCCAATCTAACAGCACTCTCTTCCATCCCAGGATCTCCAAACAACTAAACCATTGACGTGACTGCGCGACACAATGGTTAGCATTGCTCCTCACAACACCAGAGACCAGGGTTTAATTCTGTCGTTGGGGGCTATCTGTGTGGAGGTTGCATGTTCTCCATGTGTCTCCGTGGGTTTCCTTGGGGTCCTCCGGTTTCCTCCTGCACTCCAGAGATGTGCAGGTTAGGCTCATTTACTTTAGTTTAGGTTATTTATTAGTGTCACAAACAGGGTAACACTAATACTGCAATGAAGTTACTGTGAAAATCCCCAGTTGCCAGATTCCGGCACCTGTTCAGGTACACAGAGAATTTAGCCTAGCCGATACATCTAATCAGCATGTGTTTGGGACTGTGGGAGGAAACTGGAGCACCCAAGGAAAACCCACATGGACACAGGGAGAACATGCAAATTCCATACAGACAGTAACTCAAACCAAGAATCAAACCCGGGTCCTTGGCACTGCAAAGTAGTGCTAACCACTGTGCCATCATGTCGCCCAAGGGTTGGTGGATTGGCCATGGTAAATTGCCTGTTAGTATCTCAAGATGTGTAGATTAGATCGATTAGTAGATAAATATGTGGGGTTACAGGGATAGAGCTGGAGTGGGTTGCTCTGTTTTAGAATCAGCAAAAACTCAATGGGCCGAGCGGCCTCCTTCTGCACTGCAGTGATTCTACGACCCCTTTCAATTTCTCTACAGTGACTTCCTGACCTCTGCACAGTTGCCCCACTCCCTTCCCCCCACCGCCCCAAGTTAACAGTGAGGCATTACAACTTTGAAAGGGGAGGAAAACCTCAGTCAAATTAAGAAATAACTTTAGGGTGATGGCAAAGCTACTTTTTAAAAGCCTGTGTTTACGAAGGAAAGCTAAAACTGAGGCAGGGAAAGTGAACTGAAAGGTAATACCAGGTAATGATTTGACATGAACCCACTGCAATGCTCAGTTTGTTATCCATTATCTTAAGAAGGCACATGAACACAAGTTCTGCCACATTCTGTTTAACACTTGCCTGTGCCGTATCCTTGTGCTCATTTCAAATGAAGAAGTTAATTAATGCTGCGTTTCAGGTCAATGCTCAGCACAGGAGACGACAGATTTCAAAGCTTCATTTAAATAAGCAGTTCTAAAGCATTTGGCATCTGTACTTATTCAGTAAATTAATCCATAGGAAAGAACTATGATAAGTTAACATCCTTCCCTCTGTTCCAAGTGCTCATGTTTTAATATTACTATTGTAAAAGCTGTACTGCAATTTATGTGATTAAGACTTTAATGATCTGATATTTTGACTCTCTTTAAACAGTCACTGGGAAAGCGCTTCTCTTTCTTTCCATTTTAAGATAAAGAATGTTTTCAAAAAGCAACTTTGAATATTACTGAAAAGAGGGAGATGCTGCTGAAGCTTCTCATCTTGAACTCATCAGGACAAGTGTAAGAATGCAGATTTCAATTGATGACAACAATTCATATCACAATGGTTGGCACTGCTGCCTCACAACGCTGGGGACTGAAGTTCAATTCCGGCCTCGGGTGACTGTGTGGAGTTTGCACATTCTCCCCTGTGGGTTTTCTCCCACACTTCAAAGATGTACAAGTTAGGGAGATTGCCTATGCTGAATTGACTCCAATGTCAGGGGTATTAGCAGGGTAAATATGTGGGCTTCGGGGATAGGGCCTGGGTGAGATTGTTGTCAGCGCAAGCTCAATGGGCTGAATGGCCTCCTTCTTGATTCTATGATTTTATAAGCGATAAGGGGTGCTCATTTGTTGGCAATTTAACTCTAGTTGACCAAAGAGTTGCCATGGAGAAAGCCAACAAGGCACAAGAAGCTTCCCAAGCTTCTGAGCAATTCAAAAAAGTAAAAAGACTTGAACATATTGTTTTTGTTCACAGATGGTATGTCCCTATTCTTCCAGTAACGATATATAAGCCAGTGTATAAGTTCAAATAAAACCAGAAAATGCTGGAAAATCTCAGCAGGTTTGTCAGCATCTATGGAGAGAGAACAAGAGCTGATGCTTCAAGTCTGGATGATGAGCTTGATTGATTATCTTATATTAGTCGTTAATGTAGTTATTGAGGAACTCAGGTTATTTAGCAAGTGCTCTCCAACCACAGAATCACATCTAACAGGTGGATAAAAGATATCTTTTGACTTTTTCTAGGCTGCCAATTTGGAATCCAACTCCCAGCAGTAGAACGTTTTCACTATGCTCTGTACTATAATGCTCTAACTCTACTACCTCAGAAGACTAAGGAAATTTGGGATGTCAGCTATGACTGTCATCAACTTTTACAGATGCATCATAGAAAGCATTCTTATTGGTTATATCACAGTTTGATATGTCTGCCCAAGACCGCAAGAAACTACAAGAGGTCATAAATGTAGCCCAATCCATCACGCAAACCAGCCTCTCATCCATTGACTCTGCCTACGCTTCCTGCTGCCTCGGCAAAGCAGCCAGTATAATTAAAGACCCCATGCACATAGGACATTCTCTCTTCCACTTTCTTCCTTCGGGAAAAAGATACAAAAGTCTGAGGTCACGTACCAACTGTTTCAAGAACAGCTTTTTCCCTGCTGCCATCAGACTTTTGAATGGATCTACCTTACATTAAGTTGACCTTTCTCTACACCCTAGCTATGACTGTAACATTACATTCTGCACTCTTTTGTTTCCTTCTCTATGAGTAGTACGCTTTGCCTGTACAGCGTGCAAGAAACAATACTTTTCACTGTATGTTAATATATGTGACAATAATAAATCAAATCAAATATTAAAAAGAAGATCTTTACTGAATTCCAACCAATATACCCAACTGGCTTTTGTGATTCCAGGTTAGAAAATGGCCAAAAACAGTCAGGCCTTATACTTCTCACCATTATCCAGCTGGAATAGCAAGTGTGGGGAGATAATTGGCTCACTGCAACACTCCCACATGGCTGAACAGCCTGTCAACCTTCTCTTAATACCTTCATGAGTAACAAAATGATCATCACTCGGGTGAGGCACTGAGCACTGCAACTACTGTGCCATCATGCAACCCCCTCCCACACTGCCATCGAGAAAAGCGGACTAAAAAGTATTGAAGAAAATAATCAGATTTTAAAATCGAGCAAAACAAAACGTTTAAACATTTTTAAATGTGCTCAAGCAGAATTGATAAGCCTAGTGGAAAAACCAAGAAGTAATTCATTCGTCAGGTCACAGCTCCTTTAGGAAGTGAGTGTTGTTGAAGACGCTGGGGTTCCTGGCTTTAAGCAGGATAAGAAGGGAAGAATCCTGCAAAACTAAGACCAGCCAAATAATGCTGTAATAATACTGTATTTGTACACAGTTTTCAAAATACATTCTGCGAATTTGTTCTGAATTGGCCCTTTTTCACTCAATGAAAACAGCAACCAAATTATCTCCCAATCTGCTACTGCCACTGGTGCAGGAAAACAAACCTTTGGAGGCACAATGAGTTTCAACAAAAGAGGAATCTTTGTATCATGAGTGGGATTTTATAGCCTCACATCCCAAAACCTTAAAATCCCACCACAGGTCAACAGACCCACCCTCGGTCTGCCCCTCGCCCACTCCAATTCCCGTGGCAGGCGGTCTGGTAAAATTCAGGTCACTTATACGAGGTTAATCCCAAGCAGCAGTGTTTTATTATATAGGATTATGTTGAATATATAGAACAGAAACAACCCATTCAGCCCAACCAGTTCATGCCGATCCTTATGCTCCATTTGACCCTCTTCCCATTTTTCCTTGTCTAAACCTTTTGTCATAACTCTGATTTCTCTTCTCCATTTGTTTGTCTAGTTTCCCCTGTACTGTTTGCTTCAACCATCCTCTGCAGTCGCAAATTCCATATTGTCACCCTTTAGGTAAAAAAAATTCCTTCTGAATTCCTTACTGGATTTCGTGACTATCTCTTGGTGTACTCTTCCCCAGAAACAGAAACACTCTCTCTGCATCCACACTCTGAAAGCCTTTCAAAGTCCTAAAGATTTCTATTAGGTCACCCCTCAGCCTTCTTTAAAGAGGCATGATATGGACATGCCAGCATTGGACTGAGATAGACACAGTAAGAAGTCTCACAGCACCAGGTTAAAGTCCAACAGGTTTATTTGGAGTCACGAGCTTTCAGAGCACTGTTCCTTCATCAGGTGAGTAGAGTGATGAAGGAGCAATATTCCAAAAATTCATGATTCCAAATAAACCTATTGTACTTTACCCTGGGGCTGTGAGACCTCTTGTAAACAGAAAAGGGATCCAACTCACTAAGAAGTACCATACATCCAGACTTAATTATTTATCTACCATCATTAATTTAGCTTGCAGTATGGTTCCGATCTCCCTCCAACTGTCCTTTGCCAGGTTAATGTTTAATTAATCCTGGTTTTGATTGTCTCTCATCAAAATGATGGATTCTTTCTGTCTGTTGGAGGCCAGATTTTGCAAGCAATGTATTTTTTACAGTCACTTTATTGTGTTATCTTTATTTGTGGGTAAGGACTAACCTTCTGTGTAAGATCACTGGCTTCGTTGATGTATCGATCCCTCTCTTTCTCCAGGTGGAAAATGATTTTCCGCTGTTTCTGTGCCTCATTGTTATAGTTCTGAATCTCCTGTTCTAGGACCTTCTTGGACTGCTCATGTAACTTAACCAAGTTTGATTGCTTCTCAGTGGCACCTACTGCTTTCAGCATATTCTAAGAGAAAAGAAAACATAACCATTGTTATTTTACTATGTACTGAAGTTTGATAAGTCATATAGTTCACTGTTGGGACAGAGTGAGACCTGAAACAAAAAGCCTACAAATCGTAAAAGTGATGTGTAGCTACGATGAGAATCTCAGCCCTTCTGAAATTTAGAGCCTCCTAGCTTCTCTAGGATTCCACCTAATGGACAGAATAGTGAAGAAACTTTTTTTTAAGCTATTGACCCAAGACAGGTCTCCAGAACCTTCCATTCGCTTAACTTAGAACATTTTATCCCCAATGTTTAATCATTCCCACAGCAAAATCATATAAAACCCTCAGAATGTAGTCTTTCTGAGAAAGACAGACATCTATATAAAACAGCAATTGTCTTCCTATGTTAACAATTATGTCTCACTGTGCACTTTGGCAACTTCTTCCATTGTAAATTCCTTTGTCTATGTTTATAGTGGAAAATGCCACAGCAAAATTGTCAAACAGTAACTGAATTTTTTTGCTCATAAAAGATGTTACATGCCACCATTGGCAATAAGATATAATTTAAACATGACAAATTTACATAAACAGATTTCAAATGGAATTTTTTTTTAAATTGTGTCATGTAACATGCTAGCTAGACCATCACCAACCTATGTCCGAGCAACAATCAAAATTTTTACTGCCTATCTCTCATTGTTCTTGAGAAAATGGTGGTGAGCCACTTCTTACACCTCTGCAATCCATGGGGTACAGGTACACCAAAGGACGGAGTTCCAGGGCTTTGACCCAGCAGCAGTGAAGGAACAATGATATAGTTCTAAGTCAGGATGTGTGTGTCTTGAAGAAAACTGGCAGATAAGTGTGTTCCCATTTATCTACTGCCATGATTCTTCTAGGTGGTAGAGGTCACAGGTTTGGAAGGTGCTGCCTTGTTGAGTTGCTACATTGCATCTCACACACAGCTGCCACTGTGCATCAGTGCTGGAGGAAGTGGGTGTTGGAGGCGGTGGTTGGGGTCAAGGTGCCTTGTCCTGGAAGATGTAAAACTTCTTGAGTGTTGATGAGGCTGCACTCATCCAGGAAAGTGAAGAGTATTCCATCACACTCTTGACTTGTGCCTTTTAGATGGTGGACAGACTTTGTAGAGCCAAGAGGTGAGTTACTGTCCGCAGAATTCACAAGGCAGGATCTTGAACCCACTTTCCCATGGTAGGGGTTCAAGATGTGGTGAAACTAGATAACTGATATCTACCCTGAGTGTGAACCTGATTTTAATGCAATTAACTGCATTAACATATTGTTAACCACGGCACTCCCCACTTCCACCCTTGAGCCCAAGACGTATTTTGAAGCCTCATCGACATGACGTTATGTCACTGTGCTTGACAACAGATTCACTCAGATCACAGGACGGGAAAAATTGATGAAAGCCAGCTCTGATTGTGGGGAGGGGCTTGGTGAAAGCCAGCTTGATCATGGGAGGGGGTGACCCCTTAAGACCTCTGTGCAGGGGTGAGGGTATGTTATTTTTTGATCTGATTGGGGTGCCCTTTAAACATGGCGCCCCTCCTGCTTTCAGTGCAGCCGAGCTTTGCCAGTGTGTTTAGCCACGCCCCTTTACATGATGGCAAGCAACATGCCCATCTGTTATTTTTTTGACCAAGTGTCATAAGATCTAGAGAGAAAAGTGGCCTGTTTCTCTGAAGGCACGCTATTTTTCTAGCCGGAACCAACATTTTACCAAATTCTGATAAAAGAATTTTAAAGAGAAAAGGGATCCAATAGGTCTATGACCTGTTCTTGCCCCAACAGTAATTACATATTTCATATCTAGCCCAGATCAGTTTCTGGTCAATGGCAATGCCATTGAATGTCAAGGAGAAATAGATAGATCTTGTTAAAGATGGTCATTGCCTGGTGTTTGTGTGGTGTGAATGTACCTCACTTTAGGACAAAAAAAACTTTAGAATAGAGTCAAAGTTACATTTGTTTTGTTCCAATTTTCCGCCATCTAGTAAACATTCTTCACCTTAAGGTAACATTAGTAAGCTTCAACTCTCCGTGAGCAATGATATTGGCCAGTATTTGCACACAGTGCGCATCAACTTTGCCACTATAAATTCCTGAGTGCACATTTAGAGTGAAAACTGTCTTTGTAAAATCGTGAGGGTTTAACTGCATTTTCCCAATCAAAATGCCAAAGCCTGTGACAAAATTAGAGCTAACAAAATATGTGCAGGACTGATGCCAAAGCTCGTAATCATTTACAGAGCCACCTGGACAGCAGATCAATTAATCAGGATTTCCTGCTTTGAACAAAATTTATCCTCCTACACGGTATGGAAGTGTTCCAATTCTTTACAAATATAATTAAAATAAAGCCTCAGTTGAATAGGATTAGAGACAATGGGACAACTTTAACCTAATGCACTGGGAGGCAAATCAATGAGACATTGATTTTACACCCTGCCTACTGGGAGAAATTTTAACCTATCCCACTGGAGGGTAAACCGATAGGACTGGGTCTGACACTTACTCTCCACTGAAGGCAACAAGGATCCTCTGAGTTTCCCATTTGACAAGTTAGATTAGAGCAACTAGATTATGTTAGCAACTAGACAACCACAGGCAAGAAGGACCAGGCATCATCATCTTTTTTCGAAAAGTATATTCCATTGGGAAGAAACAGTTCAACTCTCCATTCTTCATTTTTAGAAAATTCAAAGGCAAAAACAGACTCCATGGCAGATGTGACAGTATTGGAAAAGTATTTTCTGAGACACGTGGGTCAGAAGTTTGGAAGACTAGCTGTGGAATAGATGGAGGCATACAATGACAGGACCTGGAAATGATCCTAATATTGGGATCCCAACCGCAAAACTAAGATTCTGCCCATAGGGAACATGTATGCCTGTATTCCATAATTTCTATCTCACACTCCAGTTGGTGGGATCAGGGTCCAAGAGGCATTTTACCAGGAATTCAAGGATACAAATACTGGCTCCATGGATCTGCTCTCCAAGCAGAAGACCTATCCAGTAAAAGTCATTCCCCACTCCTTGTAACAGAGCATTCTACAGAAAATGTTAGCATCAGTCCAAAAATTTCCAAAATTCCTTGCTGAAGGCACATGAAGCATATCAATTTGTTTCACTTTTTGATGAGATGTGGGCATCACTGGCAAAGTCAGCATTTGTTACACATCCCTATTACCACCTGTGAGTGAACTACAAGGCCCTTTCAGAGTCAATCACATTGCTATAGATATGGAGTCACATGTATGCCATAGCAGGTAAAGATGGCAGATTTCTTTCCCTAAAGGACATAAATGAAGCAGGTGAATTTTTGTGACAATCAATGATAGTTTTATGGTCACCATCGCTGAGACTAGTTTTCAATACCAATTATTTTATTGCTTGAAATATTACGGATAGGGAAGAGAGGCAAACTGAACCAATTTATTTTTTTGTTACCATCTCTCTGTGGGCACAGGATTCTAATCTTTGAAATAGAATGTGGCACATTTCCCCAAAAATGTCAGCTTGTGAGATGAATTTTAAAATGACTCACAGCAAATTCTTCTTAGAATTAAAAAAGAACTATAGTTTATTCATACATTTAAACCCAGGGATGGTCATCGCAACCACATGCACACACGCACACATTCACACAAACACACACACACACGCACACGCACACACACACGCACACGCACACGCACACACGCACAAGCACCACAAGAAGGAGATAGGAAAGAAAAAAAGTTTTACAACTAGGAATAGCTTGAAACAAAAAAGCCTAAAGATATGGATAATAATTCATGTAAACATCAGAGTCCAGAATGTCAGAGTCCAGAATGTCAGAGTCCAGTGAGTGATTCTTCACCTTGGAGTAAAAGGTAAGGTGGGTTCAGCTATCTGTAAGCAAGAGTAGTAGGTATTCTTTCCAAGTTGGTGATGGTGCAGCAAGATGAGTTGCTCTGCAGGTGATGATTTTGATTGTGCCTTCATCTGCATCCCATTAGCAGTATACACATCAATTTCATGCCAGATATGAGTGAGTTTCCCAGCCCACCATGGCAGGCGCCAGTGGGAAATTCATATTGGCATAAAACCGATTTTTGGACTTCCCACCAAAATCTCCCCCCATCTCTGCCTGCCACTGAACCCACCAGCGGGGGAAAGGGAGGATTCTACCCTCAGCAACAGCAATTTGTATGATGTACAAATATATTTCATCAAAGAAGAAATAGCAAGGCACCTAGAAAAGAACAGTTTGATCAAAGCAGACGCAGCACGGATTCGTTAAGGGGAGGTCGTGTTTGACGAATTTATTGGATTTGTGTGAGGATGTGACTAGTGCGGTAGATAGAGGGAATGTAATGTTTTTAGATTTCCAGAAGGCTTTTGATAAGGTGCCTCACAAAAGGTTGCTGCAAAAGATTAAGGTGCAAGGTGTTGGGGATAAGGTATTAGTGTGGATAAGGGATTAGTTGTCTAACAGGAAGCAGAAAGTAGGAATCAATGGGTGCTATTCTGGTTGGCAGCTGGTGACTAGTGGAGTGCCCCAGAGATCGGTGCTGGGGCCTCAACTGTTTACCATTTACATAAGATGATCTGGAGGAAGGGACTGAGTGTAGGGTAACGAAATTTGCTGATGACGCGAAGATGAGTGGAAAAGCAAATTGCACGGAAGGTGTGGAAAGTCTGTAGAGAGATCTGGATAGGCTGAGTGAGTGGGCAAGGACCTGTCAGGTGGAATATAATGTTAGCAAGTGTGAGGTTATCCACTTTGGTAGAAATAATAGTAGGAGAGATTATTATTTAAAAAGTGAAAAGCTGCAGCATGCTACGGTGCAGAAGGACCTGGGGGTCTTTGTGCATGAATCGCAAAAATCCAGTCTGCAGGTGTAGTAGGTGATCAAAAAGGCGAATGGGATGTTGGCTTTTATAGCTAGGGGGATAGAATACAAAAGTAGGGAGGTCTTGTCGCAAGGGTGCTGGTGAGGCCACAGCTGGAGTACTGTGTGCAGTTTTGTTTGCCACATTTGCAGAAGGATATTTTGGCCTTGGAGGGAATACAGGGAAGGTTCACCAGGCTGATATCGGAGATGAAGAAGTTAGCCTATGAGGAAAGATTGAGCAGACTAGGTTTGTACTTGTTGGAGTTTAAAAGGTTGAGGGGTGATCTTATAGAGACATATAAGATAATGAGGAAGATGGATAGGGTAGAGGTAGAGAGATTTTTCCCGCTTAGGAAGGATAGCAGAACTAGAGGGCACAGCCTCAAAATAAGAGGGGGGGGCAGTGCGGTTTAGACCGAAGTTAAGAAAGAACTTGTTCACTCAAAGGGTGGTGAATCTTTGGAATTCTCTGCCCATTGAAGTGTGGAGGTTACCTAGCTGAATATATTTAAATCACAGGTAGACAGGTTTCTGATAGACAGGGGAATTAAGGGGTATGGGAAAAAGCGAGAAAGTGGAACTGATCCACTTCAGATCAGCCATGATCTTATTGAATGGCAGGGCAGGCTCAAGGTGCTAGATGGCCTACTCCTACCCCTATTTCTTATGTTCTTATTTCTTATGTTCTTATGTACTGCAGCAAATCACCAAGGTTCCACTGAGATCAGCTTCACAACCCACAACCTCTCCCACTGAGAGCTATGAGCAGCAGATGCATGAGAACACCACCCCACTTGCAATTGTTCCCCTCCAGCCCACATACCAGCCTAATTTGGAAGTATATCACTGTTCTTTCACTGTCGTCGGATCAAAATCTTAGAATGCTGTTCCCAGCAGCACCATCTGGTGTATCTGCACCAGATGGACTGTAGTCATTTAAGAAGACAACACACCACACCACCTTCTCCAAAGCAATTATGGATGATCAACAAATGCTGGCCTTGCCAGCAACACCCACATCCCATGAAAACAATTTAAAAATTAAGAAAGTAGGTCAAAGGAACTGTTTAGCTAAATGACTGCCTTGTTAAATGAAAACTGCTGCTAACCATCTATTATCTTGTACTTATTCAGACAGGTCAGATTCTTTGTGCTCCATTACACCTTCAGACGAACTGATGTACTTAGCTAGTCCTGTGCGTCTGTAATTGGAACAAACTTAACTATTTCATCATTCCAGAGATTGTGTGACTTTAATCCACGCGATGTATCAATATGCTCACCTTATTCAAAATATCTCGTTCCCTCACCAGCTCATCAATCGCTTTCTTATCAAGCTCAACCTGCTTTTTAGAAGACTCCAGTTCTGCAGAGGGAAGTGGGGGAGGGAGAGTGGGGCGGGTGGAAATTGAAGACTTTGACCATCACTACTTTCAAAATATAAAGAGAAAATCACAGCAACCACTGTCATTTTAAAAAGCAATATCTTTGCTTAACCCAAAGAGAAAAAGCTGGAAAATCTCAGCATGTCTGGCAGCATCTGTAAAGAGTGAAAAAAGCTGATGTTTCCAGTCCAGATTATTAGAATGTAACAAGTGACAACTTTGTATTGGACATAATGTGACCACGACATATGGGTCAGCTGACCCAGTGAACCACAGAACCAATTACAGAGTGATGTAATAGTCAACTGATCAGCTGATTCACTATAAATAAGGACCTATGTAAAAGTGTAGGGAGCTTGGAGTGACCCAGGGCGAGGCCCCAAGTTTGGAGACACAGATGACCATTTGTCAAAACTTGTCAGCTTTGACAAAGGGTCATCTGGATTTGAAATATCAGCTCTTTTCTCTTGTTACAGATGCTGCCAGACCTGCTGAGATTTTCCAGCATTTTCTCTTTTGATTTTAGATTCCAGCATCCACAGGAATTTGGTTTTATCCAACATCTTTGCTTACATGTCTTATATAAACAAATGAATATGTGATTTAGGGAAGGAAAACAAAAACAGGCTTCATGCAATCTTACACAAAGTTTACTGTTTGACATAGCTGCATCTAATCTTATGTATATAAACACTTTTAAAAATTTATTACAAAAATGTGACCACATCTCCATCCATTTAGGTATAAATTTCTAATTTGCAACTCCAGCATGGTCATTATTCAACAGTAACTTTCCCTGTGACTTGGTTCCAGTTTCCAGTGCTGTGTTATCTCTTCTTGCTGGATAAATTCAACTGGACTGATTCAGGATTCAAAGCTGGAGATAAATTCGGGAATAGGAAACGTTTCGGAAACATGGTCTGTTTTCACTGTCAGGGTGAAAAAAGGAAACAGGAAAGCAGATGTTCTCTCGAAACGCTAACAGTATGTTTTGTACTCAGCTATTCTTATAATCCAGTTGCAACTATATGTGGAAACCACACTATATATACACTCAGGGTTCACATGGAGCACAGTGGCACGGTGGTTAGCACTGCTGTCTTTCAGCGCCAGGGACCTGGGTTCGATTCCTGGCTTAGGCCACTGTCTGTGTAGAGTTTGCACGTTCTCCCCATGACTGCATGGGTTTCATCCACGTGCTCCTGTTTCCTTTCACACTCCAAAGACCTACGGGTTAAATGAGTTGGCCATGCTAAATTCTCAGTGTACCTGAACAGGTGCCAGAATGTGGGGAGTAGGGGATTTTCACAGTAACTTAATTGCAGTGTGAATGCAAGCCTACTTGTGACTAATAAACTTTTAATTTTACATGATCAGAATTCCCATAGAAATTCAATCTCTTAGGAAGATAATACTACAGTATAGAAAAAAACCTATAAAGAATGAAGGATAATGCAGCATAGGAACAGGCCAATCAGCCCACCAAGTCTGTGGCACAGATGCATCTCTAATCTAATTTTTTTACCTCTAAGGATCCATAACCCTCTTTTTCTCATCTATTCATGTATCTATTCAGATGCCTCTTGCACATTGTTATAGAATCAACTTCCATCAGCTTCTTTGGAGTGCGTTCCAGGCATTCACAACCCTCTATGTGAAAAACTTGCTCCTTACATCTCTTTTAAACTTTCCCCCTCTTACTTTCAACCTATGCCCCTGAGTAATTGACCCTTTGAACCTGGGGAAAATATTCTGAGTATCCACGTTATCCAAGCTTGTCATAATCTTGTAAACCTCTATCAGGCACCCTCTCATGCTCCAATACTCCAATAAAAACAATCTAAGTTTGTTCAACCTTTCTTCATAGTCCATATCTTCCAAAACAGGCCACATCCTGGTCAATTTTTTCTGCACCCTTTCCAAAGCATCAACATCCTTCTGATAGTGTGGCACCAAGAATTGCACACAGAACTCCAAATGAAGCCTTAGCAAAGTCTTATACAGCTGCAATTCCTATACTCAACATCCCGACCGATGAAGGCCAGCTTGCCTTATGCCTTCTTGGCCACCTTATCCACCTGAATTGCAACATTCAGGAAACTGTGGATCTGCAAACTGTACAATAATATTTCTAAGGTTCTACCATTTAAATCGCATCCTCACATTTGTCTGGGTTAAATTCCATCTGCCATCTTTCAGCCCAGGTCTCCAGCCAATTTATACCCTGCTCTATACTCTGACAATCCTCCGCACTGACTGCTACTCCCATTTTTTGTATCACTTGCAAATTTACTTATCAGACTATGACTTATATTTTCCTCCAAATCATTTATATATATTGCAAACAACAGAGGACCCAGCATAGATCCCTGTGGATATCTCCATGTTAACAATGGAGTATTTTTGTAAAACTATTTCTGTGCACAATGAATTTTTATTGTTTTTCTACAATGCAAGTCCCCAAAATGCTGTTTTGTACCTATGCCACATCAGTATCCTGGTCATGAAATTGTAGCAAAATATATAACCTAACTTTCGGTGAGAGCGGTTTGTGCCAATACAAAGGAATTAGCTTACATGAGTTGTGTAATGAGATAATGTTTAGTCAAATTTGGGAAAATTCTTGTGGATGAATGGTAAGGTAAGAAATCAGAGGGTGGCTGCACTGTATTAGGACAAGAATGTTTTTCAATGTAGATTGCTGAGATAAGAAAGGCGGTGGAAATTTAGCCCTGAAGCCAGGAGAAATCAGAGAACAGTGTCTTGTGAATGGTTGACAATAATGTCATTGTTCGTCACAACAACATTCAAATTTAAAGTTGTAATTGGAGTTTTGTGGCATAAATAGGATTCCAATTACAATCCGTGAACTCAACTGGACCCACTCCAACATCAGGTGGAAGCCTTGAGGATCTGTACCCAACAGGTTTGATCCTCTTGGTTTTGTTGGAGTGCAAGGAACAAGAGTCCTTTCCTAGCTCCACAAAATGAGACAGTTTCATGCCTCAAATCAGCATCCTCTAACCCCCGGACATCTGGAACCAAGGTCCAGATATCTGAGTTACGCAACTCCCACCCCATCCCACACCCCACTATGCCCACCCATCACTTGATGATTCAAGCATCAGGCCCCTTTCCCCCATCTCATATTCATCTATTAAACATCTATTAACCCATCTGTTCAAAATAAGTTAGACAAAGAACAGCAGCAATACCACTTTGTTATGGATACTGTTAGCGTGTGCGTTTGCTAGAATCTGGAAATTGAATGTTCAGCATGTTAAGCGGTGACAAATGCCCTACCTTCATAACCAAATTAATATTACAATAACATATCTATTTGCTACTGTTTATAAACAAACACTCTCCATAAATTGGGTTATTGTTATTTGCACTGTGGAATTAATTATGAAGTAATTTGAAAGAAGATAGATGGACACAGATTAGACACAAATACGGTAAAGCGTAGATAGACTTGAGAAGGTGAATGATATCAAAAGTTCAAGGGGGAACAAGAAATGGTTGAAGGGTATAAGAGACAGGAATGTTGAGCCTGCAAATGTCATTTCAAGTTTACTACGATAAAGACACTTTATCAGCACAGTGGTTAGTACTGCTGCCTCACAACTCTAGGGATCTAGGTTCAACTCTGGCTTGGCTGACTGTCTGTGTGAAGTGTGCATAATGTCCCTGTGTCTGCGTGGGTTTCCTCCAAGTGCTCTGGTTTCCAACCATAGTCCAAAGATGCGCAGGTTAAGTGCATTGGCCATGCTAAATTGCCCTTAGCATCCCGGGTATGTAAGAGGGATTAGCCACGTAAATATGTGGGGTTATGGGAATAGGATGATATGACATTGGACTCGAAGGGCTAAATGGTGTCCTTCTGCACTGTAGGGCTTCTATGTTTCTAATTTTCTATAAATGCAAGTTATTACTATTGTTGCACATCATTCCTATATAAATTGACTCCTCTTTTCTTCTCTCCTATTTTCTCTGTGCTCATTGAGGTAAGAGATGCTCATGTAGAAATGCAACAATCAGTATTTCAGGCATGCAGAGTCAGCATCGAGAATACAGGTCAAATACAGCATTGTCAGATTTAGGAAAAAGCTCATTCTATTCTGTTCTATCCGAGAAAAATGCCTCTATGCTCCAGTGTGGCGTTACTGTCCTAGTTCCCACCATAACAATCTGGGCTTTCCTAAATGACTGTCAATTAATAACCAAAGAAGCAATGTTGCATGATCCGGCCACCAAGAATCAGACTTAGCACTCTCGTGGTCAGTAAACAGAGTAACGTTTTGTTCCAACAGCAAATTTGAGATAAGAATCCAAATTCAATGATGTAAAGCCAAAGTCTAAAGGGGATTCCAGGTTCATAAGAGCCATTTGTGTCTGTGTTCTTCAACATAAATTTTTACCTCATTATTCAAAACAAAAATCATGCTTAAAAATAGATACTTGGAGATTTAATGCTATGGGACAAAGTGGTTATAAATAAAAGAACTCATGTCCTATACAAAGTTTTAACCAGGATCATTGAAACGTAATGGTTTATTGATACTAAATCTTGAATAATAGAATGGATTAAATCTGAACTGCTGAGCAATAAGACTTTCTAATTGGATTTGAAGAAGTATAATTCTGAATGATTTACCCCAGAGTGTAAGCAAAAGCAACTTTCATTTCAGAGATGCAACTCTCAGCAGATCTTGCTGCTGAATTACATAGGAATCTTTAAATCTTTTTTGATGGCTTGGCGCATTAAACTGTGAATGAATGACATGCCTTTTCCTGGAGCTCATAAGCATGGCTTTAGGCCTGTTTCAATTATCAATATCAGAATCCACAAAAATTCTGCTGTATTGATCAGTAACCAAAAACCAGCTAGTCTCTTAATCAGCCTGTCAGTGAAGCTTTTGGAACCATAGAGTTTTACAGCACAGAAGCAAACTCTTCAGCCCAACTTGTCTATACTGTCCAGTTTTTACCACTAAGCTAATCCCAATTACCCACATTTGGACCATATCCTCAATACTCCTCTGACCTCCTCTGTAACTGTTTAAATGCTTTTTAAAAGACAAAATTGTGCCCGCTTCTAATACTACCTCTGATAGCTTGTTCCAGACACTCACCACCCTCTGTGTGAAAAGATTGCCCATCTAGGCTCTTTTGTATCTCTCCTCCCTTATTTTAAACCTAAGGTTAGATTCCCCCACCTTTGGGAAAAGATGTTGACTTATCTATACCCCTCATTATTTTATAGACCTCTATAAGATCATTCCAAAGTCTCCTATGCTCCAGGGAAAAAGTCCCAGTCTATCCAGCCTCTCTTTATAACTCAAACCATCAAGTCCCAGTAGTACCCTAGTAAATCCTTTTTGCACTCTTTCTAGTTTAATAATAGGGTGACCAGAACTGAACGCAATATTCCAAGTGTGACATAACCAATGCCTTTATAATTTCAACAAGACATCTCAACTCCTGTATTCAATGTTTTGATCAATGAAGCCAATCTTCTTCACCAATCTGTCCACCTGCGACTCCACTTTCATTTAAGGAGGTGATGGTACGTAATCAGTGTGGGGTGGGAGTGGGAGATTGGAGCTGAGCCAGGAATGGTCGTGGGGCCAGCAATCAGGACGTGGGGGATGGAGAGCAGTGTTGTGGGGTTCACGGAGCTGACCAGTGATCGAATTGGTCAGCAAGGGTGAGGTCAATAGTGTGGACCTGTGCATCGATCTCAGCACTGACAGATTGGCGCATGTGCAGTTGCCTGCTCAGCATGCTGATTTCAGCCCCTCCAGTGAGAATAGGCCCTGCCCTTTAGTTTATAATGATATTCACACTGGTGGTCTCTGCAGTGCACTGAGTGTAGGAGATTCTTGCCTGACCTCCCAGTGAAAAAAACAGCATGATTTACTCCAGTTTTCCCACAAATTTGACGCCTAGAATTTTTTTGGGACAATTCTGGCCAAGGTCCTCACCAATGAGAACCAAACATGATAGCCTCATTGGGAGATTGGAGGAGGCCATTGAAACCTCCCCTTCCGCAAATGGTAGGTGGTAGGGTCCATGGAGCAGTGTCAACTTAACCACACTGGCAATGCCCAGCAGGCACCTAACTATGCCGGGGCAGTGCCGGGGGCACAGCTAGCGTGGGGTGCGGTAATGACAGGATGGGGGAGACAAGGCCGAAGCTCCGCAGGAGTGGGAGAGGGGGAATTCTGCCAGTGTGGGAGTGAAGACGAACTCTATCGGGGCGGGAGGGAAAGGGAACTCTGCTGGGGGCACTGGCGGTGCATGAAGGTTGGGGCGATCAGCGAGGGTGGGAGAGATAGAGGAAACTCTACTGGAGGGAAATTGGCAGTGGGGTAGAGGGGCAAAAAAGCTCTGCAGAGGCAGCAATTGGGGAGGGGTTGGTGATATCCTTTGAGGGGTGTCCCGAAGTCTGTGGGGTGGCTCCTGATTTCCAAGAGGGGGTGGTTTAAGGTGCAAGGAACAAAGTTTACAGAAGATGTACGAGGCAAGTTTTTTACACAGAGGATGGTGGTGCCTGGAACTCACTGCCAGGGCAGGTAACGGAAGCAGATATGATAGTGACTTTTAAGGGGCATCTTGGCAAGTGCATGAATAGGATGGGGATAGACTGATAATGGTCCCTGGAAGGATTTTAGTTCAGTCAGGCACACCCCCCCCCCCTCACCGAAAATTGCATCCTGACACACTGTTTGCACTAATGCCATAACATTAAATTTTCAAACTTGTCCAGAAATATGAGTCTGAAACTCATTTCTTCATTCATTCAGCACTTGGAATTTTTTCCTAAAATTCCACACCATACCATTTTTTGGTAAACTTTAGCCCAATGCCTCAGGTAAATGATCTTTCATCAGAACTAGGAAAAGTTAGAAAAGTAATAGCTGTTAAGCAAATGAAATGGGAGAGGATGAAAAAGAGCAAAAGGGAGAGTTAGTGGAAGGATTAATGGAAGATAGGGGATATTAAATGTTTGGATTATGAAGGGCCAAAGGGATGATAATGGGACAAATGAAAAAAAACAAAGTATCTCTCCAGAGGAGATGTAAACAGCTTCTGTCCAAAAGCAATAATAGACAGAAAATAATATTTAGACTGAAATTTACAAAGAAAAGGAAAAAATTTAAAGTTTATTTATTTGTGTCATAAGTAGGTTACATTAAGACTATAACGAAGTTCACAGAATCCTCCTACAGGGCAGAAGAGGCTCTTTGGCCCATCAAGTCTGCACCAATGCATAAAAGGCCTTGACCTGCCTACCTAATCCCACTTGTTAGCACTTGCCCCATAGCTTTGTATGTTATGGCATGCCAAGTGCTCATCTAAATATTTTTTAAAGGATATGAGGCAACCTGACTCCACAACCCTCCCAGGCACTGCATTCCAGACTGTCATCACCTTCTGAATAAAAAGGTTTTTCCCTCACATCATCCCTAAACTTCCCATCCCTCTCTTTTAAGTTGTGTCCCCTTGTAACTGACCCTTCAACCAAGGGGAACAGCTACTTCCTGTCCACCCTGTTCATGCCCCTCATAATTTTGAACACTTCAATCAGGTCACCTCTCAATCTTCGCTGTTTCAGAGGAAACAACCCAAGCCTATCCACTTAAATGTTCCATCCCAGGCAGCATCTTGGTAAATTTCCTCTGCATCCTCTCCAATGCATTCACATCCTTCCAATAATGTAGCGACCAGAACTGCACATGGTACTCCATCTGTGGTCTCACCAAAGCTTTATACAACTCCATCATGATATCTCTGCTTTTGTAACTTATACCCTGATTGAGAAAGGCAAGTGTGCCATAAGCCTTTCCACCCTTGGAGATCTGGTAAAAATCCCTTCGTCACCACCCTCAGTGCATGTCGGGTACACCAAGGGAGAATTTAGCACAATCAATGCACCTAACCAGCATGTATTTCGGACTGTGAACGAAAATCAGAGGAAACTACGTTGATAGGGGAAGAACATGCAAACTCCACACAAACAGTGACCTAAGCCAGAAATCAAACCCAAGTCCCTGGCGCTGTGAGGCAACAGTGCTAACTGCGCTACAATGCCACCCTGAAAGAATTTGGAACTTGGAATCAGGCATTAGGGACTGCAATTTTTAAGCTACAAGTTGAGTCTAGAAAGCTGCAGAATGATTAACTAAAAGATGGGGATGCTGCTACTTGAGTATGTATTAAGCTTCACTGGATCACTGAAATAGACTGAGGTCAGAAAGTTCCTCATGAGAGCAAGATGGAGAATTAAAATGACAGGTCATCGAGTCATGCTCCTGAAATGAACAATGTATTCCATGAAGCGGCCACCAAATCTGTGCTTGTCTCCCAATGTTGACCCAAGCACATAATGAGCAGTGAATTTATGTACTGAGAGTACCATTGTAAAGGTTAAGACAGCTTCAACACAAGGTTGCACTACACAATATAGTTGGCAAGTAGAGCCCTTACCTTTCTCCATTGTAGTTGTGAGGTTCTTCAAGGTCTCTCGCTGATGGTCAAGGTCCAGTTTCTGATCCTCAGTCTGATGTAACCTACGCTGCAACATCTCCCTCACTTTGGTCAGCTTGACAACATCATGACGTAACTGAGCCGCATCGTCCTCTTTGGTCTAAATCAAATAACAGCACTGTAATTATTTGAACTACCAGTTTGCAAAACAGGTAATATAGAATCTTACTCCTTCCTTCAATAATTTTCCTTCATTTCTCCAAAAAGCCAGGATACATGGTGAACGATAATTCAGTCAAGTACCGAGATGACAGACATGCATGGATGGGGCTTTCAGCAGCAAATGGATATCAACAGGGGTACAGCAGGCCTCATTATGGAAGTGGGAATGGAAGGCCTTTGTGATGGAGAATATTTAGGATTGGAAGCTCAGTTTGGGGTTGGTTTGGAGACTGAAATTATGAAAGGTCTGGTTCAGTCTGAGACAATAAAGAAAATACTTCAATTTTCAGCACTTTTCACAACTTCAGTGCACCCCAAAGCACTTTACAGCCCATTACATATGTTTCTAAGTGTAGTCACTGTTACAATACAGAAAACACAACATCTAATTGCACACATAAAGCTTTCACAAACAGAAATGTGATAATGATCAGATAATTTGTTTCAATGATTTTGATTGAAGGATAAATATTGGCCAAGATGTTGGTGAGACAACTCTCTTGTTTTTTTAAATATTATGCCATGGGATCTTTTACATTCACCTGAGAGGGGAGACAGGGCCTCATCATAACACCGTGTCTGACAAACAGCACTGCTCGTATAAGCAGTGGAAAATCAGCTTGGACTGCTCACATTCCTGGAAAGGGGCTTCAATTAATATTTTTTTCTGACTTAAGGGATAAGGGAGGCTAAGTAATGAACCAGAGCTGACAAGGGGTCACTATATCGGTCAAGCGTACAAATGCAACTGGTAGCATGATTATTGAATTCATGGTAAGGGCTCAAAATTCCTTCCCAAAATTTAAAATGAAAAAATTTATCATTTAATCACATTTGCTGTTTTTCTCATACATTAATTGATGGTGCATGAAAGTACTGTCCACTCAGTATTAATTACTCATCCCAAACTGTTCTGAGGGCATTAAGGGTAAAAGCTTCAGCATAGAACAAATGTGACATTTAAGACTAATGTCCTTTCTCTGAAGGTCAGTTGAATCCAGTAGCTTTCATGTTTTTTTTTCATCAGGTATTAGCTCATGTTTATAGAATTAAATTTTACAACTGCGAGGATCAAAAACTTTAGAGAGCAGGACTTTCCTGTACATTTTTTTACACTGTTGGGTAGATGCTCGTGTTGAAGCTATACTGGGACAACTTGGCTAGAAGTATAGCTAATTTTGGAGCACAAATCTCCAGTATTACAGCCAAATGTTTTATGGTTTCATAGCCTTAGCTGTACCCATACATTCATTTGTTTCTTGAAGTTATGTGGAGTGAATCAAATTTATTAAAGCTTGGCATTTGTGATTGTAGGCACCTCAGGAAGAGACCAAGGTGAGTCAGTCACTCACTTGGCTGAAGACTGTTGCAAATGATTCAGCCTTTTCTTTTTCACTCATGTGCTGTACTCTGCCATCACTGGGGATGAACATGCTACTGGGACCTCCTGGGTCTAACTAATAGAAATTAGTTACCTACACCCACTACCATGCACGACGGGATTCAGCAAGGCTTTGATCCATATTGTCAGATTGTTTAGCTCTGTCTATCACATGCTTCTTCTGCTGTCCTGTTACTGCATTGCCAGATTGGCACCTCATTTTCACATATGCCTGGTGTATTCCTAGTATGCTGTTCAACAATCCTCATTGACCTGGCTCAATAGTAATGATGGAGCGAGATATATGATGAGCGATAAGCAGGTAGCATTTTTACTGAATGAAATTTCAGATTTGTAGTGAGCCTTTCAGACATCCAGCTGAGGAATGATGAGACAATGGCCTGGTAATGACTTCAATGAGGCCCATGAGGTTGGCGTCTTGGAGTATGAGCTCCCTGATTGAGGTTCCGAAGGCACAGTTAATGCCTTCCATGCTTGCCGGGCACCGTTGGGACTGGGATGTATTATTGACCCCTTTAATCACACTTTAGTTTGATATATTAAGTTTCATTTTTGTTTTGAACAGAGGCAAAAGAACAAAGAAAATTACAGTACAGGAATAGGCCCTTCAGCCCTCCAAGCCTGCACCAACCATGCTGCCTGACTTAACTAAAACCCTCTATACTTCCGGGGGCCATATCCCTCTATTCCCTGTCTGATTCATGTACTTGTCAAGATGCCCCTTAAAAGTCACTCAATATCCACTTCCACTAATTCCCCCAGCAACAAGTTCCAGGCAGCCACCACCCTCTGTGTAAAAAAATCTATCTCATACATCTCTTTTAAAACTTGCCCCTCATACCTTAAACCTATGGCCCCGAGTAATTGACTGTTCCACCCTGGGGAAAAGCTTCTGACTCTACACTCTGTCCATGCCTCTCATAATCTTGTGGACTCATATCAGGTCTCCCCTCAACTTCCATCGCTCCAGTGAATACTGACTAGCTTTCAAAGCGCTGCTTCTTTGTCAGGAGCCTGACGACGGAGTGGCACTCCGAAAGCTAGTAGTTTTTTTTACCAAATAAATCTGTTGGACTTTAACCTGGTGTTGTGAGACTTCTTACTATCTTGAGGATTTCCAGGGCTACTGACATCCCAGATTCTGACTATGTATGCAAAACACTCTTAGGAGTGGAATTGAGTTTGTAAATAAAGAAATCTGGCAGAGGGACACTGACTCCAGGGGAGTCATTTTAGGTCTCCTCTGTACTGTATGATTCCATGATGAATGACAGGTTTTATCTTATCTAGTTAGGTAAAGGAAGAGGAAATAGTACCTACTTTAAGATCTATCATCTTCTGTTGGTTTTCGTTGGTTAGTTGTTCAGTGATTACAGCTTGTTGCTCATTCTCCTGCTGAAGCTTGATAACTTTGTGATGAAGTAGTTCCAAATCTTTTGAAGTTCTTTCATTCAAAATCTATTAATGAGCAGAAAAAAACAATCGATTGAAACAAAAAAGTAACTATCTCTAAGTTAGACAGAATTTACATTCTGTTTACAACAGATTTTAAATTGCATTTCCTACATTACAACAGTGATTACACCTCAAAAGTACTTCACTGGCTGCAAAACCCTTGGGGGCATGGTGGCATTGAGGAGCTTGATATAAATGTCAGTCTTTTTTTAAATTGACTTCGGTGAGGACTGGGTATTGGAGTAGGTTGATTGCTGGCCTTTTGTTGTTTAGATCTAGGTTTGAACACAGCTCAGACCATTGAAGATGCCATGTGAAGAGGTTGGGCCCTCTCCTCCTGTTATGAGAGAGACCACAGCACAAAGCTTTGCTACGTTGCCAAATTCCATTCCAATTCTGACACAGATTTGATGGCCAGATGACCTTTTTCCATAATCTGTGTCCTAGTGCTCTCTGAAATTGTGTTCCTACATGCCTTATGCAGGAATTGGGAATGCCATTGCAATGCAGTGGAGAATATCTTTCTAAGATTAAGTTGTGGCATATTGGGTGAAATCCTACCAAAAAATGGCAATGACTGAAAACCAGCATGTTTCTCTCCAAGGACACAGGCAGGTTTTCTGGCCAGATCTTATGGCACTTTATCAAAAAAAAGGTGGGTGTGTTTCACATCATTATGTTGAAAGGTGGACAATCCAGCAAAGCCCACTGCACTGAGATCAGGGTGCCATTTTTAAAGGCCACCTGTAATCACAGCAAAAAATAATCTCTCCCCCACTCCATAGGTCTCAGGATCTCCCATACCCCTACCCCTCCATATCAGAGCTGGATTGTGCTCCTCCCCCCCCCTTCCCCCCCACCAAGGTCTGGCAAAGTGAAATATATTATATTCTGAAACTCATTCTACTGTATCTAACCTGAGAGTACTCAGTGCCAATTCTTGGCATCTCAAACAGAAACTAAATCATTTAACTTTCCAGAGCTCAACATTCACAAAAATCATCAAAAGATTACTCACTATTTTTTGGATGGAAGTTGCTTTCAATTGATCAACAAACCCATCCCTTTATGAAAAGAATTAGTCTAATTCTCAATGTTGGAAAAAATTTGCCTTGGTTGCCATCCTTTGAAAAATTAATGAGAGTTAAATAAAGTATTGAAAATTGAGAAATATCATAGCTATAAAGGCTATGAATACTCAGAAAGCAAAAGTAGGTAAGTAAAGACAAAAAAGTGGAGAAGACAGAGTAAAAAGGATAGAAGAAAGAGAAGTCATGGGATGGAGAAGAGAGTTAGAAGTGTGGAGAGCGAGAGGAGAGATCTAAAAAGGGACAAAAGAAGGGAGAAGTAGAAGGAGTGTCAGACAAGAGTCAGCAGAGGAGAGTCAGAGGAGAGGGAAAGGAAAAGGGGGAGGGGGACAAAAGAGAAAAGTAAACTCTGCCATAATGTGACCAAAAAGCTATGTATTTGCCCCTATGTGTTGGTCTCCTGGATCACTGCAAAGTTGGAAAAGGCACAGTTCCAGTGCATGTCATCAAAGCCTCTATGAATTATTGGTCACCAATCTCCCATGACCGTGCAACTTTTAGTCACTGAAAACGTAACTCATTGCAATCATTGTTAGTGGGCACTGGCACGACACGTCACCTGGATTATTTTTATACTCATAAGCTTATCTATTTGGAAACTTTTGCACCTGCTGTGTTTAGAGTACAGCCAATGCCCACAGTTGCTGTTGTGAGACAATCTTTTACAGATGGTTTCACTGAGAGGGCATTTCCCTATTGTTCTGCTCTGTAGTGTTAGCTCTCCACCTCCAAAGACACTACACCTATGCTGAAAACATTGTCAAAATGAATATTCGTAATTATTATCCTCTACATCTTTAATTAGTTAGTTTGAAGGTTGCAATATTGTTAGGAGATTGTGTTCTGGTTACCTTTTGTTCCTTGAGTTGCAGATCCAATTTCTGGTAGTCATCTTTAGCTTTTTGTTGTTGTAACATCAATGACTTGATCTCAGCTTGATTGTCATCCAGTTCTCCCTTCAAACGCGTCAGTTCTTTCTGAAGCTTCTCCTTCCGTCGCATCTCCCGGGCAATCTCATTCTCTCGCATCTGTATATCATGCTGAAGCTACAGTCAAAAAATTGATGTAGGCAGGAATGGGTATGGAAAGAAATATGCATTAGAGCTCTGACAAAAACATGTCCAATTAAGGCTAAAGAATTGTCTTTAAAAATCACAGTGTTTCAGTCGAAACTGATAATCTAATAATAAGAATTATACATACTTAATGTTATAGACACTGTAGAGCACAACAATAAGTAATCTCTTTTCAAAGCTTGAAGATTTTTTCTTTACTTTTCCATTAGAATATTCCATTCCATAAATACTTTTCTATCAATGTTAGATTTCAAAATCCACATTAATTTGTTTTTACTGAATCAATCTTACTCCACTGAGTGAACTGGCTGAATTGCAAGTTACCTAGAGTTCCACAACATCAGAACATTTTTGCTTTACAATTATAGTCAATATAATTCTAGTTAACGATCATAAATCAGTGGATTTATCAGTGGATTTACTTGGATCAGTAAATTTGCAGATGATACTAAAGTTGGTGGTGTGGTAGATAGTGAAGAGGGGTGTTTTAGTTTACAGAGTGACTTGGACAAGTTGCAGAGCTGGGCCGAGAGGTGGCAAATGGAGTTTAATGTGGAAAAGTGTGAGGTAATGCACTTTGGCAGGAACAATAAATGTGTAGAGTATAGGGCTAATGGTAGGGCTCTTAATAGTGTTGAGGAACAGAAGGATCTTGGTGTATGTGTCAATAGATCCCTGAAAGTAGGCAGTCAAGTGGATAAAGTTGTTAAGAAGGCATATGGAGTCTTAGCTTTTATTGGTAGGGGGATTGAATTTAGGAGCCGCAGCATCATGTTGCAACTGTACAAAACTCTAGTGCGGCCGCACTTGGAGTATTGTGTGCAGTTCTGGTCCCCACATTATAAGAAAGATGTGGAGGCATTGGAGAGGGTACAGAGGAGGTTTACCAGGATGTTGCCTGGTATGGAGGGCAGGTCCTATGAAGAGAGGTTGAAGGATTTGAGGTTGTTTTCGTTAGAAAGGAGGCGGCTAAGAGGGGATCTTATTGAAGCATATAAGATGATTAGAGGTTTAGATAGGGTGGACAGTGATAGCCTTTTTCCTAGGATGGAGAAAGCTAGCACGAGGGGACACAGCTTTAAATTAAGGGGTATGAGTTATAGGACGGATATCAGAGGTAGGTTCTTTACTCAAAGAGTGATTAGGAGTGGAATGCCCTGCCTGCAGCTGTTGTAGATGCGCCAAGTTTGGTGGCGTTTAAGAGGTTAATTGATAAGTATATGGAAGAGAAGGGAATGGTTTAGTTTGGAGGGGCATTGCTTTTTATTTTGGTCGGCACAACATCGAAGGCCGAAGGGCCTGTTCTGTGCTGTATTGTTCTATGTTCTATGTTCTATAACTTGTTGTGAATATCTGAATCTATGATTCAAACATTTGTAAAAGTGTAACAGTTAATGTTGTATAACATATAGGTTGGGGATTAAATTGATAAATACAAAATAAATATAAAAACCTGACGAAAAACCAAACAAACATCATTGAAGTGAATGCAATTCAAACAAGTAGTGGTTAATTACATTTATAAGATAGCTTATGCTTATTGTACAGAATTAAAATAAGTAGTAAGAGTACTTGAACGATGAATCTTTGAACTTATAATGGAGCCAAAGAGCAAAATCTTCTATTCTTATATCTACGTCCAGTGGCAGGCACAGAACTGAGAGTAATTCCCTCTTAGGGGTGCGTCAGGATAGATGGTGCTCAGTGCAATCTTGCACTGGTCAGCTCATTGAATATGCAAGACATTCACCTGTTCTCAAAGAGGAGCCAGGCAGGGAGTCACCATCCCTAATGTTATCTCATAAGATCGAAGGTTCTGGCACCCTAGGTAAAGGGCTATCCCTTCCATCTTTACCCAGGCACTGCTCCACCCTTGCCTACTAACCTTTCCTCCGTTTCTTCGTCATCCTACATGCAACTTGCACTATCACCACCCAGTCTCAAGCAAAGGCTGGTATTTATAGATACTCCCCAATCTCAGCCTTAATCATCATAAGACCATAGACCATAACCATGGAAGAAGTCTACCTCGCCAGATCCATGCCACTTGTATACAATCATAAAAATGAACATTCTAATTTCTCACAGGTGGTGGAACTTAATTCCAACAAGACAGCCTTTTAATGAACAAGTATGACATGGTAATGCATGCAAAAGAACTTCTCAACATGGTTCATCAAAAAGCTTGAACCCCTTTCTTTTAACTCACTTTTAAAGCCCCCATAACAGAATTTCTATACATTATCTCAACTAATTTTTTGGCCTGGTACCAAATTACATTACCCTGCCTGCCATGTTTCTTGATGCTGGTGAGACCAACATTCCATGCAGAAGGTCGACCTTTATAGAATCATAGAATGGAAACATTACAGCATGAAAACAGGTCCTTCGAACCAACTTGCCTCCTATGCTCCAATGCTCCAGAAAAGAAAGTCCCAGTCTATCCAGCCTCTCCTTATAACTCAATCCATCAAGTCCTATTAGCATCCTAATAAATCTTTTCTGCACTTTTCTAGTTTAATAATATCCTTTCTATAATAGAGTGATCAGGACTGCACACATTATTCCAAGTGTGGCCTTACCAATGTCTTGTACAACTTCAACAAGACTTCCCAACTCATGTATTCAATGTTCTGACCAATGAAACCAGACATCCCGAATGCCTTTTTTACCACTTTGTCCAGCTGTGATTCCACTTCCAAGGAGCTATGAACATGTACCCTAGATCTCTTTATTCTGTAACTCTCTCCAGTGTCCTATCATTAACTAAGTAAGTCCTGCCCTAGTTCAATGTACCAAAATGCACCACCTCACAGTTGTCTAAATTAAATTCCATCTGCCATTTGTCAGCTCACTGGCCCAATTGATTACGATCCTGTTGCAATCGGAGACAATTTTTTTCACTGCCCACTAAGCCACCAATCTTGTTTCATCTGCAAACTTACTAACCATGCTGCTATGTTTTCATCCAAACCATTAATATAAATGACAAATAATAGCTGACACAGCACTGATCGCTGAGGCACACCACTGGTCACAGGCCTCCAGTTTGAAAAACAACCCTCTACAATCACACTCTGGCTTCTGTCAAGAAGCCAGTTTTGCATCCATTTAGATACCTCACCCTGGATCCCATGGGATTTAACCTTATGCAACAACCTACATGCAGTACCTTGTCAAAGGCCTTGCTAAAGTCCATGTAGACAACATCAACTGCACTGCCCTGATCTACCTTCTTGATAACCCCTTCAAAAAATTCAATCAAATTTGTGAGACATGGTTTTCCACTCACAAAGCCATGTTGACTGTCCCCGTCAGTTCCTGCATCCCTAAATGCCTGTAGATCCTGTCTCTCAAAATACCTTACCCACATAGATGTAAGGCTCACTAGCCTGTAGTTTCCAGACTTTTTCCTATAGTATTTTAAATAAAGACACAACATTTGCCACTCTCCAGTCTTCAGGAACCTCAACCTGACTTTCGATGATTCAAATATCTTGCCTAGGGTACCTGCTTCCCACAGTGTCCTGGGATACACTTCATCAAGTCCCAGGGATTTATCTACCTTGATGCACTTTAAGACTTTCAGTACCTCCTTCTCTGTAATATGTACTGTCCTCAAGATATCACTATTTATTTCCCCAAGTTGCCTAACATCCATGCTTTTCTTAATAGTAAGTACTGATAAAAAATATTCATTTAGGATCTCATACATCTCTTGTCGATCCGCACACATCATCTTGTTGATCCTTAAGAGGCCCTACCCTTTCGTTTGTTACTCTTTTGCCCTTTATGTATTTGTAGAAGCTCTTTGGATTCTCCTTTGTTTTATCTGCCACAACAATCTCATGTCCCCTTTTTGCCTTCCTGATTTCTCTCTTAACTCTATTCCTACACCCCTATACTCTTCAAGGGATTCACTTGATCCCAGTTGCCTACGTAT
Organism: Sphyrna mokarran; assembly: GCA_024679065.1. Taxonomy (NCBI): domain Eukaryota; kingdom Metazoa; phylum Chordata; class Chondrichthyes; order Carcharhiniformes; family Carcharhinidae; genus Sphyrna; species Sphyrna mokarran. Next base: position 13,006,739 of record JAGIQG010000017.1, on the reverse strand, counting down.
GTAATGTGCCTCTTTCTTCTTCTTGACTAGGGCTTCAGTATCCCACGTCATCCAGGGTTCCCCACTTCTGTCAGCCTTGCCCTTCACTCTAAGAGAAATGTGTTTACCCTGAACCTTGGTTAACATATTTTTAAAAGCCTGCCATTTATCAGATGTCCCTTTGCCTTTCCACAGTCTCCTCCAATTAATTTTTGGAAGTTTCTGCCTGATATTGGCCTTGTCCCAATTTAGAACTTTAACTTCTAGGCCGGACCTACCATTCTCCATAGTTATCTTAAAACTAATAGAATTATGGTCACTGATCCCAAAGTGATCTCTCACTACCACTTCTGTCCCTTGTCCTTCCTCATTTGCCAAGAGGAGGTCAAGTTTTGCCCCCTCTCTAGTCAGGCATCCACATACTGAATGAGAAATTTCTCCTGAATATACTCGACAAATTTCTCTCCAGCCAATCATTTAATACAATGGCTGTCCCAGTTAGTGTTGAGGAAGTTAAAATCTCTGACTATTACCACCCTATTTTTCTTGCAGCTATCTGTAATCTCCTTACATATCTACTCCTCACTTTCCAGGATTGGGGCCTTTAGTACAACCCTATTAAAATGATTTTCCTCTTTTTATTTCTCAGTTCTACCCATATACACTCAGTTTGAAGTAAACAAGGTATTGCTGAAAAAAAGATGCGTCAAAGCTTATTATTTTGAACTTATCAGGACATTTCACAAGATTACCAGTATAAGAGGAAAATAACACAAAGGAAGTGACTGTTTCCCAAGGAATGTTAAGGCAGCAGACATCTAATCAAACAGGGTTTCCTTCTCCAACAACAATATGCCTGTTAGAAGCAGTGAATATGTGACACCTTCATGAAATCCAGGGATCTCCAAACTGAATACCGTCTGTGTTCTAAACAATCTAAACCGCTATGACTCTATGACTCTAAGACCATGATACGTTCCATCATGGAATAACCATCTGTTTTCCAAAATCTATGAAATTTTGACAATATCTCAAAGACATCTAATAGATAATCTTTCTTGTAAATTTCATTAAATTACAGTAATAGGTCAGAACATTCATCATCATCCAAGAGAAGGGTTTCCATCTCACACAACACTTGAGTTTTTACTTCCATCACAAGCTCACTTATGCTCAGTTTGCATTCTGCCTGAATCATTCAGCTCCTGCATCATTATAATCATTGTTCAAACATGGAAAATGAAGCTGAACCCTAGAGGTAAGGTGACAACAAGCCAAAATTTAACCAGTATAGCATCAAGGAGATCGAGCAAAACTGGAGTCAATGGGAATTGGGGGAAAACTCTCTGCTGGCTGGAGTTATCCCTGATATAAAGGGAGATGGTTGTGCTTGTTGAAGGTTAGTTATCTCAGTTCCTGGATATCATTGCAAGAGTTTCTCAGATTAGTGTCCTTGACACAACCATCTTTAGCTGCTTCATCAATGGCCTTCCTTCCATTTTAAGGTTAGAAGTGGGCATGTTCACTATTGATTGCACAATGTTCAGAACCTTTCACAACTCCTCAGATACTGAACGAATCCGTGTCCAAATGTAGCAAAACTGGACAATATCTTGGGCCAACAAGTGGCAAGTAACATTCGCACCACACAAATGTCAGGCAATGAGCATCTCCAACAAGAAAGGCATTATCATTGCTGAATCCCATACTATCAACTCCTTGGGGGTTACTAGCATTACCCTGCTTCTCCCGGTGTTCCCTCACTTCTCCTGGCATTCCCCCACTTCTGCCAGACTTCCCCCACTTTTCCCAATGTTCTCTCATTCTCCCGACCTATCCTCACTTTTCCTGGTGTTATCCCGCTTTTTCCAACATTCTCCCATTTCACCTGGTATTCCACCTATTCTCCATGCAATTCCCATTTCTACTGGCACGCCCCCTCCCTACTTCCACCCTCTCATTCTCGGCACTCTTCTCGGCAGGTACCCAGGCCCCACTCGGCTTCAAACCTCGCTTCAGGTCTCTCTTCCACACTCTTAAAATCATAGAATCCTACAATACAGAAGGAGGCCATTTGGCTCATTGAGTTTGCACCCACCACAATCCCACCCAGGCCCCATTCCCATAACCCTAAGCATTTACCCTAACTAGCCCCCTGACACAAAAGGTCAATTTAGCATGGCCAATCCACCTAATGCACACGTCTTTGGAGTGTGAGAGGAAACCGGAGTACAGAGGAAACCCACACAGACATGGGGAGAACATGCAAATTCCAACAGACAGTAACCCAAGCCAGGAATCGAACCCAGGTCCTTGACGCTGCGAGGCAGCAATGCTAACCACAGTGCCACCGTGCCACCCATTCTTCCACAGAGAATCAGAGGATTAAGCAAAAGGCAATTTAAGAGTTCCATAATGACAGCCAAAATACTACCATGAAATAACATTCCTATGTCTTCCCCCACAAGAGGATGAACGAAGGGAAAATCAAATCTCAATTGTCAAAATATCATTGCTGGCAGGCTGCGACAAAAAAACCAAAGTCAAATTTGCCAAATGCCTGAGATGTTGGGGAATGCAATCAAATTATTACCAACCTGGGCCATGTTCTGATTAGTCTCCTCTTTAAGACGCTCAAATTCTTGCTCATTGGCTGTCATCTCTGTCACTTTATTCCGCAAGGTGACCACCTCTTTGAGTAGCTCATCTCTATCTTTAGTCAGCTGCTCTTGGATTTTCAGCATATCGTTAACACTGTACAATGCAAAACACAAAAGATTTCATTTATCTAAGAAACATAGAATCATAGAAAATAGGACTGACTAATGACAGGCCATTCAGCCCCTCGAGCCTGCTCCATTATTCAATATGATCATAGCTGATCCTCTGTCTCAACACCATGCTCACACTTTCTCCCCATACCCCTTGAAACCTTTAAAGTCGAGAAATCTATTTCCCTCTTAAATGTATTCAATGGCTTGATCTCCACAGCATTCTATGGTAGAAAATTTCACAGGTTCACCACTCTCTGAGTGAAGAGATTTCTCCTCATCTTAGTCCTACATATCCTATGCTGTATTCTGAGACTTTGACCCCTGGTTCTATAGGGATGTCATCCCTCCATTCAGTCTGCCCAGCCCTGTCAAAAATGTGCCCATTTCAATGAGATCCCCTATCATTCTTCTAAATTCCAGTGAATAAAGACCCCGTCAATCTAATCCCTCTTCATATGACAATCCTATCTAGGAATCAGTCTGGTGAACATTTACTGCACTGCCTGCAATGACAAGTATATCCCTTCTTGGGAAGGAAACCAAAACTGCACACAATTCTCCAGGTGTGGTCTCGTCAGAGCCCAGGAGGGGAATATATTCCATACTTGTTAAAGTCAAGAGCTTAAATATTTTCTGAACTGCAGAAAACAGAAGCTCATTTTACTCATTCTAAATACTCAAGCGAGGTGGATGCTAAAGAGACAATGCTACAAATATGCACTCCCAACATAGAGCCTCAAACTCCTACTCGACAACCGATAAACAGAAAGTCACTGACAGTGCCTAATGACCATAAATTAGTGGGGAAGCAGCAAGCATTTTACGGATATGCTGTCAGCAGGAAAGGTTCCCTGCTGGGAGAGCAATTTGTTCAAGTCAGCCTGAAGGTGCACAACTAAGAAAAAGACAACAATCTTTGACATCTACATTCAATTAGCCTTTTTATCTGCCCCACATCTTTAGACAGTTCTACAGAACAGGATAACATGACGAGGGAGGTCAATTATGGGCTGGTGAAACCATGTATTGGAGCGTCAGCCAAAGCATCATGAATTGATGGGATTCAGGCTTAATCTCCTAACTTCACTGAGGTTTCTTGAACTGGTGAATTGCAGACGCATCAGAGTATTGTGCCGACACCACTGAGGTCTTTCAGCGATTGTACACCAAGGGACTGGAAACCGTATAGATTCCTTTGGCTGTATGCCCAGTCTAAAATGTTGTGAAAAGCATGACTATTGAAATTGTATTTAGACATCTACTGTGTGGAGAAAAGGTGAAGTCTATTGCACTTTTCGTAATATTCAGTTTGAAATGTTTTGTCATATAATTCTACAAATTTTATAAATGAAGTATATTTTGGGAATAAAAAGACAGCGCTTCCTCCAGTCTCATCCCCCCCTCAACCTGCAGTGTGAGAAAGTGCCCAGGGCTTATGGGGCTGTTTTCATAGCTATCTCAGCTGGACAACTGTGACAAAGCTCTACCATGAGTCTTCTCACACTGTGATGAGGCTTGAAGATGGAAAAGGCTGGAGGAAAAGCTTGCAGCCGATCCATTATAACTTACTTCCAAAACAAGTTCGGGAGCAACGATGAAAGAAGCTCAAAAACTTGCTTTGACAACACGAGATGATTACATTTTGAAGGAAAATATATATCCAATATATATCTGCTGTCTTACCTGGACTGGCCTACTTTTGCCCCACAACAATTTGGTTGAGTTTTAAATGCCCATTGAAATGGCTGAGCAAGCAACTCAGTTGTATCAAATCACTAGAAAGTGTACGAGGAATGAAACTGAAGAGACCAACAGGCATTGAGATAAGCATCAGAAGTGGCACGTGTCATATATGACTCATAAGCTGAGTGGCAGACACAGGTAGGCAGTGGGGGTTGGCGAGGAAAGGGAGGGAAGAGGAGGAGGAGGAGGCGGGGAGTAGATGAGAGGGTTGATTGTGGTAAGTGGTAACAATTGGATGTTTCTTTGCTCAGGTTTGACCTGATTCTATGAAATTTCATGGGATCCAAATTTAATGTTGAGGACTCCTAGGGCAATACCATCTTGACTATATATCACTGTGCACGCCTTCGGCCGAGTATGTCCTGCTGGAAGGATAGGAACAACTGGGGGATGGGAGGGAGAGAGAGCATGGGACATTATCTGTAAGATATAGTTCCATGTGAGTCTAAAGCCCTGTCAATGCTGCAATGTCCTCTTTACTACCAACTGGGGGCTTATGCCAAAAATGGGAGAGTTGTCCCACAGACTAGTCAAGCAACAACCTGACATAGTCATACTCACAGAATCATATCTAAAAAAGGTAGTTATTTAGCTGCATTGATGACTTTTGAGATGCAGATTAGACTAAGTAGCAGGATGAAATGGATACTTTGTTAAGCAAATTTACTTCAGTAAGGCATTTGATAAGGTGCACCATGCAAGACTTCTTGAAAAAGTGAGAGGGTATGAGATCCAAGAGGCTTTGGCCTTGTGGATCTGGAACTGGCTTGCCTGCAGAAGGCAGAGAGTGGTTGTAGATGGTCTTTTTCTGCATAGAGGTCAGTCACCAGTGGAGTGCCCCAGGGATCTGTTCTGGGACACTTGCTGTTTGTTATTTTCATAAATGATCTGGATGAGGAAGTTGGGGCATGGGTTAGTAAGTTCACCGATGACACGAAGGTTGGTGGTGTTGTGGATAGTCTGGGGGGATGTCAGAAGTTGAAGCATGACATAAATAGGATGCAACACTGGGCGGAGAAGTGACAGATGACTTCAACACGGATAAATGTGTAGTGGTCCATTTTGGAAGATCCAATGGGATGAAGGAGTACAATATCAAGGATAGGAATCTTAGCAATGTTGAGGAGCAGAAGGGTCTTTGGGTCTGGGTCCATAGGACTCTGAAACTGGCCTCACAGGTGGAGGATGTGGTCAAGAAGGCATACGGTGTACTGAGAACGGGGAGGTTAGGCTGAACTTGTATAACTCATTAGTTCAATCTCAGCTGGATTATTGCATTCATTTCTGAGTGCTGGACTTTTGGCGGGAAGTGAAGGCATCAGAGAAGATGCAACAAAAATTTATGAGGATGGTTCCTGTGATGAGGAACTTTCAGTTATGATGATAGTCTGGAGAATTTCAGACTATTTTCCTTAGAGAAAAGAAGGCTGGAGATTTAATAGAGGTATTCAAAATTTTGAGGGGTGAGGACAGCGTAGATATGAAAAAAGTGTTCCTACACATAAAAAAGGACTGAGAGTGAGAGGAAAATGATGTAAACAATTTGTAAAAGAAGCAAAATTGGAATGGGGAGAAAGAATTCACAGAGCATAGGTTTTGGATTGCACTGCCTGAGATTGTGGTGGAGATAGGTTCAATTTGTAAAAGAAGCAAAATTGGAATGGGGAGAAAGAATTCACAGAGCATAGGTTTTGGATTGCACTGCCTGAGATTGTGGTGGAGATAGGTTCAATCGAAGTATTCAACAGGGAATTAGGCTGTTATCTGAAAATGAAAACAAAATGTGCAACACTGCATGGCATTAGGTGATTTATTCATTTGAAGAGACAGTGCAGATATATGGGCCAAATGGCCTCCTTCTGCACCATAACAATTCTGTGACCACTGTGAAAACAGAAAATGCTGGAAATACTCATAAGGTCTGGAAGCCACATGTGCTGAGAGAAACACAATTACTACTTCCGATTGACAACCTTTCCTCAGGACTGAAAGAAGTTAGAAATGTAATAGGTTTTATTAAGCAAGTGAAAGGGGAAGGTGTACAAAGAACAAAAGGCAAGGTCAGTGAAAGGGTGGAAGACAGGGGTAGTAAAAAACAAAGATGTTCCAGAGAAGGCGTGAATGAGAGAACGTTGGACAGCTGCAGCTCAAAAGCAAAAGTAAATTCTCTACTGCCAAGGAAATTCTATCCAATAGTTGATACTGCGCCAGGGCAACATCAAACTCATTGCCTCATTCAATGTCAAGGTAAAGATGTGTAATAGCACTGAACAAAATCAGCATTATAAATATAGTGACCAGATACTTGGAGACAAATATACCATTCTCCCTTCCCTCACTATATATAGGAGGTTGTTGCAAAGATGTATTGAGTATCCTCAGAACTTGCCTATGTTCTTGCAGTTAAATGCACCACCGCCCCTTTTTGTTTTCTGAAATATAGCATTCAATTAAAGTACAGCAACCATCACCAGACAGTTAGAGCTACTTAGCTGACATGTTCCTTGAGCACAGCTCAAGATTAAGGGCAGCTTAATGTTCTCAACATAAAACCAACCGTTCCCCGTAATTATTTTAAATTGAGTTCTCACTCAAATTGTGTCTCTGAATGGTGTAAATTCAAGCGCATAATTTCAGATAGTTTTGAGCTGTGTTGAAAGCATCACGGAATGCTGAAAGCCAACTATAGCTTTTCATGGAATCACGGAATGACATAGCATAGGAGAAGGCCATTCGGCCCGTCGTGCCTATATCGGTTCTTTGAAATGGCCATCCAATCAGTTACACTCCCTTTATTTTCTGCAAAGCCCTGTAAATGTCTTTTCTTCAAAAATTTATCCAACTCTACATTGAATGTCGTGAATGAACCTGCTATCATCACTGCATCCCAGCACTACAGTGAATTTTAAATCAAAACAATCACTACATGCTTTCTCTCCCTCACCTTCCCTCTGATTCTTTCTCTGACTTCAATCTGCATTCTCTAGTTACTGGACCTCCTGCCACTGAAACAATTTTCCCTTATTTTCACCACCTTATCAAACATAGGTTAGGGTGCAAAGAGTTGGGGGTAAGGTGGATAGAGGATTGGTTGTCTAATAGGAAGCAGACAGTAGGATTCAATGGGTACTATTCTGGTTGGCAGCTGGTGACTAGTGGAGTGTCCCAGGGATCGGTGCTGGGGCCTCAACTGTTTACACCAGGTTTAAATCCAACCAATTTATTTGATAGTAAAATTTACTATCAAATTTTGATTTACACTATCAAATAAATTGGTTGGATTTAAACCTGGTGTTATCAGACTTCTTACTGTGTTTACCTCAGTCCAACACCAGCATCTCTACACCATGCCTCAACTGTTTACCATATACATAGATGATCTGGAGGAAGGGACTGAGTGTAGGGTAACAAAATTTGCTGATGACACAAAGATGAGTGGAAAAGCAAATTGCACGGAGGGTGTGGAAAGTCTGCAGAGAGATCTGGATAGGCTGAGTGAGTGGGCAAGGACCTGGCAGGTGGAGTATAATGTAGCAAGTGTGAGGTTATCCACTTTGGTAGAAATAATAGTAGAAGGGATTATTATTTAAAAGGTGAAAAGCTGCAGCATGCTACGGTGCAGAAGGACCTGGGGATCCTTGTGCACAAATCGCAAAAACCCAATCTGCAGATGCAGCAGGTGATCAAAAAGGCAAGTGAGATTTTGACCTTTATAGGTAGGGGGATAGAATATAAAAGTAGGGAGGTCTTGTTGCAAGTATACAGGGTGCTGGTGAGGCCGCAGCTGGAGTACTGTTTTGGTCGCCGCATTTGCAGGAGGATATATTGGCCTTGGAGAGTTTGCAGAGAAGGTTCACTAGGCTGATACTAGAGATGAGGGGATTAGCCAATGAGGAGAGATTGAATAGACTAGGTTTGTACTCATTGAAGTTTAGAAGGTTGAAGGGGGATCTTATAAAGACATATAAGATAATGAAAGGGACGGATAGGGTAGCAGTAGAGAGATTCTTTCTGCTTAAAAGGGATAGCAGAACTAGACGGCATAGCCTCAAAATAAGGGGGGAGGGGGTGCAGTTTAGAACGGAGTTGAGGAGGAACTTCTTCACTCAAAGGGTGGTGAATCTTTGGAATTCTCTGTGCATTGAAGTGGTAGAGGCTACCTCACTGAATATAACTCATGGGTAGATAGGTTTCTGATAGATAGGGGAATTAAAGGTTATGGGGAGAAAACGAGTAAGTGGAACTGAATCACTTCAGATCAGCCATGATCTTATTGAATGGCGGGGAAGGCTCGAGGGGCTAGATGATCTACTCCTGCTCATATTTCTTATGTTCTTATAGAAACTAGAAGCAGGAATAGACTATACGGCCCTTCAAGCCTGCTCTGCCATTCATTTTGATCAAAGTAAAGTTAATTTATTAATCACGCTGTTCATCGAATTCAATATCCTGATTCCTTCTTTCCTCCCCATATCCCTTGATCCCTTTAACCCCAAGAGCTATATCTAATTTTTTCTTGAAATCAGATAACATTTTGGCCTCAACTACATTCTGTGGTAGTGAATTCCACACATTTACCACCTTCTGGATGAAGAAATTTCCCCTCACCTCAGTTCTAGAAGATTTACACCTTATCTATGACCCCTAGTTCTGAACTCCCTCACCATCAGGAATGTTCTTTTTATGTCTACTCTAACTCTATTGAATTTTATAAGTTTCTACGAGACCCCCTCAGTCTTTTAATCTCCAATGAATATAACTTTAACCAAATTAAGTCTCTCCTCAAATGACAGGCCTGGAACCAAAAGAGAAAATGCTGGAAAATCTCAGAGGTCTGGCAGCATCTGTAAGGAGAGAAAAGAGCCAATGTTTCGAGTCCAGATGAAACCTTCACCTCTATGGCAAGAACATTCTTCCCCAGATAAGGACCACCAAAACTACACACGTACTCTAGGTGTGGCCTTGCCAATGGCCTATACAATGGCAGCAAAACATCCCTATCCATTTACTCAAATCTTCTCACTATGAAGGCCAACGTACTATTTGCCTTTTTTACTGCCTGCGTTATCTGCAGTTTATTTTCAGCAACTGATGTTCGAGAACTCCAGGATCTCATTGAATATTCATCTCTCTCAACTTACACTTATTCAAGTAATAATCTGTCTTCTTATCATTGCTACCAAAGTGGATAACTTGGCATTGCAGGTTCTTGAAAGGAATTGGGCGGATACGGTAGCACAGTGATTAGCATTGCTGCTTCACAGCTCCAGGGACTTGGGTTCAATTCCAAGCTTGGGTCACTGTCTGTGTGGAATTTGCACATTCTCCTCTGTCTGCATGAGTTTCCTCCAGGTGCTCCGGTTTCTTCCCACAGTGCAAAGATGTGCAGGTTAGGTGGACTGATCACGCTAAAATTGCCCATTATTGACCTTAGTGTAGGGTAGAGGGATGAGTGGGTAAAATATATATGGATAAGGTGTTAGAGCCTCAGTGGGATTGTGGTTGGTACAGACTCGATGAGCCGGATGGCCTCTTTGTGTAGTGTAGGGATTCTATGATTCTATATCTATGAATATTACAGAGTGACTAATATAGTTAAAGCATAAAAAATCTATTCAATCAAACACGTCCTCCATACAGTCAGGTTGTCAGCCAACAGTCAGGGCTCTGAGACAACACACACAGGACTGGATAATTGGAGGTATCATGTCAGTAATTTTGTAGGAAAGTCACACACTGACGGCAAGATGAAGTGTGTTATTGGCTTTGAGAAATTCAATCAATAATGGTTACTTCGATTAAGTCAACTGCACCCAAGTAAAAGCAAGTGGGGGTTAAATTCTGAATTGGCAGATGGTGAAAAATAGACAGCATATTTATCTTCAGAGCTCTCAGTCATATAGACTCAAAATGTTAATTTTATTTCTCTCTCCACAGACGCTGCCAGATCTGCTGAGTCTTTCCAGTGTTTTCTGTTTTTATTTCAGGCTTTCTGCAGCTACACTATTTTGCTTTCAGAGTCATGGAGCTTTACAGCACAGGAAGAAGTCCATTGGCCTTTTATTTTGCTTTACTATTGAACAACAGATCAGTCATCAGTTGTACTTCTTTACAAAGGCAAATTACTGTGGATGACGGAATCTGAAACCAGAAGGGAAAATGCTGAAAAATCTCAGCAGGTCTGGCAGCATCTGTAAGGAGAAGAAAGGGTTGATGTTTTGAGTCCAGATGACCCTTTGTCAAAGCTAAAAGAGATAGAAAGTGGGAGATATTTATACTGTAGAGTGAAGGAATGAAAGATTCCCACATAGTCATAGCCACAAAAAGGAGAAAGGCTGCTAATGACAGCCTTATATAGAATCATAGAATTCTGTAGTGCAGAAGGAGGCCATTTGGTCCATCAAGTCTGCTACAACTTCTACCCATGCCTTATCCTTATAATTCCATGCATTTACCCTAACTAGTCCCCCTGAAACTAAGGGACAATTTAGCATGGCCAATCCACCTAACCTGTACACCTTTGGATTGTGGGAGAAAACCAGTGCACCCAGAGGAAACTCACGCAAACACGGGGAGAACGTGCAACTCCGCACAGTGACCTACACTGGGAATTGAACCCGGGTCTCTGGCGTTGTTAGGCAGTAGTGCTAATCACTATCCCACCGTGCAATTTGTAACATCTTTTCTGATTTCCATTTCTGTCGACATGAATGGAAGCAAAAATCAGAACAGCATGTAATGGGTAGCAGATTCACGATCACCCAGTTTACACTGTAGGCCAAAGTCAAAATTACATCAATATGATAGATATAACTTTTATAGTTGTTCTGGTTAAATATGTTTTTCAGTCAAGGTCGTCACTCATATCATGCTGACAGCTTGTGACCAGACATATATAATAACATTCCAATAAAGAAATTACAGTGAGAGGGAAAAAAAAATCAACCAACCTGCTTTCCTGTCCCAGTGATAGTCCAGCACCTTGCTCCACCAATCTGGTTAGGTTACTAATTTCCTGTTTTAAAGTGCGAATTGTCTCCTTTCCTCGCTTTTCCTGTTCAAGAGCTGAATCGACCATTTTCCAAGCCTTTTCAATTTCCTATTTATTTTAATAAAAATACATGGAACAGAATTAATCCAACCATGCAGTGATCCTCATTGTATTTTTTTTAAAAAAAGAGGAAACATCTTGATTTATATCAACGAAACCTCAAGATCAGTGAAAGAAGAATTATAGATTCATCAAATCCCTACAGTGCAGAAGGAGGACATTTGGCCCATTGAATCTGTACCAGCAGCAATTCCACCCCAGGGCTATTCTCTTAACTATATCCATTTACCCTGCTTGTCCCTCTGACACTAACTAAAGGGCAATTTAGCATAACCAATCCACCTAACCCGCACATCTTTGGAGTGTAGGAGGGAACTGGAGCATTCAGAAGAAACCCATGCAAATATGGAAACTCAGACAGTGACCCGAGGCTGGAATCGAATCTGGGACTCCTGGTGCTGTGAGACAGCAGTGCTAACCACTGTGCCATTCTTCTGGTCATTATTTGATTTTGATTTATTATTGTCACATGTATTAGCATATAATGAAAAATATTATTTCTTGTGCACTATGCAGACAGAGCATGCCGATCATAGAGAAGGAAAGGAGAGAATGCAAAATGTATTGTTACAGTCATAACTAGGATGTAGAGAAAGATCAAATTACCTTCCTTTGATACTTTTAGAAAAATTGCAAACATACTCCTTCAGAAAATCATATTCCATAGCCAGAAAGAAAAAGGCAAGTTATTGAAGGAGCTGACAAAAAATCTTATCACCTCCCAGTAAGTCACTGAATACTCTCAGACCCTCTCTCCTGAATACCTATCTCATTTATGTCTGATCATAGTTTGGCAGCCTAGTGAACCTAACTCTACTCGACAAGGTATTATACATTAGCATTTTAGTCACTGGACTTATAAATCAGAGCCCAGGAATTCAAAGAATTCAAATCTCTTTAGAGAAAGTTGAAAATTTATATTTAGAAATTAAAATGGTGATCCCAGTTAAAATGGCCATACTAGAGGGTAGAAACATGCCCGTTTTGAGGTGGGAAAATATCACAAAATCAGGCATGATGCTACAAGTGGGAATGACACCCATTTTCATGCCATTCCCATTTTTAGCAAAAAAAAGGCAAAATCAGGAGCCCGCCAAAATGTCAATTAGCACTTTTTTTGCTTTCATCACAATGCAATCAGCTCGTTTCACTTCCAATCGTCCCAGCTCACCTGCCTTAACCACCTCATTCGCTGCAGCCAATCAGTCAGGAAAACACCTCATGTATAAAAGTTGCATTTAAGCGTTTGATTAGTTAGGGTGTGTGAAGAGTTAAGTCTCTGCGTCTCTACATCCAAACTGCTCCATGCTGCTCGGGGGCGATGTTAATTGGCAACCATATTGCTTTTGGGCTGTGGGGGGAAGGCCTGCAAGTGTGTAGGGGGTTAAGAGGCTGCTGTTATTCACAAGGTCCAACACAAACTCTCAGCACGGATCCGGGTCAGAGTGCTGATCTAGGGTTTTGGCGCTGATTCTGTGTCCTAGTGCAGGCAACAGCAAGCACTGCTGCGAGTGGAGGGTGGGCTGGAAACTCTCTGAAGAGGTGGTGTTGCACCTTCAGAACATGCCAAGCACCACTGTCTTTGCCCACCACCAATGCATGGGTTCTGAGTGTATGTTTGTGATTTTGGTGGGGTGGAGATGGGGGTGCTGTGTTGCCATTTTGGGATCTGTGGGGGTTTATGGGGATGTGTGTTGTGGGGGCGGGGCGGGGTGGGGCGGGGGGGGGGGGGGGCGTCGAGCAGAATCCTTTAACTCTCCATGTCTTTCCTTCCCCAATTCATCCACCCCAAATGGAGCAGTTTGGATGTAGAGACGCAGAGACTTAACTTGACAAGATGGCTTTTGCAATGCAAACCATTGATCTTGCTGTCCTTTTGGTTGCTGCTGGAGTGAAGAGGCAGCGTAGTGGAATGAACTGCAGGCAAAGGAGGCCCCAGGCCTTATCACTTGCAGGAGTAAAGGGAGGAGGCAAGACCTGGCTGCCATTCATCCTGAGTGTGAGAACTCTTAGAGCCATAGAAAATTACCGCTCAGAAACAGGCCTTTTGGCCCTTCATTTCTTATGTAGCAGGAACAGGCAAAGAATGGATAACTATGTATGGTGAAATACGGATTAAGCTGTTGCAGCTAATGCATAGCCCATCATATTTCTTTCTCCCTGCCCCACTCCTTTTTTTGTAAAGATTAAATTCGAAGGACAGTAGTACACTATGTGGTAACGTAGTCCTGGAATCAATATGATCACGTGCTCTGAGTGTGTGGTTTTGCTGGTTGGCTGCCATTTTACTCAGTCTGGTGTTGGTGTGAATGACCTGAGGTGTTCTACAAATGTACTCAGTGGATGCAGGACTCACTCCATAGGCCTCCGGAGAAGTCTGCATATCCACTAGTGTAGCGCTCCTGTTTTGTAGGCCAAATGACTGGAGTCCTGTTGCATCATTTCAAAATTCAGTGGAGACAAATTGGCGAATGTCAGGGGTGTCTGAAGGAGGTCACATGGGGCTAAGTATCTCTTGAGCTTGACGATGACACTGTTACCATATTCAGCAGGTAACTGAGTTCAAACCACCTGGAATACAAATCGACTAAGGCTAAATGTTTACCATTCCATTCAATGACGTTAGCTGCTGAGGGATAATGAGAGGTTTGGATCTTATGTGCATGCAGCAGTGCTTTTGTTTGATGCTTTAATGCAATGCAAGGTGCACATCTGGAAACTTCCTTTTCCGTGACAGTGTACACGGAGGTCAAAACAGTGATACCTTGTCCCTGCATCCAGCCCAAGGTGCTCCTGGCGAAATTGTCATGTGTAATGTCTCTGAAGTTAAGTAATGATAATGAATCTCTGGACACGCAGTAACAATCCATTCTATATGGTCAGTTCATCTCTGATGGTGAAGAATGTACAGAGCTTGTGAGGAATCTCCCTTTAAGATTTCCCAGTTCCTCATGATGAGTGTCTGCATGTGCTTTCCATCTGTAACATATCATTGAGTCATTCTGTGAGAGGAAAGCACTTCGATAGTCATGAAGGATATGTCTTACTCATGATCTGCCTGGTGTGTAGTGGATAGAAATGCTTTCAAAAGGGCATCAGCCAAGCACAATGCCTTACCAAATTTGTAGACAGCGCTGAGATTGTAATGTTGCAGCTTTAGCATTACGTGCTGCAGTCATGTAGATGCAGTCTAAAGAAGCTTTTTCAAGTATTGTAGCAGCAATGAGGCTGAGAGTGTCTAATTGAGTCTGTTGAGGATCCCTGTGTGGTGCTCTTGCCAGCACCGTTAGACATCCTGGTGGAGGAGGTGACGAAGAGGTCCACTGACTTTATTATAATAGAAAGATAATTTGTTCTGCCAAGAAAACACAGTAAAGCGTGTTTGTCCATGGGGATAGCCACATGTCATACAGCCATTGTCTTGTCTGGATCTGGCTTTATACCATCGGCTGTGAGTAAATGACCCATGTAAGGAATCTGGTTGACCCCAAATCGGTATTTCACAGGATTAAGCTTTAGACATCTTCAGGACAAGATGAAAATCTGCATCATGTTCTTGCACAATACGATCCCAGACCAGGATTTCATCGACAATGAATTCACAGGGTTGGCCTGCAAAGAATTGCTCCATGCACCGCTGGAGGGCCTCACTGTCAGTGGAGATCACATTGAGCATATGAAGAAAATAGTGTCTGTCTACCGGAGACATTAATGCGGTAATTTGAGGATTCTTCATCAAGCAAGATATGCCAGAACACACATTTCAGATCCAGAAACCTAAAAATCGTAACATTTGGCATGCCTACAATTATCCATTCTACTGTCTTTGTAGCGTGGTTTGGTCTGAGCAGCATGACGTTCAAGTACATTGGGTCAATGCATATCCTGACAATGTAATCTTTCTTCACTGCTATCATGGCTGAAACCTATTCTCATCTATAGGAGTTATGACACCTAATATTGTCATCTGATGCAGCTCACTGTCTACTTTCTCCTTTATGGTTACTATTGTTCTTCTCAAAGCACAAACTGTTGGCGGTACCAAGTCAATAGTCTCATTGGTAAGCTACCAGTACTATGCCAACGATGTCACATTTTTCATAGCTGCAGCCTTGTGTTGCAGAACATGCACCTCTAGACCAAATTGGATGAGCCCCAGTTTGATGCTGTCTCAAAAGTCTATCAATGGCCTTACATTCTGGTCAACTACATGAAATTGAAAACTGCCCTTTGTGCAGTGCAATGTAGTTACACCTTCAGTGCTACATGCACTGTTGATCTGCATAAGCTACAAGGTCCACCTGTATACTGGGGTCTAATGCAGCATGGCTCTAGCTCCTGTAGCATTTGGCTAGAAAATATATTGCACTTTGCTCCATGTCAATCATTATCTTCAGTCTTGCATTGCTGCAAATCATGTTGAGGGTGGTGAAGATCTCACCCTTTCTATGACAGCGTCAACAATCTCACAATATTGTTGTTAGAGACTCAGTGGGTTTTGTTGCTTTGGCTGAGCTCCAATACATTCTCCTTGCTGATACTCCCATTCTTGGAAGATTGACCAACTACAACATGGGATCAATGTTGGGACTTTTGTTGTTTGTGTTTGATATTAATGATTTGGATGCTAATGTGGGAAACCCAATTGGAAAATTTGCAGACAACACAAAGATTGACCGAGTAATGGATGGTGTAGAGGTTGGCTATAATTTACAAACTGATATCAATGGCATGGGTTGATTGAGTGGGTGGTAAAGTAGCAGATGGATTTTAACACAGAGAAGTGTGAGGTGATGCATTTAGGGAGCTTAAACAATTATAGGGATCACATAATAAATGGGAATATACTAAGAAGAGTAGATGAAGTGAGAGATCTTGGCATATAAGTACACAGGTACCTAAAGGCAGCTGTTCAAGTAGATACAATTGTAAATGTGACAGTTGGAATGCATTCTTTCATTGGCAGAAGTATAAGATATAAACGTAAGGATATATTGTTGGTGTTGTATAAAACACTGGTGAGGACACAACTGGAGTGTTGTGTACAGTTCTGGTCACTATATAACAGGAAGAATATAATTGCTCTGGAGAAAGTACAGAGGAGGTTTACAAGAATGTTGCCAAAGCTAGAAAAGTGTAGCTATGAAGAGAGATTGGATAGATGGAATTATTTTCCTTGGTACAGGGAAGGATGAGGGGTAACGTGACAGCGGGTGTACAAAATTATGAGGAGAAGAGATAGAGTGTACAGGATAAAATTGTTTTCCTTGGTGGAGAATTCTAGATGTGGAGATGCCGGTGTTGAAATAAGCACAATAAGTCTCACAACATCAGGTTTATTTGGCTTTAACCTGGTGTTGTGAGACTTCTGACAGAGAATTCTAAAAGCAGGGGACATAAATTCAAGATAAGTGGTAATAGATATAGAGGGGACACAAGGAAGAACTTTTTTACACGAAGAGTGGTAGGTGTCTGGAATTCACTGCTGAGTTGGTGGTAGAGGCAGAGAGCCTAAATTCTTTTAATAAATACCTGGATCTACACCATAAGTGCTGTAAGCTACAGGGCAATGGACCAGGTGCAGGAAAGGGGGATTAGAATGGACACCTGGGTGTCCTCGGACTGGCATAGACAAGATGGTCCAAATGGACTCCTCCTGTGCTGTTACGTTTCTATGGCTGCGGCAGCGGAAGGCTGCTGCAGTTTTAATCTGCAGTGTTTTGCAAAATGTTTCCACTTGCCACATCTATTGCAACATTTGCCGTATGCAAAACATGACATTGTGTTCTGAGGATAATGGCCACTGCAGTTGGGGCAGGATGTGTCCTGTACAGTGAAAACTTCTGTTGCCCACATAAATCTCTGCTGTTATTTTTCTGACTGTTGGTTTAACGTGCAGATGCTTATAGCTGTTTGTGATGTTAAATCTTTCCCTCTCAACAGCTGGTTCCAGAAAAGATTGCTATGGATCCTGCAGACTATTCAAACCCTGATTAGTTCATCAATCAGAGTACCAAATGTGCGATTCTTCACTAAGATTTTCAAGGTTGACGTATGCATAAGATTGTATTGATTCATCTGCTCTTTGGTTTGTCAAGTATTATATTTTTTCACTGGAAGACGAATCTTCTCAAACTTACTTGGAATTATTTGGCAAATTACTTGTGCCATGCTGCCAACTTCTGACACCATGTAAAAGTGTTGGGTTCTCAAACACTGGCAACAAAGACTTGTAACAAACAATACTTGTTCGCCAGCTGAGCAACTGCTCCATGCTTATCTCTTCGCATTCCGGGAAGAACTCTTGTGCGCATGACCCTTTTTGGGGCCGCATTATCATGTGACCACTCGGTCCACGCACACCAACTACTATTGACGTTAACTGCTCTCTGAAGTGGCCTGACAAACCATTCAAGTTGCATTCAGGGCAGATGGTAAGGGGCTATAACTTCCACCACTGCCAGCAGCACCCAAAATCTGAAACTGAATAGAAAAAAAGGGTTCCACCAACTAACTCAGCTATGTGAACAACAGCAAGGGAAATACAAAATGTTCTACAGATGGCAGCTCACACAAATGTGATAACAGGCTCTGAAACAAGATTGTCAGCTACCTGCCACTGGTCTTGTTGAATTGAAAGAATGCAGCAGCAATCTTGTACATATACCAAATACATATTCAAGTTCAATGGTAAATACTTCTTTCTGAAGTACGTCTGTCGCACTGCAAGATAAGTGATTACTATATTCATATTATTATATATAATATATTAATAGCTACATTAATAGCTGTTTTAAGATTTCCAGCAGGATCACAATTAGATTAAAAAGAAAGAATTGCACTGCAATGAAAGTCACCAATCACAACCATATGATAACTGAGGAGAAAGCAGCAGAGCTGCTATGTGCTATAACTAGGCTGAGGAATTTTGATCTTCAGCAATAATAAAATAAACGCTAGTATTACAGACATAGTCAGAAAGCTAACTCACTGAGGTGACGTTGAGCAAACTGCAATCAGTTTATCTACCTTGCAACTCATACAAGAAGTTTTTACACTGTCACAGCAGGAAAGACCAGTCATGTGGACCTGGGAGGACAAGATGGTGCATGTTTTGAGGATTAGCTTTTTATTTCCAGGTTGTGATACTATATTGATAAAGGACCTTCTGATGACAGAAAATCCATTATTTTTCAACATCAAAAATGCGGATACACAATTAAAAAAGAAAAGAGAATGTTAGAGCATGTAGTCGAAATGATGCAGTATGAGTGTACACAAGTTGTGCAGACAGATTGAAAAGATGTCAGAGCACCCTTGGGAGTATTGTGTGCATTTATGGTCACAAAATTGAAAAAAACATATTTCATAGGTAAGGTTATGCAATACAGCAGAAGGAATGGTATAAAATTGCAGGGAGATGCATTTTGAAGAAACAAGTGCTTTAAACTGTTTAGTCAAAAGAGAAAGATAAATGAGAACCTTGCTGGGTGTATAAAATATCCAATGAGTTAAATTAATCGAATCCAGAACATAACCTCAATATGCATAAGGTCAGAGCATATACAAGTTAATTCAAAGAATTTTAATTTAAAATAGATCATAATAAAAAAAAACTGAAGGGAAATAAGGGTTTCAAAAAACCCAGTCAAGTTTGAAATGTGATTGGATGTTACGTGGATAAGTTCCTTTCTCTCCTCAACATTTTCTTAAGTTTCTAAGAAGGAATTTTACATTTTCTGATCCAATAAAAATACCCATAGATATGAAGAAGGTAAATTAAAGGAATAGATCAAGGATATCGACCAACTGAGCTGTGTGGAGAAAATGAGCTCATGTCCTTCAGGTATGAAAATGCATCTGGGAAATAATGCGTCAATGTTACACAAATATTCAGTGAAGGTTATGAAGCAGTAAAGGAATCTGTACCACATAATAAATAAAGGATTAAGATTCATAAAGTGTTCTGATTTATTGTCTGTATAGTACAATGTAGAGCCAAAAATGCAATGCTTAGTTTATATTAGATCTTGTTAGATCTTGATACATTTGGGTCTTGTTTTGGTCTACACACTCAGCAAGTGATACTGGGGCCCTAAAAAATGCAGAAAGCTTAACATAATAATTCCCAGTCTTAGGATTCCTAGTTATTGGAATGGGCTCAGTCAAATGGGAGGGATCCTCTATGACAGTCTGGTCCATTCCTCAATCACTCCCAACGCCTTGCCCTTTTCTCATGGCAATTTCCATACCATTGCAGCACCTGTAGCACCTGTCTTGTTACCTGCTCTCTCCTACCGCCCAAGATCCAAAACACACTTTGTCAGTGAAATAGCAATTTACTTGTAATTCTTTCAGTTTAGTGGTGTGGTGTCCTCTTCATTGGGCAGGATAGTTGCTTTGTTAAACACATCTGCTCTCTGCGTAAGTGTGATAGCAAGCTTCCAATTGCTTGCTATTCTAATTCACCACCTTGCTCTCAGATTCATATTTGTCCTCAACCTGCTGCAGTGTTCCACTGAAGCTTAACACAAGCTTGAGAAACAATATTTCATAGACAATTTCCAGACTTGTGCACTCAACATTTGAATTCACCAATTTTAGACTAAGAATTCTGTCCTATATTTTGACTCTTTTTTTTGCAATGTACCTGTTTGCATATTTTTTTACAGCACTGTTCATCAGTCCCTTTGCCTATTGCTCCGTAGCATCTTTGTCATGCAATCTCTCCCACCCTATCTCAGACTTTCCCTTTTGTACTTCCTCTCCCTTTTCTCTTTTACAAGCACAAAAGCCACTGGACTTTTACATTCCTTCACTTGTAAGAAGAATTATATTTGACATGAGACATTAACTCTGTTTTTCTTTTAATGATAATACCCCGTTAAGTATTTTCAACATTTTCTGTTTATATTTCAATCAAATGGGAATTCATTGGGAAAATGTCACAACATGGACTGAATATTTTAAATATGATTAAGCAGATAAATTCCTTTCTGGTAGATTATTTGAACTGGTGAAGATGGGTAAACTAAGGGACACAAATATGAAATACAAAATAGTTCTGTTAGATATCAAGAGGAATTTACTTTTCACAAGAGTCATTAGACAGGATTTTACGGCCTCGTTTGTCCCAAAAGTATAAAATCTTGCCCAGTGTCAACGGACTTTTCCATGTTCCGCCCCTCACCCAGTCCAAATCCTGTAGTAGTTGGGGCAGTAAAATTCCAACTATTGAGTTCGGGAAGCCACCAAAGCATGGCTATGTATATGGGTTTCTGCGGTCATTTAAAAACAGTTGGACATACAAGAAGAGGACGCGTTGAATTACAGAACATAGATAAAGGGCACTATTAGTGATAGCATCAGTTACTGCAACTTCCTGGATTTTGCTTCATTGTCCTTGGGAGTCAGAGACAAATTTCCCAGTGAGTTTTTTCTTAAATCAATCTCAGGATTTTTAATTTGATATTTTTCTCTCAACAGGAAATTGGGTAACTGGGGAAAATGGTGCAGATGAAGTTTACCCCCATTTGGATGGGGCGGCTTGAAGAACTACGTGGACACCTGGAAATCTTTTCTATAAGATAGCCAGAGAAATAACTGAAAATATTTAAACTTTTTTACAACTCAAAAAATGCTATCAAATATTGCTTGTGTTTCCAGATGTTCCACGGGATGGATTCAAGTCATGAGCATCAACAGTGCAGACAACCACAATGGATAAGGCCACCTTATTCAATAGCTTTGAGTTGCTGGCTCTAGACTTTCATGTCAATGCCAACTCCACACAGTCTGTCAATGTGGAAAATTGGATATACTGGAAAATTGAGAGAGAATAAAGGTTCAGCACCATGCGGAGCCTCCGCCAATACTTCTCCAGAGATCCACTGGAAAAATCTCTCTCAGCCGCTCTGCCGATACTTACACGAGCCCATCTTTATTAACAACCATGCCTCCAAAGGCAAAACTGCAATATAAACAAACTGTTTGGATAAACTTAAAGGCAAAATGATGCTTTTCCTTACTAATCTTGTGATTCCTTTCTTAATTACTGTGACACTAGTTCATCATTATGTATTCATGTGAAAACACTGCAAGCTAAATTAAACTTTCTAGAGTTCTCCCTAAGCACTTGCAAAGCAATAAGTTATCTCACAGAGAACAACTTATTACCTGGCCAGATGCCTGATTGAAAGTTGAACTTTAGTATGGGCTAAGTGGAACTGGAGGAACAATGATGATATACACGTATTTTAAATTTGAGAATTTGCTGAGTTGCCAATCTGAAACATGTGACCAAGCTGCGTATTGGTTTGTTTGTGCACCAATTTACCTGCAAATTGTGACATTTTGAGATAAGTCTACTGAGAAACAGAAACATAGAAACCCTACAGTGCAGAAGGAGATCATTTGATCCAACGAATCTGTACTGACAACAATTCCATGCAAGCTCCATCTCCATAATCCCACATACTTACTCCACTAATCCCTCTAACCTACACATCCCAGGACACTAGGGACAATTTAGCATGGACAATGCACCTAACCCCCCCACATCTTTGGACTGTGGGACTGGAGCACCTGAAGGAAACCCACACAGAGAATGTGCAAACTCCACACAGGCAGTGACCCAAGTCAGGAATCGAAACCAGGTCCCTGGAGCTAGGAGGTAATAGCGCTCAGCACTCTGTCACTGTGACACCCACACAGGTACACCCTGCGTTTCGCAGACAAATCAGTATAGACCAAACCCGCCGCAATATTGTCACAAACCTCACCTGCTTTAAGGAATCTATAGTTGACTGGTCGTCTTGAGAGAGCTTCAGGGCAGTTGTCACTTTCATTGAATTTGCAACAATTTCGGCATTTAGTTCCTTGCATTTTGCCATTAGGCGCTTCTCATTTTCATGCGATTTCTTGAGGGCTCGATGCAGCTTTTCATACTCAACGCGAAATTTATCCAGTCCCTTGTCTCCCATAAGTTCAGAAAGGACTTCTTGGAAGTCCTGCTCCAATGCCTCAAAGGCATGGTCCTCCAAAATTGTTTTCTCTGACTTATCCTGCAAAAGAAAATGAAGAGAGGATGGGGTACAGGGTGGGAGGGGTGGGGAGAGATAAATTAGTCACAGGTACATCAATGTCTTAAAACAGAAAAAAAGTTATCCTAAAAAATGATTTTAATCTCTTCTTGCTTCTCTCATCAGAAGAACACGTACTTGTCCCTTGGAATACGTTTATATTATTTGTCTCAATGCCTTCCTTGGGAGCTTGCTTCAAAAATCAATGGAATGGGGTTGCTTGCATTGAACTGGGGTAGGCACAGTAAGTAGTCTCACCACACTTGGTTAAAGTCCAACAGGCTTATTTAGTAGCACGAGTTTTCGGAGCTCTGCTTCTTCACTCACTTGATAAAGGAGCAACACTCCAAAAGCTCGTGCTACCAAATAAATCTGTTGGACTTTAACCTGGTGGTGTGAGATTACTTACTAAGCCAATGGATGCAAAGTTCCAGCACATAAAGCAGTAAGCTGAGAGGATCCCCAGATAAAAATTCTACAGATAAGTCAAGTAATCTGGTGTGCTCAAAAAGTGTGTGTAGATTGATTTGTTTTACTTTTGATTCCAGGCAATTGGGAAACCTTTCCCTTTCAAATTCTCTTTTGTACTCTTTTCCCTGATCCACTTTTCTTGATGCCTACAACTGAAAGATTGATGGCATGGACTGTCTCTAGTCCGCCGCTGATGTCAACAACAACAATTTGCATTTGAATATATAGCATTATCAAGTGTTTTAAAAAAATTTTTAAAAGTTCCAACATGCCTCACAGGAGCATTGTTAAATAAAATTTGACACCATGCCACAAAAGGGAATATTACAACTAAAAACTGAAAATGCTAAAGACACTCAACAAGTCAAGCAGAACCTATGAAGAGAGAGAGGGAGAGCAGAAGAGTTAATGTTGGGAGGCATGATGGCACTTGTGCCTCACAATGCCTCAGTTTGATTCAGGCCTTGGACTGTTTTTTGGAGAATTGTCCTCAATCCGTTGCAGTGTTCCCTGAACATAGAATATAGAACATACAGAACATAGAACACTACAGAACAAACAGGCCCTTCAGCCCACAAGTTGTACCAATAACATCCATACTACCAGGCCTATGTATAACTATCAATCCCACTAAATGGGCTGAATGGCCTCCTTCTTCACTGTAGTGATTCTATGGTCCAGGAACTTTCTGCTTTCCTCTCCACAAATACTTCCTCACCAGAAATGTTTCCAACATTTTACTCATATTCTACATTTACTGGAAGAGTATAACAATTGTCATCAAATGTATTTACATATTTGTTTAAAAGTAACATCTTGGTAATTTTTTAAGAAGGAATATATCCCTCAGGGAATGTTGTTTGGTTTTCTGATTTTCTTCCCTTTTCCCTGAAGGTTTATGCTGGGTTATGGTCCAATCCAGTGCCTTGGCCAAGTTATCTTTCTTCACAATCAAGCCTCGACAACCAGTGTTGCTAGGCTCATAGGCGTTGCAGCTAGGTTACAATTACAAAATTGATGGACCTAATGTTCGCAATATTAGGGACATGCTAGGATTAGAAAGCAGCACCTCTGGATTGTAACTACAACTGTTACAACCCAACATCTGCTGAGAATGTATTAAGGGCTTTCTTCCCAGGTCCCTGTGGACAATATCACACCGGGCAGTGCATCTACTCACTCAGCTATCTAGGACTTTGAAAAAGCTTATTGTAAAAAGAGGGAAGCATTCATGAAAATGTATTTGGCAAACTTGATTATACTTTAAGAAAGAGCACAGGTGGCACAGTGGTTAGCACTGTTGCCTCACAGCACCAAGGACCTGTATTCAATTCCAGCCTGGGTCACAGTCTGCATGGCATCTGCATGTACTTCCCCATGTTTGCGTGTGTTTCCTCTGGGTGCTCCGGTTTCCTCCCCATTTCAAAGATGTGCGGATTAGGTTGACTGGCCATGCTAAATTGTTCTTTAGTGTCAGGAGGATTAGCAAGGTGAATGAGTGGGGTTGTGGGTTGGATTGTTGTCAGCACAACCTCAATGGACCAAGTGGCCTCCCTGCTGCATTATAGAGATTCTAGAGATATCTAATTTTACAATTGTTCAACATGACTTGTAAGCTATTTTCTCCCACCGACTTGCAGATAAACTTCAGATACTGGCTACATGTAGAACATAGAACATAGAACATAGAACATTACAGCGCAGAACAGGCCCTTCGGCCTTCGATGTTGCGCCGACCAATTAAGAAAAAGCAATGACCCTCTAACCTAAACCATTCCCTTTTCATCCATAAACTTATCTACTAACCTCTTAAATGCCACCAAACTTGGCGCATCTACAACTGCAGCAGGCAGGGCATTCCATACCCTTACCACCCTCTGGGTAAAGAACCTACCTCTGACATCCGTCCTATAACTACCACCCCTTAATTTAAAGCTATGTCCCCTCGTGCTAGCTTTCTCCATCCTAGGAAAAAGGCTATCACTGTCCACCCTATCTAAACCTCTAATCATCTTATATGTTTCAATAAGGTCTCCTCTTAGCCGCCTTCTTTCTAACGAAAACAACCTCAAATCCCTCAGCCTCTCTTCATAAGACCTGCCCTCCATACCAGGCAACATCCTGGTAAACCTCCTCTGTACCCTCTCCAATGCCTCCACATCTTTCTTATAATGTGGGGACCAGAACTGCACACAATACTCCAAGTGCGGCCGCACTAGAGTTTTGTACAGTTGCAACATGACGTTGCGGCTCCGAAATTCAATCCCCCTACCAATAAAAGCTAAGACTCCGTATGCCTTCTTAACAACCTTATCGACTTGATTGCCAAGGAGGCAAATGTGAAATTGGCCACATATAATTGTAACCTCATCACCCCCAAACCACTTAAAATATTAACCTTAGGAAGATGGAACAGGGTAACACACACAAGTCATTCAATCCCTCAAGTTTCTCCCACCAAGCATAGTTTAATTTTCACCTTTTGTTTCTTTTTTACTCATTTATGGGACACGGGCATCGCTGGCCGGCCAGCATTTATTGCTCATCCCCAGTTGTCCTTGAGAAGGTGGTGGTGATGCGTCGTCTTGAATCGCTGCAACCCAGATGCTGTGGGTTGACCCACAATGCTGTTAGGGATGGAATTCCAGGATTTTACACAGCAGCTGCGAAGAAACGCTGATATATTTCCAAGTCAAGATGGTGAGTAGCTTGGAGGGGAACCTTAAGCAAGGGGAAGTTGCTTAAACATCTGCTTTTGGTCAGGCTATCAGTCAAACTTTAACCCCTATATCACTGCTGATGGTGTAGGGTCCCTGAACTATACCAACAAACTGAGCACTAGATCTGGTTCTTGCAGCTTGCAATCAGATCCAGCTTGAATGTTCATCCCTTGATGACCTAATCAAACATAGTGGCAGACTGTTTTGCAACCAATCTCAGGACACTAAATGTTATTCTAATGGATTGGTTGCAAGAAGAATAGAAAAACATCAAGGATTTAATCTTAAAGTGTGTGAAGTAATAGAAAAGGCAACATCCAATATAGGCAAGAAAGTACATAGCTGTTCAATTTTCTTTGGTCATTTGAGTGACTGATATACTGAAGAAACTCATCATCAATATCCCACAGTCTTGAAACAAAACAGAGAAATCAATGTTTGATATTAGATGTATGCTGTTGACAACTTGCAGAAAATGAACATCTAAATTGATAAAAGCCCTGGCTTGGGGATCCCCTGTATTCAATTGGATATTATTGGAGTTTGAGTTGCTAAAATCATGCATTCGTGAACACAAAGGATCAGAAAGCTAGAATCATCAAAACTTGAAGCCAAGTGTGAAAACTTCCAGTTCGCTGCAATTCCTACTGGCAGGAGATAAAATGTGAGTGAAATCTCTGCGAGAACATAATAATCCAACACTGGAGCAAGGTAAACTGAATGAGTCTAAACCATTATTAATGGCTGGAGAGCAAACACTGAATCATTGGTGAGGCCTCAGTAACCAGAGCTATTAAAAAGATCATGTTCTTATCACTTGACTCCGTATAGGCAACAGTTACTTAAGTTGTCTAATACAGACAACCTGCGAGAATATAGCTGTGCTCAGTGCTGACTGACTGTGTGTTAACTGCAATGTTGATAAACATAAATGCAAACAACAGTGCAATTTAACAGTTGACTATTTGTAAACTTTGACTCTTGCATAGACCCACAGGGAGAAAGTGATCTTCGTGTTTGTTTCTCTACGTGTGTGAATTTCTGCATAGTTTGGATGGTGATGGATAACCATCTATCAATGCAATATATAAACAGTCCTGGATTTATGTAGCGCATGTCAGAACCTTGGGATTTCCCAAAGCACTTGATGACAGTGAAGTATGTTTTGAAGTGTGGTGATTGTTATAATACAGGAAAGCAGTAGTGAATTTGTACACAGCAAGCTCCCAGCAATCTGACAATAATCGGGTAATCTGATTTTGTGACGTTGCTTGAAGGATAAATATTGGCCAGACTTCTTCATAATAGCGCCTCTGGATCTCTTGTAGCCAACTCAGACTTGGTTCGACAACTCGACCAAAGGGCAGCACTCCACTGGAAGTGTCAAATCCCAGAGTGGGGGCTTGAACCCTGGGACTTGCTGACACAGAGTAAGAGTGCCACCCACCAAGCCACAGAGAGGTCTGAAAATAAGGGTGAGGATGCCACCCGCTACAGGCTGGATTTCCCCCACAAGAAGGGTGGGTGACACAGAGTGACTCAAGCAAGGCTAAACCTCCTCAGGGAGATGAATTGGAGGAAGGAGGAGTGGAGAGGAGAGTGCCAGTATGAGACAGAGTGAGTTTGGGGGAGTGGAAGTTTGGGACAGGCTTGCTGTTCTTTGGGGTGGGAGGGGGTGGAGATAAGGGCAGATTTACTCCTTCTATGTTGAGGTGGGGGTGAGATGGGGTGACGGTAGGCATAAGGATGATTTTGGGCTGAGGGTGGGGATGAGCTGGGGGAGGGGTAGGGTGAAGGTGGGGTGAGAGTGAGGGTCAGGAGTGAGTGGGGTGGAGATAGGGGCAGATTTACTCTTCCCGGAGGATGGGAGGGGTATTGGGGCATGGCTGTGGTGGTAATGGAGTGTGGTGGTAGGGATGAGGATGGAGATGGGCACTGGGGTGCAAGTAGGGGGAGGAGGGTGGGGGAAAGAAGAGTGGGTGGTTTTGGCGTGGGGATGAGGGTGAGGATGGGGGAAGGAGTGGCTGGGGTGGGAGTAGGGGACGGGGTGGATTTGGGATGGGGTCGAGAGGAGGGGGTGTGGATTGAAGGAAGGGGTGCGGATGGGGTATGGGGGCAGGGATGAGGGTGGAGATGGGAGTGGGGGTGGAGAGTAGGGATGGGGTGGGAGTGGAGATGGAGTGGGGATGGGATGGGGGCGAGAAGGGGGAGGGGTGGTTTTGGAATGGGGGTGAGGAGGAGATGGGGGTGAGGATGGGGTGGAGGGTGTGGGGGTAATTTTGAGGTGGGGGTGAGGGGAGGATGGGAATGGGAGTGGAGTTGGAGTGGGGATAGGGTGGGAATGGGAAAGGGGAGGATTGGGTTTTTGGGGGGGGGTGAGGGGGAGAATGGGGGTTGGGGTAGGGGTGGGGATGGGGTGTAGGGGTGGGGGTGAGGGGGAGATGGGGTTGGGGGGGGTAGGGGTGGGGATGTGGTGTAGGGGGTGGGGGGTGGGGGGGGAGGGGTGGGGTAGGGGGGTGGGGAAAGATGGGGGTTGGGGTAGGGGTGGGGAGGAGATGGGGTTGGGGTAGGGGTGGGATGGGGAGGGGGAGATGGGGGTTGGGGTAGGGGTGGGGATGGGGTGGAGGGGTGGGGGTGAGGGGAGATGGGTTGGGGTGGGGTGGGGAGGAGATGGGGGTTGGGTAGGGGTGGGGATGGGGTGTAGGGGTGGGGGTGAGGGGGAATGGGGGTTGGGGTAGGGGGGGAGGAGGGGGAGGGGTGGGGATGGGTGAGGGGTGGGGGTGAGGGGAGATGGGGGTTGGGGTAGGGAGGAGATGGGGGTTGGGGTAGGTGTGGGGATGGGATGTAGGGGTGGGTGGAGGGGGTGGGGTTGGGGTAGGGGTGGGGAGGGGTTGGGGGGTGGGGGTTGGGGGGGTGGGTGGGGGTGGGGGGTTGGGGTAGGGTGGGGTGGGGTGTAGGGGTGGGGGTGAGGGGGTGGGGGGGAGGGGGGTTGGGGTTGGGGGTAGGGGTTGGGGTAGGGGGCGGGGGGGGGTGGGGGGGAGGGGGTGGGGGTTGGGGTAGGGAGGAGACGGGGGTTGGGGTAGGGGTGGGGATGGGGTGTAGGGGTGGGGGTGAGGGAGAGTTTGGAGAGTCTGATTGACTATATGGGTTTCCATGCACTTACCGCCATGGTGATTGCTGAGGATCAGGCAGAGGGAGTGCAGCCCTGCCGCCGTCTCTGCCCCTCCGGCCGCAGCGCCCTCGCGTCCTGCCCGTCTCCTAGCAACCACGCAAAGCGGCGTCACGCCGCGCGTGCACGCTCTAGTCCCGCCCCCTCTGGGAAACTTTGCGGAAGTGGGAGAAGTTGCCCCTGAGTGCAGCAGGTTGTCGCACATTACAAGCAGTCAGGAGCATTAATCCAAAAACTGACTGCCAGTTGGCCTTGAATCTATTTAATCACCACAATTATTGAGCAACAATTTCAAAGGAATGCCTGTTATCTTCAATTAGAGTAAGAAGTCTGACAACACCAGGTTTAAGTCCAACCAATTTATTTCATAGTAAACTCACAAGCTTTAGGGGTTTGTCCCTTCGTCATGTGAATGGAGAGTCCTGAATTCTCCATTCACCTGAGGAAGGGACAAACCCCGAAAGCTTGTGAGTTTATTATCAAATAAGTTGGTTGGACTTAAACTTGGTGTTGTCAGTCTTCTTACTGTGTTTACCCCAGTCTAACGCCAGCATCGCTACATCACATCTTCAATTAGAGACAGTTTCCCCTTTGGGGAATAGTGTCCATCAATCTGTTTGGACCACTTTCTGTGGACAGTGGGATAAGCCACCTAACTGCTAACCCACAAATCTCAGATGATTCTCTGGGGATTCTGGTTGCACCAGTCAATGGACAAATTTGAATTTCAAAAATAAAGCTTCCATAGCCAATAAGTTGGGGATCCCAACAAGAAGGATGTTCCTGATGGTGGGGCTG
This sequence comes from Sphyrna mokarran, assembly GCA_024679065.1. NCBI lineage: Eukaryota > Metazoa > Chordata > Chondrichthyes > Carcharhiniformes > Carcharhinidae > Sphyrna > Sphyrna mokarran. The sequence goes on along the minus strand of JAGIQG010000017.1, from coordinate 12,976,893 downwards.
TTCAGAACCAGGGGTCACAGTCTGAGGATGCAGGGTAGATCGTTTAGCACTGAGGTAAGATGGAATTCCCCACCACAGAATGCAATTGAAACCAAAACAATGAATGGTTTCAAGATTTAGTTAAATATAGCATTTGAGGCGAAAGGGATCAAAGGAGGAACTTCTGTCAGAGGGTAGTGAATCTCTGGAATTCTCTGCCCATTGAAGCGTTGGAGGCTACCTCGTTGAATATGTATCATGGGTAGATAGATTTTTGATCGATAAAGGAACTAAGGGTTATGGGAAGCAGGCGGGTAAGTGGAACTGATCCACTTCAGATCAGCCATGATCTTATTGAATGGCGGGACAGGCTCAAGAGGCTAGATGGTCTACTCCTGCTCCTATTTCTTATGTTCTTATGATATGGAGGAAGACGGGGTCAGGTTACTGAGTTGGACAATCAGCCATAATCAGAATGAATGGTGGAGCAACATCAAAGGGCCAAATGGCATCCTCTTGCATCTATTTTTTAGGTCTCAATGTTCAATTTCTCTTCAAACTGGATCAAATGTTCCAAGTTTCCCATTTATTCTGCAAGATGTATCTATTCTGAGATTGGGCCCTTCTATCTTGGACTTGAGGTATGGCACTTAGTTCTTAGGTAGGTTGTATACATGGTCTGGTACCTGCTCGGCAATTATTCATCATGTTGTAGACAAGAGCGTGCTTAAATTAAACATTAATTGCTCCTCTCACCATCCACCTGTAAACAGAAACTTGTTTTAATGTATTTCCCTCTCAATAAGTTGCAGCATGTTCAAACACCCGGTTTTGGTGTAATGCAATTTTGTATTAATAAAACCATACCAACCACATGGCAGGATCAACACAAAGGGTTAATTTATTTTTGCACACTCAAAATGGGGAGCAGTGTTGCAACATTAGTTCCTTTACATTCATGCAGTAGAAAAAGAATAGAGAAAAGAAAGATTTACAGACCACAGAGAAAGGAAATAGTGTTTTCACATGGGCTCCAGATCCAAAATCCAATGCAGTATTCCTCCATGGAAATCAGCAGGCTGAAAACTGGTGATGGATAATTCACTTTTCTGGTGGTGTTGACTTCACAGGATGAGGTGGGCATGCTGAGATGAATCACTCTTATAAGATGGATTGCCCATGCGAAATTGCCCCTTAGTGTCAGGGGGATTAGCTATGATAAATGCACGGGATTATGTGGATAGGGCATGGGTTATAATTGGTGCAGACTTGATGGGCCAAATGGCCTCCTTCTGCACTGCAGGGATTCTATGAATCTATGATTCCATATTTGTTAGCTCGATGTATAACTATCTATCCCTTTTAAAATTCCTCAGCACACTCACACACACACAAACAAGTTTACACACACAGAAATGGACAAACTTACAGGTGTCTCTGCAGAAGAGGGCAAGTGAAGAGTAGACTCTGAAAAATTGGATGAAGTTTGCAGGGTGTCAATACTGTCAATCTAGCACATCCTTATGTAAAGACAAATCTCTTGCATCTATTTTCTAGGAGACCTGGAAACTCTCGGTAACAAAGGTTTGGCATGGAGGAAAACAGGGGCAGATCAATTCTTTGTGTCTCAGCCTCTCAGGTTTCCAAAGACAGACAAGCCCCACTGAGCTGAGCATTCTGAGCTCGATGCTGATAATCTCACAGTTTCAGACAAGGCAAAAGGAGAAAAAGCTGAGCAGCTTTTCACTTTCACAGTTCATTCTCAACTGAACTTTTAAATAAGTTCAAAATTTAGCTCATTTTTATCATGTGATGTCCAGTAGCTCAATAGCTTTTGTCTTTAAACTCCCCATCATCAAGTACCATGCTAGTCAAGTGATTTTTCAAAAAATACATTGTTTGCTCCCAACTGAAATGTCAAATTATAGCCCTTTTTAAAAACAAATCCAGGTCAGCTTCCAATTATCCAGATAATGCAGTGTCTCTCTTTGTTTTAAAATAAATTATGGTGACACTAACAATGCGTTCATTCTCTCATTCACACTGGCAAGTCACACATACAGCCACTCAGATCAATGCAGCTTTCTTGATACATTTTCCTTTTTGTGAAGTTCAGATTTGGATTTATGCATCAGCAAAAACGTTGAACTTTCCTGGGATGTGGAATGGGTAGGGTGACTTCAGAAAATTCAAAATTTTCTGTGCTGGGTTAGAGTTCTGAACTTTCTCTGTTGGAGATAAGGCATGTGCAAAGTCATTGGTTTCAGATCACTGCCTGTCCAACTCCTGATTAAGTATCCTCTGAAGGGTCTGGGCAGTTTATAAGGTGGTTAGCACTCAAAGGGCTGGTTAAGCTGCTCTGGGCTATCCACAGGGTAGGCTGGGTATGTCACTCTGAGGGAGCCAGCTCCTTTGATCAGAGGGCTGAGCAGCTCTTGTCCAGTTTATCTCCTGCTGGTCCACCTTAGTAACCCGTGGGTTCAACTTTTCAAACCCAGGGACTGCTTAGGTGTTGGAGGATTGGGATGTTTTCATGAGAGTATGGCTTCTTTAGACCTCACTGAACAACAGGGCTTTGTGCTTTAGAACATAGAACATAGAACAATACAGCACAAACAGGCCTTCGGCCCACGAGTTGCGCTGATCATATCTATATCTACCAATCCACAGACCTATCCATAACCCCCTATCCCATTCGTTTCCATATACTCATCCAGAAGTCTTTTAAAAGACTTCCCACAGTTTGTAAGAAGTGCTGGTTCGATGCATCGACCATGCTAAATTCTCCGTCAGTGTACCTGAACAGGTGCTGAAGTGTGGCGACTAGGGGATTTTCACAGTAACTTTATTGCAGCGCTAATGTAATTCTATTTGTGACATTAATAAATAAGCTAAACTTAAACAACAGAAGGGCAATCTGTTCCTAAAATTCTGCCTTCCTTTCTGAGCCCAGATGATAGGAAGATTGGTGTCTGGAAGGGGCCTCTCTCAAATCCATACAGAGAGTACAGTAGCCCGCAGGGTTGTTAGGGATCATTTAAATGCAGTGGCAAACCCATTCACATTGTCTCACAATCTCCCCTTTTAAAAATTTCTTAAATTACTAGGATATTCCCTCCTCCAATGATACTTTCACCGGTAATTTAAGATGCAATCTCCTCGTTGCTCGCTTCTTACTCTAATATTTCATTCTCAGTTCAGAAAGCAATCTCCTTCCTAAACCCCTTCAAATTAACAGAGCCTTTTCCCTCAAACTAATCAACCAGTCCCCTATCTGCCTACTTCCCACTCCTTGCCCTGAAATTCGCAAAGGCATTCTAGCTCCTTCATCTTCTTACATCTGCGCTGGCGGCAGCAATCCCATATCACATTGCAGCTTCTTGACTGGGTCAAAATTGGCACTGCAGTCGAGAATTCTTGACTTATCATGCAACACAGAGGCCAATCCTACACAAAGCAGCAGGGACAAGTATTAGACTGGAAGAATGGAGGGGTAGCAAATTAGCTGCTGCGGTACAATCTCACTCTTCAACATTTAATTCACTGTCTCGGGAATCAAAGACATAAAAATTTATGTACATTGCATCTAAGCAGCCATGCACTAGTTCTAGCTCAGATACTGCTGTTTGTGGGAGCTTGCTGTGCACAAATTTAGCACCGCATTTTCTATTTCCAAGGTAACTATACTTCAAAGATAATTCATTGGCTGTAAAGAATTTTTGGGGATGGAGGGGGGGAGCCTGAGGCTGAGAAGAGCACTATATAAATGCAAATCTTTCTTTTCTTCTCTACCTCTTTTTATTGAAAGACAGAGCATTTGAACTTTTTGCTTTCTATATGATGATTACAAAGCCCATTTGTGCTGACCTGAATACAGGCCTATTTCCTGTGCCTTACTCCAACGTGCAAAGCTAGCGCAAAACAAAAATAACCACAATTATCCACGTCTATTTCTTAGAATTTACTGTGAAAAAAAAATCCCTGTTTCCTTTTTCTGAGCTGAGAGGAAACATGTGGAATCAGTCCGTTGGCGACATTTTCTTCCACATCACTGAGGGATGTTAACAGATAACCTCTTGCCAATGCTTAACAACGATTCTGAATGAAGAACATGAACAAGATTGCTAATTAATCATTGCAACAGGGATTGTAAAGCACTTTAGAACACCTTGAAATCACAAACAACACTGCGCAAATGGAAGTCATCCTTACAAAACTGTGTTGATTGTGCAATTTGTTTTAAGCCATTTCTAATGCTATATTTATCAATTACTAGAAACTGTATGCACCAGATGCATGGTTATGGACAGATTTTGTTCTAAAGCCCTCCTTATAGGATGCATTTTGAAAACCATGCATGACAATATGTCGACACAGTACAAAATTGTAGACTCTGTATGAGTCCCAGCTAATACATCTTGCAGAAGATATGCAGGTTCGGTGGATTGGCTATGCTAAATTAACCCTTAGTGTTAAGAGGAATGTAGGGTGAAGGCATGAGGTTAAGGGAATAGAGCCAAATAGGATTGTTGTCGGTGCAGACTTGATTGGCCTCCTTCCGCACTGCAGGTATTCTATGATCCTAAGAGTTATTGAATATCCAGATATAAAGCTTCTAATTAATTATGAGCTACCTTACTCACATTGCAAAAGTCCTCACTCTTTATATTGGACACATTAGGCTTAAGGCAACTTTCTTGCCAAAGGAATCGAAAGGTAAAAACGATTGCGCCATGCGTACAAAAATGGTGGATTTCCACCTAGAACAAAGAACAGCCCAGCACCGGAACAGGTGCTTTCAGCCCTCCAAGTCTGCATTAATTAACTGCTTATATTCCTCCATTTCCTGTTTGTTCATATGCCTATCAAGATAAGTCTTAAATGTGACCGACGTAACTGCCTCAGCAACATCACTTGGCAGTACATGCTAGGCCTCCCCCATCCTCTGTGTACCCTCACACATTCCCACTGAACTTTTCCCCTCTAATCTTGAATTTGTGCCCCCTTGTAATTGTCATTTCTACCCTGGGGAAAATGCTTCCAATTGTTCACCCTAGTCCCCGACTGTCGGTCATTGTGCCTCCCCCACCCCAGCCCTAGCTTCAGAGTTTCCTGCAAATCAATTTTTCTGTGACATCGCAAAGTAAATCATTATACGTTATGTTGACTGGGTTACAAAGTCAGTCATTGACATAAAGCTACTACTAAATCTCCAGCCGTTAAGACTCCATTCAGTGTACATTTCCTGTCATGAAGGTCGGTAACACCATTGATTTGCTGCCAGTTTGCAAACCGGTAGAAGGGTTCCCATGCATTGTTAGCTTAGTCTTTTATTTAATGGACAAGAAATCAGATATTGGAACTGAGTGGTTTACCTGCCAGGAAAGATTGAACAAATTGGGGATTCAGTTGACAGAAAAAGAAAGCTAAGGAGAGACCTCTTAGAGGCCTTTTAGACAAGGGATGGGTTTGATAGGCTAGATGTTCCCACTTGTATGACTTTGTTCCATTTCTCTGTAGTCTCCTGTAACCCTATAAACATTCAACATCAAACCAAAATATTGGAGGCCAGTGTTCATGAAACTAAGATGGATTTACTGCCCTCTTTCCCGCAATGTGTTTTCCAGCAGTCAAAACAATTCGTCATTGACCACTGCAGGATCTTCCAGTCCCGCCAATGTCTATGCTATTTTCTGTGACTCATCCAGTTCTCCACCAGGAAACCTTCTGGAGGTCACCTAAAGGAAATTCGGCATGTATTCTACAACTCTCACCAACAATTATAGGTGCACTATAGAAAGTGCCCTTTCCGGATGTATTACAGCTTGCTACGGCTCCTGCTCTGTCCAAAATCACAAGAAACTACAAAGGGTTGTGAGTGTAGCCCAGTCTATCACTAAAACCATCCTCCCATCCATTGACTCTCTCTACTCTTCCCGCTGCCTTGGTAAAGCAGTCAATATAATCAAGGACTACACGCACCCTGAACACTCTCTCTTCCACCTTCTTCCATCAGGAAAAAGATACAAACATCTGAGGTCACATACCAACAAACTCAAGAACAGTTTCTTCACTGCTACCATCAGACTTTTGAATTGTTCCACTTAATCAGATGATTAAGGCACTCCTTCCATCACTACAGGCATTTTACCAGCGGTGGGTGGCTCCACCTTAGATTTACAAGGATGTTGCCTGGATTGGGAGGCATGCCTTATGAAGACAGGTTGAGGGAGCTGGGACTGTTCTCCCTGGAGAGACGAAGGTTGAGAGGCGACCTGATAGAGGTTTACAAGATGTTGAGAGGAATAGATAGGGTGGACTCTCAGAGACTATTTCCCAGGGCTGAAATGGTCGCGACGAGAGGGCACAGATTTAAGGTGCAGGGAAGCAAGTACAGAGGGGATGCTAGGGGAAAGTTTTTCACTCAGAGGGTGGTGAGTGAATGGAATCGGCTGCCGTCGGTGGTGGTCGAGGCGAACTCGCTGGGGTCTTTTAAAAGACTTCTGGATGAGTATATGGGATCCAATGGGATTGGGGGTTATAGATAGGTCTATGGCTGGGTAGGTTTTGATGTGTTCGGCACAACTTGTGGGCCGAAGGGCCTGTTTGTGCTGTAGTGTTCTATGTTCTATGTTCTATGTTCACATGGGGAGACCACTCGCTAAGCTCTGTTGGCCTCCCTGTGGGCTGAGGGATGGAGGAGCCGTCTTAACTGGGAATCTTGTGGCCTAGTGAAAGGTCTCTGGCTGCAATGACAACATGAATCACACTCCATCCCCACACTGCCCCATGTTGACAAACAACCTGTCCCTACTATCCTGTTCCAGCTTGGATCTGCCTGCAAAGCACAATCCTACCTAATTTACCATGAGGCTGGCATCCATCAATGAGCCTTCAGGCTGGGTGCAATATCATCTCTGGCCACTGCTCCTGGTGGCACTGCTGAGAACGAAGAGATGGAAGTGCTCGTGTTCCCCAGGACAAGATGGACTTCAAATCCCCAGGTGGGCAAGGTAGGGCTGCCTCCTGCTCTCCCACCCACCCTACCAACAAAGTTTAATCCTATAACTTACAATGAACTATGGTTGACCTGTATTCTAACTACATATATCTCTCTGGTTTGAATATCCCTCCAAAAATTTATTAATCTCACATTTAAAATGACTCACTGAGCTACTACCTTTTTTAAGTAGGAGTAATGCACTTTCGTCATCCTTCTGGTGAACAAACCATAGAATCTCTATAGTATAGATTGACGTCATTTGGCCCATCGAGTCTGCACCAACCACAATCCCACCCAGGCCCTCTTCCCATAACCCTACATATATATCCTACTGGTCCTTCTGACTCAAGTGTCCCAATTCAGCATGGCCAATCCACCTCACCAACATGTCTTTGGAGTGTAAGAGGAAACCCATGCAGTCATGGGGAGAAGGTGCAAAATCCATATAGATAGTGACTCAAGACTAGAATTGAACCTCGGTCCCTGGGCATTGTGAGGCAGCAGTGCTAACCACTAGTACACCAAAAAATGTTTTCTAACTTCTCCACTGAATGGTGGATTTTCAAGTTTAGTCGCCTTGCCCTAGATTCTCCTATGGAAAATATTTCCCTTTTTATATCTTTTAATTCCTATCAAAATCCAAAATACATCAGTAAAATATCTAGGGAATGCAAACCAAGTTTATGTACTGTTTCTAATAGCAGACAAGCAATACATATGCTAATGGATGTGTTTTGGATGTAGTTTTCAATACATTTTCCACCATTTCATGTGTGTGGGTTGAGGGAAAGCTGGCAGTTCCATTAGGGAAATATATTCTTCTCCTCCCACCCAGGTACCACACCGACGCTGACCCTGCTGCTTTTTTTCTTTGATAATGCTTGTGAAAGGAGCAAATAATAATGTTATTGGGAATGTGCTCAATGATTGCCTTTCAAAACATAATTAGTCACTTGCATTGGGTGACAGAATAAGGAGAAAATAGCCTTTTCTTTAAACGCTTGTAGAATTTAGAAATCTGGCGTATAATTCAGTAAAGTGGTAAGCGGACCACAGAGTGCCACAGACGAAGCAGTTCGGATGATGTGTAGAGGCTGTCAGAAAGTACATCTGTTTCCTGTGGCGACAGTACTTTCTCTGCTCCTTCCCTACCCCCACCCAAACAGCCCTCCCACCCTCCCCCCCACTCCATCCACCCTACTTTGTTAGTAACTGAGGACTGCATCTCGAACAACTGAGTTGGTCAAAGTACTTTTCTCACTAAATAACCTTCATTGGACTTGTACAAAAAGAGAAAACTGACTTCTCTCTGCCAACCTGAGAATTTTATAAGGATTATTCAATAATAAATCATGGAAGAAGCAGGACTTCTGATGTTCTTATCATTGTTAATCCTCATTGGAGCTGGTGAGTAGATCTAGTAACACCTTTGTCTGTCACCTACCTCTTACCAAGAAACCTAACTGCAGAGTCAAGGTTCATGGGGCCAAGATGATAGCGGTCTCTGCTGGGTATGAAGTTATTTTGTTCATCTATAACATCAAAGAGTGAAGCAGGGACAACAAAGTGGTACAGTGGTTAACACTGCTGCCTTACAGAGCCAGGAACCCAGGTTCGATTCCTGGCTTGGATCTCTGTGCAGAAGCTGTACATTCTCCCCATGTCTACATGCTTCCCTCCAGGTGCTCAGGTTTCCTCCCACAGTCTGAAAGATGTGCTGGTTATGTGCATTGACTGTGCTAAATTCTCCCTCAGTATACCTCAACAGATGCCAGACTGTAGCAACTAAGGGATTTTCACAGTAACTTCATTGCACTGTTAATGTAAGCCTACTTGTAGCACTAATAAACTTGTAAAAAGTTGATTAATTTTGGGGTGTTTTCACAAAGAACAAATGAAGATATGAGGAGTTAAGTGGCATTCTTCTGCAATCAATCATACCAATGATCCTATAGCTTTAGTATTAGGGAAGCTTACTGAATGTAGAAGAAAATCATGTATTCTAGATTAATATTTTTAATATTTTTACCCCTGATACATTTGCAAAGTAAAATTTAATGTGAACTATCCTGACTGCAATGTATTTGTATAGTGTGTAAGTTGCTTAAGTGCTCCGATGGTTATAACCTCAAAAGATACGGTAGTGTGGTGGTTATGTTAAATGTTTAACAATCTTGTGACACAGCCTCGTAATCCCAGGGATATGAGTTCAAATCACCAGCATGGGACCTTGACACCAAAAAGAAAATGCTGGAAAATCTCAGCAGGTCTGGCAGCATCTGTAAGGAGAAAAAAAGAGCTGATGTTTTGAGTCCAAGATGACCCTTTGTCAAAGCTAAAAGGCATAGAACGTGGGAGAAATTTATACTGCATGAATGAAAGATGAGTAAAAGAGCCATCCACAGAGAGAATAAAAGGTGTGAACAGTCAAATAGAGGAGAAGATCTGGGGGATGGAGGGCTGGGGCAATGGGACAGAGATAGAATGTAGAAAGGTGAAGTGAGGGGGAGAAAAGTTAGGGGAAGGAGGATGAAGTAGGGGAAAGTAAAATGAAGAAATACAATAAAGAAATAAAATATAGAGAATAGTAAAAATAAATAAATAAAATAGAGTGAAAACAAAGAGGATGGGGTAGAGCAAATTATCTGAATTCGATGTTGAGATTGGAAGGCTGTAAGGTGCCTAGTTAGAAGGTGAGATGCTGTTCCTCCAGTTTGCGTTGAGACGTTGACAAATTGACTTCAGTTAAGGAAGAAATATCTGCAACGTAAAATCTTATACTCACAACAGCGTCAGTGAATATTTTGCAAAAAACACAGCTTGCACACTAAAAAATAAACAGAACAGCACAGGAACAGGGCCTTCAACCCTCCAAGCTTGCACAGATCATGATGTCTGCTTGAACTAAAACCATACACACTTACGGAGTCCATATTACTCCATTCCCATCTTATTCATGTATTCGTCTACATGCCGATCAAATGCTACTATGTAGCTGCTCCTACCACCTACCTGGGCAGTGCGTTCCAGGCATTCATCACCCTCTTTATAAAGAACATTTCCTCTAAACTTTTCCCCTTTAAACCTATGCCCCCTAGCACATGACTTTTCTACCCTAGGAAAGAGCATCTGACTATTCATTAATTTCATTCAAGGAAGGAAATCTACATTAAATGAGAAGCAAAGAAATGGACTCAGCTGATGAGTCTCGGACTCAAAATGATAGGATGCGATCTTACCACCCGTTCACGGCACGCTCCCGCTGCAGCGAGGTTGGAGAATTTGGTGGTCAGCCAAATCTCCATTCACTGCAGTGGGATAGGAAAATCCCACCAGATGTGAACAGTGGTAAGTGGTAAGTGTTAATCTAAAGACAGATCTCTTTAAATAAAGATTAAGACAGGAATTTGTTTTAGTTGTGAAAACCCCTGCAAAAACAAAGTATTTAAAAAATATTAAAAACATCCATTCTATAAGTCAACAAATCCTGAGCTTCAAGCCATCACATTTTTGTCACCCTTTTGTCTTAACTTTATACATTATAAAGTTGACAACTGTTGTGCCTTTGATTAAAAAGGGCTGCAGAGAAAAGCCTAGGAACTACAGACCAGTGAGCCTCAAATCTATGATGGATTTTTTTGGGAGATATTTTGAGAGACAGAATCTACAGTTATTTAGAGATGCAAGAACTGATTAGGGACAGTCAGTATGGCTTTGTGAGTGGAAAATCATGTCTCACAAATTTGATTGAGTTTTTTGAAGGGTAGATGAAGACAGCGCGGTTGACATTGTCTATGTGGACTTTAGCAAAGCCTTTGACAAGATAGCGCATGATAGGTTGTACAATAAAATTAAATCACACCGTATCCAGGGTGAGGTATCTATATGGTTACAAAATCGGCTTCTTGACAGAATGTTGTAGAGAGTTGTTTTCCAAGCTGGAAGCCTGTGACCAGCAGTGTGCCTCAGGGATCGGTGCTGGGTCCACTGTTTGTCATTTATATCAATGACTTGGATAAGAATATAAGAAGCATGGTTGTAAGTTTGCAGATGACACCAAGATTGGTGACATAGTTGACAGTGAAGAAAGTTATCTCCAGTTGCAATGGAATCTTGATCAATTGTGCCAGTGGGCTGGCGAATAGCAGTTAGAGTTTAATTTAGACAGATGTGAGATGATGCATTTTGGTAGATTGAACAAGAGCAGGACTAACTCAGTTAATGGTAGGGTGTTGGGGAGAGTTATAGAAAAATGTTCATAGATCCTTGAAATTGAAGGTGGATAGAATGGTGAAGAAGGCACTTGGCATGCTTGGTTTCATCAGTCAGAACATCAAATACAGAAATTGGAATGTCTTGTTGGAGTTATACAATACATTGGTAAGGCCACACTCGGAATACTGTGTGCAGTTCTGATCACCCTATTATAGAAAGGATATTATTAAACTAGAAAGAGTGCAGAAAAGATTTACTAGGATGTTACCAGGACTTGATGGATTGAGTTATAAGGAGAGGCTGCATAGACGGGACTTTCTTTTCTGGAGCGTAGGAGGCTGAAGGATGATCTTATAGAAGTCTATAAGATAGTGAGGGACAGAGATCAGCTAGATATTCAATATCTTTTCTCAAAGGTAGAGGAGTTTAAAATTAGTGGGCATAGGTTTAAGGTGAGAGGGGAGAGCTACAAAAGTGTCCAAAGGGGCAATTTATTTCACACAGAGAGTGGTCAGTGTCTGCAACAAGCTGCCAAAGATAATAGTAGAGACAGGTACAATTTTGTCTTTTAAAAAGCATTTAGACAGTTACATGGGTATAGAGGGATATGGGGCAAATGTGGGCAATTGGAACTAGATTAAGGGTTTTAAAACAAGTTGGGCTGAAGGGCCTGTTTCCATGTTGTAAACCTCTATGACTCTAAGCGCTATGACTCTATAATTTCCTTTATTGACAGTGACAATGGGATGCAAATCTATTACACCATAATTATGGTTTCCTGCTGGTGGCTCCACTGTAGCACTTCAAGATTGCCCCCCCCCCCCCTCACCCCTGCCACTCCTCACCCCAGCTTTATACTTTTCGCAATCTTTGCTTTGAACAACTCAGCTTCTCTGGTTGGCAAACGGCAATAGATTTCAACTATGAATGATTTCAAAAAATCAAACTATTGAAGAAATGTCTTTCTTTTTGAGGCTGGAAGGTTAGTTGTGTTCAAGGTGGAGATAAACAGATTCTCAATCAGTGAAGGAGTCAAGGGTTAAGGGGATAAGGCAGGAAAGTGGAGTTGAGGATTATCACATTGTGATCTCATTGAGGAATGAGATTTTGCGGAACAGACTCAATGGACTAAATGGCCTACTTCTGCTATGACGTCATATGGTCTTTTCAAAGCATATTACGTAAAAATAAGTAATCAAGGACAAACTCATACTTGCCCATATTGGTATTATCACAAACACTAATCCAGCTACTCAGCTGATGTTCTGGAGACCTGGGTTCAAATCACACCATGGTAGATGGTGGAATTTAAATTCAATAAAAAAAATCTGGAATTAAGAATCTACTGATGACGATGAACCCATTGTCAGAATCTCGTTCACTACTGTCCTTTGTGGGAGGAAATCTGCCATCTCTACATGATCTGGCCTACATGTGACTCTAGAGCCACAGAACCATGGTTGATTTTCAATCGCCTTCTGAAATGGTCTAGCAAGCCATTCAGTTCAAGGGCAGCTAGGGATGGGCAAGAAATGCTGGCCCTGCCAGTGATGCCCATGTCCCACGAATGAATATAAAAAATGAATCCTTGCTATACGTGAAGACTTGGGATTAGATTTTCAATTTGCTATTTTAGCACTAAGTTGCATGAAGTGTTGCCTGTTTGTTATTGAAAGCTCCCAGTTGAGCTCAATGGAAATGAAAACCAGGAGTTTCTGTAATGGGTGGCTGACTTTTAGTATTACATTGCAAATTTACCATTGTGACACTCTTAATAAGGCACAGTGGTTAACACTGCTGTCTCACAGCATCAGGGACCGGATTCAACTCCCAGCCTTGGGTCATTGTCTGTACAGTATCAGCACATTCCCCCCCGTGTCTGCATGGGCTTCCTCTGGGTGCTCGGGTTTCCTCCCACAGTCCTAACGATGTGCTTGTTAGGTGTACTGGCCATACTAAAATTCTCCCAGACAGGTACCGGAGTGTGGGAACTAAGGGATTTTCACAGCAACTTCATTGCAATGTTAATGTTAGCCCACTTGTGACACCAATAAATAAATTTTTTTTCAACTTTAAACTTTAAAACTGAACATTGAACATTGCAGTTTGCCAAGCAGAGAAGCAGATTTGCTTAAAGCATTTGTACAAATTATAGAGCTGTAGTTTGAGGGAGATGAGAAACTTGATTTGATACAGTACCACAACTAGCAGGCAACCATAATTATGGTGTAACAAATTTGCATACCATGATAACTGTCAACATCTCTCATGTGTAAAGTTAGGATAAAAATGTGAGAGCTTGCCGAAAGATAGCATAAACACTTTTGATGTGTTACAGACAACTTTTGTGAGGGATTGATGGAATTTAAGGACATTATGATTAGTGTGGTCTTGGACGGCCTGTTCCTTTGCTGTGTATTTTATTTGTTCTTTGAAATCCTTGGAGCTAAGAAAACTTGTGCATACTTTCCTTCCTCCTTAAGCCAAATAGGGTGAAAATCACTGTTAGCGATGGTACAATACAAATGTATCTTACATGTTTCCCTTCCTGCCTTTTTATTGCAGATGTTAAACTGCTGATATAATTGAGTTGCTTCTATTAAAATAATAGAGCAAAATTTGATGTGGGTTTATAAAGCAGTCTTACTTCAGCAATTCCCTTTAATCATTTTGACCCTGTTGTCCTTCAGGAGAGCAATCTATAAAAGACAGACTAATAAAGTAAAACAAAATACGCACAAATAAAATTAAAAATCATTTTCCCAACCATTTCAACAGTCCTCCTTGACTCTCCATATGTCCCTTCACAACCTGATTTCAGATTGGTTTCGGAGACATTTAAACAAAAGACCCTCCTGGCAATCGTCTTCAGTCAGCTGCTAGGATCTATGCAAGAATGGATGAAGATATTTTGTGCTTTGCTTCTTCCTTCCTGTTGTAGCGATACATCCGTTTATCCTCCAGCCAGATGACGCTGGTGTTGGTGAGGACTCATCATGCACACATTGGACCAGACTTGTTTTTACAATGAAGTGGAATGCTGAAAGAAAGTGTACTTGTATATGCTTTATCAATTAGAAGCTGAATAGTTCCCAATAGAGAGATCAAAAGAACACTCATTGGTTCAGTTTCTAAGCATGTGAGTTCAATAAGCCATTAAATGATATGGAGATAATCTTCTAGATGCGGTTAACAGTGAATAGAGTCATAGTCATCGACATTTACAGCATGGAAACAGGCCCTCTGGCCCAACTTGACCATGCGACCAGTTTTTACCACTAAGCTAGTCCCAACTGCTTGTGTTTGGCCTATATCCCTCTATACCCATTTTACCTATTAAAAAATCTCACAATAGCGCTCTGAAAGCTCATGATTCCAAATAGACCTTTTAGGCTTTAACCTGGTGTTGTAAGACATTTTATTGTGCCCACTCCAGTCCAGCACTGGCATTTCCATATCATCTTGCCCATGTAACTGTCTAAATGCTTTTTAAAAGACAAAATTGTACCCACCATCAATACCGCCTCTGGCAGCTTGTTCCAGACACTCACCACCCCCGAGTGAAAAAATTGCTCCTCTGGATCGTTTTATATCTTTCCCCTCTCACCTTAAACCTATGCTCTCAAGTTTTAGACTTCCTTCTCTTTGGGAAAAAAATGTTGACTGTCTACCTTATCTATGCCCCTTATTATTTTATAGACCACTACAAGATCACCCTTGTTGCCCTCTGCCAGGAAACCTGGCACTCACATCTGAACTGAATAGGAAGAAATATGATTTATCATTGTGGCAGTGATGAGGTTTGCTTTAGTTTTCAGGGCAGTCTGGAGAAACTGGGGATTCTTTTTGTTAGGCTATAGAAGGGAATAGGGCGCTAAAAATTGTGAAAAATTTCCATCAAGGAAGTGGGGGAAAATCTATTTCCATTGGCTGTTGAATCAGTGAGTGGGGTTTTCCGGCTTTGCTCATCCTGAAATCCTTAAATCCCATCTGAGGTCCGCCCCTCACTCGCTCTGATTCCAGTTGCGAGACAATAACATTCCGGCTAAGAAGTGGAATTCACAACTTTAAGACACAGGACAATTTAGGGTTTTACTTAACAAGGCAAACTTTTAGTAAATGGAAAGCTTGATCAAAGGCAATGATGGAAGTAGAATCTATAATAGCTTTTATAGAGAAATGAGTAAGTATTTGAAAAAGAACATTTGTAAAAAACATTTTATGCTGCTATAATGGCTGATAACTTCAATGTTTTAATCCTCATTAAAACCATTACCCTCTCGCACTCTGGCCCAGTGCTGATCTCATCTCTATTCACATAAGCCCATGGAACGCTGATTTGAATCGATATGGTTCAACCATAGATTGCCAGCATCATCTGGTCCATATCTCACATAGTCCAAAAATAGTTCATCATTCCCAGGATCATCCATATAGGCAAAAAGTTTCTTTCCTCCGCTGCAAACCCCTTTTAAAATCCTTTTCTCCTGCATCATCACCTCCAAAACCAAATGCCAGAAACTCTGGAACTTCGTTGTTACTTAAATAGAGATGATTCAATCAATTGCCTTTGCCACTCTCTTCCCTTCCATTACCCCACCCGGCCAATCTTCCTCTAAAGTTCCCCACTGACCTACCCATTGATTTGATTTGATTTGATTTATTATTGTTACATGTACTGGGATTCGGTGAAAAATGTTGTTTCAAGTGCATTATACAACAAAGCATACCGTTCATAAAGTACATAGGGGGAAAGTGTTGAATGTACATCTTTTGTTGCTTTCTCTCCCATTTTATCTCATGCTTTCTCCAAGCTTTTTGATCCTGAGATCTACTCCAGTTCTCTCAATCCCACTCCCACCAAAATGCTCACTGCCTACTTTCCTTTCTGGCTCCCATATTAGCTGATGTTGTAAATGGTTGTCTCCTCTCCATGTTCAGTTCCCCTCTCCTTTCAAGCTGCCATGATCACCCCTTGCCTCAAAAACCCAGCCTTTGACCCGCCCCATCCTCGAAAACTATTGTCCCATCTCCAACATCCCTTTCCTTTCCAAAGTTCTTGAATGTGATATCACTTTCAAAATCCATTCCTGCCTTTCCCAGAACTTCATGTTTTAATCCTTACACTGAGTTTCTGCCCTGACACAGTACTGGATCAACTCATGTCAAATTCACAAATTTCCAACTACATACTGTAACAAAGGTAAATCAGCCTTTTACACAACTGACCACACCATCTTCTCTCAACATCCATTGACTCCGCTACATTTCCCACTGCCTCGGAAAAGCAGCCAGCATAATTAAGGACTCCATGCATCCCAGACATTCTCTCTTCTGCCTTCTTCTGTTGGGAACAGGATACAAAGCCTGAGGTTGTGTACCAACCAACTCAAGAACAGTTCTTCCCTGTTGCTATCAGACTTTTGAATTGATCTACCTTGCACTAAGTTTCTCTATACCCTAGCTATGAATGTAACACTACATCCTGCGCTCTCTCCCTTGCTTCTCTATGAATGAAATGTTTTGTCTGCAGAGCACACAAGGAACAATACTTTTCCCTGCATGTGACAATAATAAATCAAATCAAAATCAAATCAAATCAAATTAATAACTTCACTATTATCCAGTTTGGTGATATTGCGCTTGCCTGTTTTCACCTTTATTCATGTATTCATTGTAAAAGAATCACATGCAACGTCTTCTCTTCCTGTTCCAGTATCAAAGGCCACATTCTATTTCCCACCTATATGCTACATACTTAGCCTTCTCCATGTGTTCTGATGAGATTTAGCTCTCTCTCAACCTATATCGACGATATCAGTTGTCAGACTGCTTGTCTCACATCCAAAACAAGAGGAACAAATATTTCCTCCAACTAAATATTGGGGAGACCAAAGCCTTTGTCTTCTGTCTCCACCGCAAGATACTTTCCCTTGCCAGTTTATTCCTTGGCAGGTTTATGAGGCTGAACAAGACTTTTGTATTTGACCCCAAGAGGAGCACAATTGTATATCCATGCCATTAATAAGATTGTGTTTTCCACCTCCATAACACTGCTTCAGCTCACCCCTGTTGAAAACCTCAAGTATGTTTTTGTTAATGCTGGACTTTTTTGTTCCAAGGCATTTACGACAGGCCTTCCACATTCTACCTTCCAGAAGTCTGCTGCCAATGCCAAAACTCTCACCGAGCCCCATTCGCCAATTGCCCCTGTGATCATGGGCCATATTGGCTTCCAGTTGGGCAATGATTCAATTCTGAAACTCTCAACCTTGCTTTGAAATCCCTCTGTAATCTCCCCCACATTAACATCCTCGGAATTTACACTCCTCTACCCCTGCCCCAGCGTCCCTGATTTTAACCACTTCAGCAATGGCGGACGTGACTTCAGCTGCCTGGGCTCTAATCTCTCAAATTCCCTCCCCAAATGAATGTGCCTCTCAACCTAACTTTCCTCTTTTAAGACACTCTTCAAAAAGATTATGACCTAGCTTTTGGTTGCCTGTTCTTAGCTACGTTTTTTTCTTATGTGGCTTGTTTGATTACACTTTTGTAAAGCACATTATGTTAAATTTGCTAATATAAAACTATTTGTTGTCGTGACACACACACATGGCACAATTGGCTGAGTGGACATTTTCTGACATATTTTGTTTTATGATCCTATGAATTTTCCAATTTTTAGTTCTAGATTGTTTTTCACTTGGTCTATCTATCAAGAGCAATAGCCATCACTATACAATGGCAAATAGTCTTCCATTGTCCAGGGTGGAATTTTATCATTATTGGAGGAAGTTTACAAAATAAAAACTGGATTTCTTTTGCTGTTTTTTAGTTTACATTAGTTTCTGAGACTGGGTCATGCTCCACGTTCTGTTCAACTCCCAAGACCACAACAAAATTTGTTCATCTACAGACCGAGTTATTTTTAAAAAACGTTCTCAGAACTACTGGAAGAGTTACCAAGAAATTTAATTAACCCCTTAAGGATGTTTCTCATTGAAATTGCACCACTGTGCCATTTGAGCATTGTTGAATTTTTCTTTCTATCTATTCATGGATGGGTATCTCACATTTATAACTGTAAAAGCTCTATTCTGGGTTTAGTATCCCATCAATGGGTTCCCTCCGGATGCTCCAGTTTCCTCCCACAGTGTGGTTTAGGTTGATTGGCCATGCTAAGTTGACTCTGGTGTCAGGGATTAGCAAGGTAAATATGAGGGATTATAGGAATAGGACCTGGATGGGATTGTGGTCGGTGTAGACTCGATGGGCTGAATGGCACTGTAGGGATTCTAGGATTCTATGTTTCTAATCCAAAATGAGGGCATTGGTATGACATAATATTATGTTTAATCCAATCAATGAAAAAAAACACAATATTACGGACACTGGAAATATGAAATGCTGGAGACAATCAGCAGCTTGGGCAGCATTTGTGAGGATAGAAACAGCAGAAACATTTAAAGTCAAGATAATTACTTCAGTTGAGATACTATAATGATTAACATTCGTACCATGCAACTCTGCAGAATATGTTTTCAGATCGACGTAAAAGCTTACATGTATATAGAACCTTTCATGATGGTCGGATAGGTCAAAGAACCATCCCTAGTTGCCCTTGGAAAGCAATTGAGAATCAACAACATTGCTGTGACTATGGAGTCACACTTAGGCCAGACCAGATAATAATCACAGATTTCCTGCCCTAAAAGACACTAATGAACCAGATGGCTCTATTGCCCTTGACTCAATGGTTGGTGGCAGTCATGGCTTTGGGAGACAATAGATGGATTGAATGGACTGCTTTGTCTTGATGGTGCTGAGTTTTTGTTGCACAGAGTTGGTGATATTTGTTGATATGCATAACCATTGTCATTAAAAATAAGACTGAAAGTTATTCTATTAATCTCTGACAAGTCATTCTGGCAACATGACATGGCTGGTCTGAAAAGTGGCAAACATTGCTTGATGTTGCTAAAGGGTCAATAGATTTGGATGATTGAAAACATTATGTTATATATTTATCTGTTTTGCACACAGGATCTTGTCGTTTGAAGTTAGATAGCGCCACAGAGACAAAAGGTGTGAAGGGAAGATCTGCCCTGCTCCCATGTGTAATGAGTGGCTTCAATGAAAATTTAATCCAGATTATCAACATTAGCTGGTATAAGTACCTGTCAAGCGAGACAGTGGTTTATACTGATGGCGCTCAACTTAACATAACAGCAAAACACTACGTGGGTCGTGTCAGGATGAATCCATTGTTCCAGACCAACATGTCCTTACTGATCAATGACCTGGTGAACAATGACAGTGCTTATTATCGATGTGAGATTATGTGGAGCTATAAAGGGATGGCAAAGAAGAGGAGTCTCCTGAAAGATGTTTTCCTGGACGTGGAGGAAGGTAAATAACCGTACAATATTACAGTGGGACAGAAAAACAACCCCTGCACAAAGAAAAGACAGGTCCATGTTTTGAACGCAGACCTTCATTCAAATCCAAAACATTGCTCTGTCTTTCTGTTGCTTGAAGCGCTGTCCATTTCCCATATTTTCTGCATCATAGTCCTCATTTTCACAGCTTTCTGCATTTTTACCCATTTATTGTAATGCTGCTTTTTTTGTCATTCTGTATTTTTGTTGAATGTTTGGTGGATCAGAATCCTACCATTTGTTGCCTCTTGGGCAGCCATGGTCCACACAAAGGTGAACAGCTAATGTTAGAAAAACAGAAAATGTACATCTACCTACTCAGTAAACTCAAATCAGACATAGCATTGGGTTACAAAGAAACATTGAGGTGATCAATAATTTCATCAAAAACGATCTGTTGTCTGCTAATAAATAAGTTTATTTATTAGTGGCACAGTAAGTTGACATTAACACTGCAATGAAGTCACTGTAAAAATCCCCTATTTGTCACATTCTGGCATTTGTTCAGGTATATCAAGGTAGAACTTAGCATGGCCAGTGCATCAAACCAGCACGTCTTTTGGACTGTGGGAGGAAACCAGAGCACCCAGAGGAAACCCATGCAGACACAGAGGAATGCATAGGTTTCACACAGTGACCCAAGTTGAGAATCAAACAGAGGTCTCTGGGACTGTGAGGTAGCAGTGTTAACCACTATGCTATCCTATATGTGTACAAATAAAGAAATCCCAGTTTTCACTCATCACAGCTAACAACAGGAGGAATTCTACCCCGAGTCTAAGTCTCAGCTTCTGTATTGTAACAACATTGCTTCTCTATTCCCCACCTGAGTCACCTTTGTGACTTCTCTGATTGAGTTACCAATTTGTGTACTAATGTGCATCAAATTCCAGAAAGTCCAGTAGCTTCACACTCTCTGGGGAGTAAGTTCATTTGATTGAAGACCTTCATAAGCATCATTCAGAGAAAACTGTTATCTCACAGTTAGTCAGTGTAGGGTTTCTATCATTATAAAAAAGATCTTTGAGCAGGACTGAGTAAAATTTCTAAAGAAATATTTCCTACCCCAAAGCCAGAGGTCTTGTGGCACAATGGATAGTTCAATACCTTTGAGTCAAAAGCTCCAGGTTTGAGTCCCACCTCAGGACCTGTTGACCAAGGAAGGTGTGTTCACAATACACTCAAAACAGTTGAGTATATCAACCTGCAAATCTTTCTAAACACATGAATGGCCTGGCGATAAGAGTGGAAGAGACTTGACATGGATTGGCATTCCTCAAGCAATAAGGTGATGGCCTAGTGGCACTATTGCTGGACTATTAATCCAGAAACTCAGCTCATATTTTGGGGACTCGGATTCAAATCCCACCACAGCATTTGGTAGATTTTGAATTCAATAAAAAAAGTCTATAATTGAGAATCTTGATGACTATGAAACCATTGCTGATTGTCGGAAAAACTTATCTGGCTCACTAAAATCTTTTCAGGGAAGAAAATCTGCCATCCTTACCTGGTACAAAGTGATCTTCACAGGTCAGTGACCCCAGTGTTGATGCACTGACTAGCACATCCAAACTTAGCAAAACATATGAAAGGTGTAGCCTTTTCCCTGCATTAAGAAATTGCACAGCTTTGCAGCAATTCTGCAAGGCATGTGACTGAAAGGAGCTAAAGCAAAGGCTGATGCCACTGAACAGAGCTGTACACTGATCCAAACTGACCGTACACAAGAGATATCTTCAATCAATAAGAATGATCAACTGGAATCCATCTAGAAGTGATTGATGAACTAGAAAAAGATGATAAGGTGCATAAGGTGAAGGGTGAACGCATGTTTCTCACAGTCAATCTCAAGTAAAACATTAAAATGCTGCTGTGCTGTCCAAAATGATTGCTAAGATTTGAATTATCTGTCCTAAGAAAGTTGGTAACCACTCATTATTGGCCAAGATTGACACATACTGCCCCTGCAAATTCTAAAAGTCATTTATCCATAAATGTGAATGTGCATGACAAGCCCAACAGTTCTGCTACTTTCAGCATATAATGGCTCACTTATTCCACACTTAAAGTTTATTAGTCACAAGTAGGCTTATATTCACACTGCAATGAAGTTACTGTGAAAATCCCCTAGTCGGCACATTCTGGCACCTGTCCAGGTACATTAAAGGAGAATTTAGCATGGCCAATGCACCTAACCAGCACGTCTTTCAGACTGTGGGAGGAAACGGAAGCACCCGGAGCAAACCCGCACAGTTACGGGGAGAATGTGCAAACTCTGCACAGACAGAGACCTGAGGTCAGAAACAAAGTCAGATCTCTGGCGCTGTGAGGCAACAGTGCTAATCATTCTGCCACCCTATGCAGGATCCATAGTTCCTGAGTGCAAGTACAATCAATCTACTGTATGCCACAGATGTTCTAAATCATAGAAACTAAAGATCTGTTGATCACAGTGGCATATTATGAATAGTGACAATCAGTGAAATCAGTCAGCCCTCATATGGCAAATCAACCTCAAAAAGTCCCCCTATCATCTCAGCCAAGAATTTCTCAACGAAACGGACAGTTTCAAAGATGCTGCAATGTACCACTTGCAAGAGAAAGCAAGTCTCTTAATTGATCCACCATGTATGTGCAGTGTCGACTTACAAGATAAATTAAAAGTCGAAAATAGAAAAAGACAGAACCATTAGAAGCGTATAAGGGCACACAGATTGGTGCAACTCAATTACATGTGTTACAGGAAGAACAAATCATTGCAATTATTCCTCAATCCACAACATTTAAAGGCAGCTGTGAAACATTCTTCTCACAAAATATTCACATCAGAAGAGCTGAATCAGAGATGGAGGTGTAAAATTCTTCTCCAAGCCTGATTCCAAGCATGACTAATAGTCAATACATCTCTTGGAGAAGTTCCAAATGCTTACAGCATTTCATACTCCATTTGGACAGTACCATTTCCTTCAGGGTATCTGTTAAACAGGATCTCATGTGGGCTGAAATGTGACATCTCCATGAAGCTGTTCTATTTATTTCGGTGCTGGCATATGTCCCAATCCAGGTAAATTTTCGGATATTAAGGCATGGTTGAGTAGTCAAGGTGAAGATGATCTTCAAAGATGTTTCGGTCTCTTTAATTTTTTGTTCGCACACTTTCACAATTTTGCTCCAAAATCTTCATCGTTAAGGGGATCATTGAGAAAGGATATATCTTTCCTGTGGCAGGAAGACGATTAATATCTCCTCAAAGCTCTAAAACAGGGACTGCAACAGTTCACGATGGTGGTTTACCACCATCTACTGAAGTGCAACTAGGATGGGTAATACATCCTGGCCTAGCCAGCGATACCCGCATCCTGTAAATGAAAAATCATTATCAGAAGCATCAACATTGCCATTTTATGATCCTCGTCTTACAAATACCCTGAAGGTAGATGCTTCACACACAGCTCATAGAATGCAGACCATAAAAAGGGAAACCAAATGTATTTGCTTTAAAATCAGTTCACAACAAAATCCAATTACTCCAACATCAAGCAGAAAGTGTTAGCTTTGGAATCATCAGTTTTCATGCTTATCTTGGCAAAAGATTTGTGGCAGAGAATGACCACAAGTCAACAGAGTTGATTTGGCAAAAACAATTGACAGGGGCATCACCAAGATTGCTGCATCTCTTGATAATTATTCAACATTATGACTGTGAGATTAGAGTCTTGTAACTGACTGGTCAGAGACAACTTAGTAGATTACTTAACCCAGCAAAACCAGATGAGATATCCTTGCATCTGCAAGTTGAATTCATTAGACAAGAAGGTGTTCACCAAGTTGATCTGGTGCATTTTGCACAATGCAGGTGTCAGTAGTTACGGGAAGAAACACCAAAAGATGCCATACCACAGAAATTGTGGAAAAGCATCACTGAAGGATGAGCTGATTTAAGTCACCATTTCGACAACACATGAAACCATTATGGTCTTATCGGGCCAAACTAGGCATCTCACAGGAATCATTTCCAAAGGCAAAATTGGTCTCATACCAGAATCTTTGCAACATGATATTCATCACTCACATATGGGCATAGATCAGGTGAGAATACTCGCAAGAGAGACAGCCAACCAGTTATGAACCATGACATTAAAGTCGCCATTAAGAAATATGAAGCATGTCAGCAAAGGAGCCTATCCTTGGTCTATAATAGCACCCAACCTCTTTCATGTCCATGGCACTGACTTCATCAACATCATCGACTACTTTATCAAACACCTTATTATTCAACAATTGTACAATATATCAGGCACAATGGCTGTGCATACTCAAAGTGCAATTTTCAGCTCATTTGGTATGCTTGGAGAGGTTATTACTGATAGCAGTCCACAATTTATCAGTGAGTCATTTCAGAATGTGTGTAAAAATGGAATACCAATCACACTACTCCTTCTCCTCATTACCCTAACTGAATGAACAATTTAGGATCATAGAAATTGAATCATAGAAACCCTACAGTGCACAAAGAGGCCATTTGGCCCATTGAGTCTGCACCAACAACAATCCCACCCAAGCTCTATCTCCCAACACCACATATTTACCCCACCAATCCGTCTAATCTATGCATCCCAGGATGCTAAGAAGTCATTTAGCATGGCTAATATGCCTAATCTGCCCATTTTTGGACTGTGGGAAGAAATTGGTGCACGCATAGGAAACTTGCACAGACATGGGGATAACGTGGGAGACTCCATAAAGACAGTGACCCAAGCTGGGAATCGAACACAGGTCTCTAGAGCTGTGAGGTAGCAGTGCTAACCTCTGTACTACCATGCCACCCATGTTGGCGCAATGAAATCCCTAATTCTCAAAGGCAGGCAGACAGTGCACTCTACACTTTGCAGCGTTACATCTGAGAGTAACATCTGTAAGTGCAAATATCCCATCATTGGGATAATTCACAATCGGTAAACCAGCACATGGAAATTTACCTACTCTTACCTATTCAACTCTTCCAGAGACTACAGAGAATGTTTTAAAAGGTGACTACGTGCATGATAAAACTGCAGGTACAGAATTGCCAAGTTTATAGTTGGGGCAAGGAGTTTGCGTTCAGGAGCCGACTGAAGGTATGTGGCAATCAGTTGGAGTTTCTCCAGACCCAAGGTTCTATGAAGTCATCACGCGCAAAGGCCCAAAGATTATCCCCCACTATACATACTTGTCCAAAGTTGAACTTAATGCAAATCTCTGGAGAAGACATTCAACTCCAATATGTCTACAGGCTTGAGATGTTGACCTTAGGCGGGATTTTCCGAATGCAGCTGGAAAATCACCTCTCATGGTCTTCTGTTCAGTATTTATCCCTCAATCAGCATCATCAAGTATAAGGTTATCTCAGCATTAATGCATTGCTGTGTAAGGGGTTTTGCTATGAGCAAATTAACTGCTGTGTTTTCTGCATTGTTACAGTGATCATACTTAAATGTATATCATTGGCTGGAAAGCTCTTTGGATCATTCTGAAGTTAGGAAAGGCACTATATCAATGCCATACATTTTAAACTTCACCACATTTAGAATGCGGGTGGTGGGGGTGGTGGTCAGGAGGAAAGCCTGGTGATGTACTGTCTCTGCTTTATTGCTGAGCTGTTCTGTTGCTATGAGCTTTTTCCCTTCAACTTTGCTTTGCATATTCTTTTTTCCAAATACATTGGAAAAACTTGCACCATGTTAATTGGAATCAACCAGATTGCATGATGGAGTAATCCTGGATTTCAAGTTGCTTACTGACTTCCTAGTGTGATAAGAATGTCTCATTACGATCAATAAATCTGCGAGCGATAACCGTAAGATCAATAACATAATTAAAAACTAGAATCACAACCTGTAGACATAGTGGAGTTGAATATCACTGCCTTCCCCAGAGACTTGCATTAAATTCAACTTTGGACAAATATGTACAAGGGGGGATAATCTATCTGCCTACTAATTAGCCCTTTCATCGTGTTCGATAGAAAGGAACACCAAACCTGGTAAATAATGAGAGGCTAATTCAATATCACCGTCTGAACATCAATGGCTAGAGCTAAATTAATCTCAGTGAGTCATTGACTTGGTGTGGTCATTAGAATGAGGTTAAAGCCATTGGGAAAGAAAGTAAATAAGAATTAGAGTAGAAAGGAAGAACATCCTCATATTTATCTAGCAGCTTTCTTGACCTCACAGCATATGCCAAAGTTTTTTTTATGTCCAAGTACTTTTGAATTGTATTTGCTGTTG
This sequence comes from Sphyrna mokarran, assembly GCA_024679065.1. NCBI lineage: Eukaryota > Metazoa > Chordata > Chondrichthyes > Carcharhiniformes > Carcharhinidae > Sphyrna > Sphyrna mokarran. The sequence continues at coordinate 12,950,986 of JAGIQG010000017.1, read as the reverse complement.
TAATGTGGAATATGAAGCAGCTTAGTTACAATATCAATGTCCCACAAGCAGCAATGCATTTAATGACCAAAATCCTGTGATGCGTTAGCCTCAGGCACAAATCCCATGACTGTTAAATTGCGCAGGAAGGCCAAAATGACCTCCTAACAGTGCAGCTCTCCTTCAATACTGACCCTCTAACAGTCAGCATTCCTTCAGTATTGACCTTCTGACAATGCAGCACTCCTTCAGTACTGACCCTCTGACAATGCAGCATTCCTTCAGTACTGACCTTCTGATAGTCAGCATTCCTTCAGTACTGACCCTCTGACAATGCAGCACTCCTTCAGTACTGACCATCTGACAGTGCAGCATTCCTTCAGTACTGACCTTCTGACAATGCAGCACTCCTTCAGTACTGACCATCTGACAATGCAGCACTCCTTCAGTACTGACCTTCTAACAATGCAGCACTCCTTCAGTACTGACCATCTGACAGTGCAGCATTCCTTCAGTACTGACCCTCTGACAATGCAGCACTCCTTCAGTATTGACCCTCTGACAATGCAGCATTCCTTCAGTACTGACCCTCTGACAATGCAGCACTCCTTCAGTACTGACCCTCTGACAATGCAGCATTCCTTCAGTACTGACCATCTGACAATGCAGCATTCCTTCAGTACTGACCCTCTGACAATGCAGCATTCCTTCAGTACTGACCCTCTGACAATGCAGCATTCCTTCAGTACTGACCATCTGACAATGCAGCATTCCTTCAGTACTGACCCTCTGACAATGCAGCATTCCTTCAGTACTGACCCCTACACAGATCCTCCCGACAATGCAGCTCCTTCAATGCCCTGACAATGCAGCATTCCTTCAGTACTGACCCTCTGACAATGCAGCATTCTTCTACTGACCCCACACCGTACTGACCATCTGACAGTGCAGCATTCCTTCAATACTGACCCTCGACAATGCAGCATCTTCAATACTGACCCTCTGACAATGCAGCATTCCTTCAATACTGACCCTTGACAATGCAGCATTCCTTCAGTACTGACCCTCTGACAATGCAGCATTCCTTCAGTACTGACCCTCTGACAATGCAGCACTCCTCAGTACTGACCTCTGACATGCAGCATTCCTTCATACTGACTCTACAATGCAGCACCTTCAGTACTGACCCTCTGACAATGCCACCCAACCCAGTACTGACCTCGACAATGCAGCATTCCTTCATACTGACCCTGACAATGCAGCATTCCTTCAGTACTGACCCTCTGACAATGCAGCATTCCTTCAGTACTGACCCTCTGACAATGCAGCATTCCTTCAGTACTGACCCTCTGACAATGCAGCACTCCTTCAGTACTGACCCTCTGACAATGCAGCACTCCTTCAGTACTGACCATCTGACAGTGCAGCATTCCTTCAGTACTGACCTTCTAACAATGCAGCACTCCTTCAGTACTGACCCTCTGACAATGCAGCATTCCTTCAGTATTGACCTTCTGATAGTCAGCACTCCTTCAGTACTGACCTTCTAACAATGCAGCACTCCTTCAGTACTGACCCTCTGACAATGCAGCATTCCTTCAGTACTGACCTTCTAACAATGCAGCACTCCTTCAGTACTGACCCTCTGACAATGCAGCATTCCTTCAATACTGACCCTCTGACAATGCAGCATTCCTTCAGTACTGACCCTCTGACAATGCAGCATTCCTTCAGTACTGACCACTGACAATGCAGCATTCTTCAGTACTGACCTCTGACAATGCAGCATTCCTTCAGTACTGACCCTCTGACATGCATCCTTCAGTACTGACCCTGACAGCAGCATTCCTTCAGTACTGACCCTCTGACAATGCAGCATTCCTTCAGTACTGACCCTCTGACAATGCAGCATTCCTTCAGTACTGACCTTCTGACAATGCAGCACTCCTTCAGTACTGACCCTCTGACAATGCAGCATTCCTTCAATACTGACCCTCTGACAATGCAGCATTCCTTCAATACTGACCCTCTGACAATGCAGCATTCCTTCAGTACTGACCCTCTGACAATGCAGCATTCCTTCAGTACTGACCCTCTGACAATGCAGCACTCCTTCAGTATTGACCTTCTGACAGTCAGCATTCCTTCAGTACTGACCATCGGACAATGCAGCACTCCTTCAGTACTGACCCTCTGACAATGCAGCACTCCTTCAGTACTGACCTTCTGACAGTCAGCACTCCTTCAGTACTGACCCTCTGACAATGCAGCACTCCTTCAGTACTGACCCTCTGACAATGCAGCACTCCTTCAGTACTGACCCTCTGACAATGCAGCACTCCTTCAATACTGACCATCTGACAATGCAGCACTCCTTCAGTACTGACCCTCTGACAATGCAGCACTCCTTCAGTACTGACCCTCTGACAATGCAGCATTCCTTCAGTACTGACCATCTGACAATGCAGCATTCCTTCAGTACTGACCTTCTAACAATGCAGCATTCCTTCAGTACTGACCCTCTGACAATGCAGCATTCCTTCAGTACTGACCATCTGACAATGCAGCATTCCTTCAGTACTGACATCTGACAATGCAGCATTCCTTCGTACTGACCTCTACAAGCAGCATCCTTCAGTACTGACCCTCTGACAATGCAGCATTCCTTCAGTACTGACCCTCTGACAATGCAGCACTCCTTCAGTACTGACCCTCTGACAATGCATTCCTTCAGTACTGACCCTCTGACAATGCAGCATTCCTCAGTACTGACCCTCTGACAATGCAGCATTCCTTCAGTACTGACCATCTGACAATGCAGCATTCCTTCAGTACTGACCCTCTAACAATGCAGCATTCCTTCATACTGACCCTCTGACAATGCAGCATTCCTTCAGTACTGACCATCTGACAATGCAGCATTCCTTCAGTGCTGACCCTCTGACAATGCAGCATTCCTTCAGTACAGTATTGAAATCTCAGCTAAGATAAAGTTTTCAAATCTATGCAGATTCTAGTTACCAGCTTTTAGTTGTCAGCTTTAGAAACTCAAGTATCATAGAATCATAAAAGGATTACAGCACAGAAAGTAGCCATTCAGCAAGGCCGACTCATACAATCCGACTTCCCTGTCTTTTCCCAGTAGTTTTGTAAAGGAGATTTTCTCTTTCAGACAGTTAGCCAATTTTCTTTCAAAGGCCTCGATTGAATCTGCCCTTTATCATCCTCACAGGCAGTGCATTCCAGATCCTGACCTGCACTAAGAAAAAGCTTTTTCGCATATTGCTGTTGATTCTTTCTGCCATCATTTTAAATCAGAGACCTCTGGTACTTGATCCTTCCACAAGTGGAAACAGTTTCTCCCCGTCAGCTCTTCCAGACCCCTCATGGTTTTGAGTACCCTGATCAAACCTACTCTTAGTCTCTTCTCCAAGGAGAAGGGCCCCAGTTTTGCCAATTGATCCACAGAACTGAAGTACCTTATCCCCAGGGTTGTCCTTGTGAATCTTTTAGAAGCGTCGAAACTGGAAGCAGGAATTGGCCATTCGGTTGTTCGAGGCTGCTCCGCCATTTGTTTTGATCATGGCTGATTATCGAATTCAATATACGTATCCTGTCCTTTTCCCTTTGACTTCTTCAGTCCCAATTTTCTGCACCCTCTCTTCTTTGTCTGTCTGCTTGATGATAAGGGTCATGATGTGGAGACATTGGACTCGGGTGGGCATATTAAGAAGTATCACAGCATTAGGTTAATTTGGAATCACAAGTTTTCAGAGCATTGCTCCTTTATCAGGTGAGTTTGACTCACCTGAGGAAGGAGCAGTGCTCCAGAAGTTTCAAATAAACTTGTTGGACTTTAATTTGGTGTTGTGAGACTTTTTTCAATGATAAGAGTGATATGAAAGAGGAAATACAAGGTTACAATTCACCTCAGGTTGCATTTGGTTCCTTTACTGTGTTAATGTAACTCCCTAATGTAACTCCGGGAGTAACTATGACTCTCTTAAGGGAGGACTCTCTTGGGGGGACTCTCTTGAGGTTTCTTGGTTACTTTAGCTGTGTGTGTCTTGTCGTTTCTGCCGCACAGTGAGCTGCGCCTCCACGTCGGTCCCGCCGGGCAACGTCACCGCCCCTCCATCGCGGTGGCGGCTAAAGCAGCTGTCCCAGAATCGACGCAGAGCAGTTGTATGTCTGGATGCCCTGCCAGGCTGCAATTACTGACAGGTGGATAGATGGATTGGCTAAGCCGAAAAAAAGGCGTTAAAAGACACTCCCGTAACTGTGCGGGTCTTCTGGTTTCTACCCACAGTGAGTCAATCCCTTCCGCGGGAGCCACCTGGTACCGTCTCCTTGGGCACAAGAGAGGGTATTCCGTGACTGGTCGAGAAACAAATAGCGGGGGCGATGCATGCCAGGTCCACGACCACTACTTTCGACAACTTGGACTGCTGCCATCCAAGCGTGGTACCGCTGGAGTGGACTGTGGTGTGTATTGCGTAGCTGTGGTATTCTTGGCGTTCTAGACCACAATGAGTCATCCCTTACCGATGGTCCCGCAGGGAACACAGGCCTTCCAGCTGGCAGGTGAAGGTCTGGAGGAATTTGACTGGCCGAGAACAGCCAACACGCTTCTATGCCTAAACCCGGTAATCGGTCAAAGAAAAAAGTCTCGACAAGTTCCGGCTTGTCCCGGGGATAGTTGGTGAACCGCTGGCGGATGCGGTCACGGCTGTCTAGGTAGTAGAGGCACCTGCGACCCCCTACCCACATGATTCGGTACAGAGGGTGAGATGAACGAACCGAGCCTGGAGTGACGCGGAGAAGGGACGTTGTGCCCCGTCTTGTCTCTGATGATCACTACCAGAGGATGGCAACGACACCGATATCCACCCTAGGTGTCGAGGTACGTATGGGCAGCACGTCAGCCCAGTGAGTAGCACTGTTGGTTGGCCGGCTACTTGGACCCAGGGTCGGTTCCCGACCTGGGCCTTGTGGCTGGGGGAGTTTGCACTTTCTCCCCGTGTTTGCGTGGGTTTTCCCCGGGTACTCCGGTTTCCTCCCACATTCCCAAAAATGTGTTAACTAGGTTAATTGGCTACGTCAAAATTGTCACGACACCTAATCTGGCTTCCCTGAATTCGGTCTAAACTTATCCCTTAAATTTCTAAATTACCTCCTCATGCAAGAGAGCCGAGCACCGACCACAAAGTACCGACAAATAGGCTCTAAATGCCTAATAAGATCAGGGAGGACGGTACCAGCTCACTACCCAGCTAATTAACACTCCTAGCAGGGTATCCAACCGAGCCACAATTGACATCAAGTAGACCCCGGCTGGGGCTCTGCTAGTGGTAACTCAAGATCAAGAAGACCCCGGCTGGGGATCTGCTAGTGGTAGACCAAAACGTCGACGAGCGACGTAAAGACTCGGAAAAGGCACTCATGCGAGTGTATTAAAATAACCAAGTCTGTGTGGTATGCATTGAAAAGAAATTCTTTTTGTGCCTTTCCTTTGGAAAATAGTAGCACAATACTATCTGTTACAGTTGCCATTTACAGCATCAGCTTTGACACATGCAAATTGCTCACTCATTTTAGCAGAGAAACAGAAAGAAACGGCACATTTTAAATTAGTATCCAAGTGTGATGCGTGTGTGTGCTTATGTGTGGATCTGAGACCGTTAATCCCCTCACAGCCCTCCATCCAGACCCCGGATGTGCATGGGGATAAAGCTCACAGCTTGCTGACAAACCTGTCAACATTCAGGAGTGAGCTCTGCTGCCAGTTCTGAACTGCGATTCCAGCAGCCACGAGGGCTGACACAAACTTGCTATTAATTGACACCAATTCTGTGATTGAAAGAAGCTGAACGCAGTCAGCAATTTAAGGTGCCACATTGAAACTGGAGGGATTGTGAGAAATGATTATGTGTATAATAAAGCTTCTTATTCAGTACGTGAAATTTAAAGGAGTCATTTGCAATACGTCTGCTCCCTGTCCAGTGCTGAATATATTCTATATGTTAAATCAAAATGTAATGGACAAATTCATATCAAAATAGTTCCATAAGGAAACCATCAAAACATACTCATTTGTTAAAACATCGGATATATCTAGATATTACAGATAATCAACATCGCTGAACACTTAATCAATAGTCAAATTTTTCTATCACAAACTCATTAGCAATGTCATCGACCAATTCACTCATAGCGGCAACTACTTAATTAGCTGTATAATGCTTTGGGATGCCCTGAGGTCAGGAAGCTTCTCTTTCAGGTTCTTCCTGCATTGACTATCTACCTTCCTTTTCTTGGCCCTGTCTGATGATGTAGTTATCGATTGCCAATAAATGATACAGGCTAAACTCAACTCTTTTCCTCTTTTAGAAGGCATTCAAAAACGGAAGTTTGCAACTGTGAGGTCCCTTTAACAAGCAGTGGTGTCTCAAAGCGCTTTACAGGCAATTGAGTGCTTGGTGTGGTAGTCGCTGTTGTAACATAGGAAACTATTTGTGCATAGCAAGATCCCACAGACAGCAGTGTTATAGTCACCAGATAATCTGTCTTTGCACTGTTGATTGAAAGATATATGATGGGCAGGGCATCAGGGAAAACTCCCTTCCTCTGCTTTGAAATAGTGCCATGGGATCTTTTCCATCCAACTGAGAGATTAACCAAGGCTTTGATTTATAAAAAAAACAAATGTGGCTTATGCCTCATCCAAAATATGGTCACTCTGACAGTGCAGGGTTAAGTTTATTTATTAGTAAGGCAAGCAGGTTTACGTTAATGTTGCAATGAAGTTACTGTGAAAATCCCCGAGTCGCCATACTCCGGTGCCTGTTCGGGTACACTGAAGGAGAATTTAGCATGGCCAGTGCACTTATCCAGCACGTCGTTTGGACTGTGGGAGGAAACCAGAGCACCCTGAGCAAACCCATACAGACAAGGGGAGAAGATGCAAACTCAACACAGTCACCCTTAGTCAGCATTGAACCCAGGTTGTTGGTGCTGTGAACCATCAGTGTAAACCACTGTGCCACCATTTTTCTTAGGGGTGTACGTTGTCTTGTTTTAAGGATAAATAATTCTGTAATTTTGGAGAATCAGTTGGATGAACAGTTTTATGAGTGATGTACCCAGCTGCTGTTCATTCAGCAGTGGCTTGTTGGCAAGTGAAGCTCTTCACTTGGATGACAATGCAGCACTCCCTCAGCACAGGCGCCAGAATGTCAACCTTGAAATTTGTGCCCAAGTTCTAGAGTGGAATTTATCACACAGGATGGTATTCTCTGGTCACTTATGCCAACAGCATTCTCCGGTCCACAGTAATGAACAAGAGATTTGGCTGAGTGTTGAATTCTCTGTCCTCCTTGGAGATGGTGACAACACATGAATGACAGGAAAATTTCCCCACAATTATTCATCTCGGAGGTAAGAATGCTATTGACTGAGCCAGAGCTGACAGAACGGGATTCAAATACGCACAAACTTCTCAACCAGCCAATTGGAACATGACTGGGAAAAGTTTGGCTGAGTTTATCAAAGATCAACAAACTGAAAATGGACAGTCCAGAATTTGACAGTGCTCTCTCCCCGCTCCAGCATCTAAATGAAGAGCTCCTCATCTCAACAAATGGCTGCTCATGTGTCCCCAGACTGTGAACTTCTACTGGGTTCATAGAAACTGGAAGCAGGAGCAGGTCATTCAGCCCTTCCCCTTCAAGCTTGCTCCGCCATTCGCTTCGATCATAGTATTGTTCATAAGTCTGCTGGTCGAACTGACCCTCCAAAATTACAGAATCACTCATCCTTAAAAACTAGTCAGTGTGCATTCCTACAACTCCACACAGAGATACATAGATTGAATAAATCAAATCAAATCAACAACTCAGATTATTAATATGGTAGTCCTTTAATTGTTGTTATAACAGGGTGTGTGTTATGGATAATTGAGTTACTTTAAGATGTGTTGAAACAGCGCACAAACTCTTGCTAATTAACTTTGGGGGTCACAATTCATTAGTCGCACGTGAAATTGGGATGAAATGCTTTTGCAATAGCTTGGGTCAAGTTAAGGCCCCATATAAATGCAAGAGGTATATTACTCGCAGAACCTATTAAGAAATTAGTTCGATCTAATAATATTTTATATATATTAAGCACGTTGGTAGAATCCTACAGTGCAGAAGAAGGCAATGTGGCCCTTTGAGTTTGCACTGACCGCAATCCCATCCAGGACCTATCCCCATAGCCCCAAACATTTACCCTAATGATTCCCCCTGACATTAAGGAGAAAGTTAGCAGGACCAATCCACCTAACCTGAACATCTTTCAACTATGGGAGGAAACTGGAGAACCCAGAGGAAACTCATGCAGACATGGGGAGAATGTGCAAATTCCGCACAGACAGCGACCCAAGCTGGGAATCGAATCTGGGTCCCTGGTGCTGTGAGGCAGCAGTGCTAACCACCATGTGTTGACATATCCAGTCACGTATAAAGAGTGTGATTTTCCGAGTGCATTCACCTCAAGACCGGAAAATCCCAATCAAAGCCAAGAGACCTGTGGATGGTCTGTGTCTCACCGCAATGATTCCTGTGGCAGGCGGGAAGGGAAATTTTGCCCTATGGGCATCTCTGGCATTTATTATACCAGGAATCAACTAACATGACTTCCAAGCTGGTTAAAAGCCATTGGAGTTACTTAAGAGTTATACTGGATAATTCTTTCAGCTCTCTTTGCCTGGATGAGTGCGGCTCCAACAACAGTCAAGGAGCTTGACACCAATCAGGATTCAACTTGATTGGCATTGCGTCTACAAACATTCACTCCTTCCATCCCAGATGAACCCTAGCAGAGATAATATACCATCTACACAATGTACTGCAGGAACTCACCAAGGTTCCTTAGGCAATACCTTCTGATTCAATGACCACTACCATCTAGATTGACAAGGGAAAAAGATACATGGAAACACCACTACCTGGAAGTTCCCCTCCAAGCCTCTCCACCATCCTAATTTGGGAATATCGCTGGGTCAGAATCCTGGAATTTCCTCCCTATAAGCACAGTGGATGTACCTATACTGCATGGACTGCGTTGGTTCAAGAAAGCAGCTCATCACCATATTCTCAAGAGCAATTAGGGAAGGGCAATAAATGCTGGCCAGCAAACAACACTCACATCCCGATGGGTTGCCTTCAAATATTCCGGTTTCCTCCCACAGTGTTAGGTTGATTGACCATGGCAAATTGACCAAAGTGTCATGGGATTAGCAGGGTAAAATACATGGGGTTCATGGGAATAGGCCTGGGGGGGGATTCTGTGAGTGAATAAAAAAGAATTCAATCTGAAAAGTGGATTGTTCTGGAATTAAAGTGGATTGTTCTGGAATTCCGATAGTTTCATGATTTCTATTAATGGCCTTTGCTTATTTTTGTTTCCAAATGATTTAAAATGGAAATCAAATTCTCAAATCAGTATGATAGGATTTAACCTCATATTCTCTGGATTATGAGCTTGGTAATATAATTATAACACCAGTTACTCATAGTCACCATTTCCTCTGAAAGGATACATCTGAAAGCTGCCAAACTGTATCTTAGACCAAATCCCACTGCTTTGAAGAAAATATTAAAATATGGTGCAGACAACAAAAATCTAGATAATTAATCAGAAAGTTTTTTGTAGTATTTTCACGTAAAGTTAAATGAATGATGGGAACCTTTCCCCTCACTTAAATCCTCCGCAGAGTGGTGTAAAATCCAACCAAATAACTCAAATCATAATCCTTTCTCTATGTTGTTCCCTGTCCAATTTTGGACTGGGTAATAAATGATAACCCTGCCCATAAATCAACCTAGCCAGGAGAGTACCAACCCTGCCCACAGAGTACTGACCCTGCCCACAGAGTACTGACCCTGCCCACAGAATACTGATCCTGTCAGCAGAATACCAACCCTACCCACTGTGTACCGACCTGCCTACTGAGTACCAACCCTACCCATAAAGTGTCAACACTGCCCATAGAGTATCGATCCTACCCACAGATTTTCAATATTGCCACAGAGTATTGACCCTGTCTACAAAGTACCAACCTTACCTATAGAGTATCGACTCTGCCTACAGAGTATCAATCATGCCCTCAGAGTACCAACCCTACCTACAGAGTATCAACCCTGCCCCCGGAATATCAATTCTGCCCACAAAGTATCGACGCTGCCCACAGAATATTGACCCTGCCTCAGATTATCAATCCTGGCCCCAGAGTATCAACCCTGCCCACAAAGTATCGACCCTGCCCACAAAGTATCAACCCTGCCCATACAGTATCGATCCTGCTCCCAGAATATCAACCCTGCCCACACAGTATCGACCCTGCCCCAGAGTATCGACCTGCCCCAGAGTATCGACTCTGCCCCCAAAGTATCAACCCTGCCCATAGAGTATCGATCCTGCCCCCAGAATATTGATCCTGCCCACAGAGTATCAACCCTGCCCCGGAGTATGGACCCTGCTCCCAGTGTACTGACTCTGTCACAGGGTAATGACTTGGCCCTCCAGGCTCAGTACCAAGCCAAAGCCTGAAAGAAACACTAGCCTGTGTTCAAAAAGTAGAAAATGATTAATATTCTGGCTATCAGAGTCACTTCCCCTCATCTGACATTTCCATCAAAACCAATGTGCAAGAAAGCAAACAAAATGTTCCAATAGAAGTTATATTTGGAGCAGCTTTCATATTCCAAATGCCACTTTTCATATAAAACTAATCACAACTGAAAAAAAACTTCCAAAAAACTTTCCAGAGAGAGAATGAAAGTCAGTTATTTCTCAATATTGTCCTGCCTTTGAGATCAGAGAGAGAGAGAGGTCGCTGAGGACATTGATACCACCATGTGGGGGGATTATCCAGCACCCCCTTAGCTGCATGCTTCTCAGCAACAAAGGTGGCATGCTGTTAGCTAACAGTGGGATTCTCTGGTCTCACCACAGAAATAACTTCTGAAGTGCAGTTATTATAGAACTAAACCTGGGCTTGTTGCTCTAATCAGAGTTTCTTGTCGTTTTCCCAGCCTGAGCAGCTAACAGTGGAGCTGTAAAGTTGAAAAGGCAGCATGGTGGTTAGCACTGCTGCCTCACAGCACGAGGGACCTGGGTTCAATTCCCAGTTTGGGCCACTGCCTGTTTGGAGTTTACACATTCTCACTCTGCTGCATGGGTTGCCTTCCATACTCCAAAGATGTGCAGGTCAGTTGGATTGGCAATGCTAAATTGCCCTTTAGTGTCAAGGAGACATTGTCACATGTATTAACATGCAGTGAAAAGTATTGTTTCTTGTGCATTATACAGGCAAAACATACCATTCATAGAGAAGGAAACGAGAGAATGCAAAATGTAGTGTTACAGTCATAGCTAGGGTGTAGAGGAAGGTCAACTTAATGCAAGGTAATGCCATTCAAAAGTCTGACAGCAGCAGAGAACAAGCTGATCGTGAATCTGGTGGTACATGACCTCAGACTTTTGTATCTTTTGCCCAATGGAAGAAAATGAAAGGAAGAATGTCGGAGGTGCGTGGGGTCCTTAATTATTCTAGCTGTTTTGCCGAGGTAGCGGGAAGTATATACAGAGGTAATGGATGGGATACTGGTTTGCGTGATGGATTGGGCTACATTCACAACCTTTTGTTGTTCCTTGCAGTCTTGGGCACAGCAGGAGCCATCCCACACTGTGATACAACCAGAAAGAATGTTTCCTCTGGTGCATCTGTAAAAGTTGGTCAGAGTCGTAGCTGATATGTCAAATTTCCTTAGTCCCCTGAGAAAGTAGAGGCACTGGTAGGCTTTCTTAACTATAGTGTCGATATGGGGGGACCAGGGCAGGTTGTTGGTGATCTGGACACCTAAAACCCTAAAGCTCTCGACGCTTTCTGCTTTGACCCCATTGATTTAGACAGGGGCATGTTCTCACTTATGCTCCCTGAAATCGATGGCAATCTTCTTCGGTTTGTTGACATTGAGGAAGAGATTATTGTTGCCAGATTCTCTATCTCATTCCTATAATCTGTCTCATCATTGTTTCAGATCCGACTCACCACGGTGGTGTCATTGGCAAACTTGATAATCAGATTGGAGAGAAATTTAGCCACACAGTCATAGGTATATAAGCAGTATAGTAGGGGGCTAAGGACACAGCCTTGGGGGGCACCAGTTTGAGGATAATCATGGAGGAAGTATTGTTGCCTACTCTTATTGATTATGGTTTAAGAGTTAGGAAGTTCAGGATCCAGCTGTAGAGGGAAATGCCAGGGCCCAGGCAGCAGAGTTTGAAGATGAGTTTCATGGGAATAGTAGTGTTGAAGGCTGAGCTGTAGTAAATAAATTGGCATGTGACATAGGTGTCCTCGTTATCTAGATGTTCCAGAATTGAGTGCAGGGTCAGGGAGATGGCGTCTGCCGTTGACCTATTGCAGTGATAAGCAAACTGAAGTGGATCCAGGTAGTCTGCGAGGCTGGGATTGATTCATGTCATGACTAACCTTTCAAACCACTTCATAATGATGGATGTCAGAACCACTGGCCGATAGTCATTAAACACACTGCTTAGTTTTTCTTTGGTACTGAGATAATGATCGTCTTATTGAAGCAGATAGGGGTCTCAGATTGTGGAAAAGAGAGGTTGAAGATGTCAGTGTATCGTGCATAGGGTTATAGGGATAAGACCTGGGTGGGATTAGGTTGGTGTAGACTCAATGGGCTGAATGGCCATCTTCTGCATTGCAGGGTTCCATGACCGATTTTTAAAAACATACCAATGGAAGCTATTGAGAGGATGCACAGGAGATTTACAAGGATGTTGCCTGGATTGGGAGGCATGCCCTGTGAAGATAGGTTGAGGGAGCTAGATCCCTTCTCCCTGGAGAGACAAAGGTTGAGAGGTGACCTGATAGAAGTTTATAAAATGTTGAGAGGAATAGATAGAGTGGATTCTCGGAGGCTATTTCCCAGGGCTGAAATGGTCGCTACAAGAGGACACAGGTTTAATGTGCTGGGCAGCAAGTGCAGAGGAGATGTTAGAGGTAAGTTTTTCACTCAAAGGATGGTGAGTTAGTGGAATCGGCTGCCGTCAGTCATGGTGAACTTGCTGGAGTCTTTTAAAAAACTTCTGGATGACTACATAAGATTAAATGGGATTGGGAGTTACAGATAGTTCTATGGCCTAGTAGGTATGGGTATGATCAGCGCAACTTGTGGGCCAAAGGGCCTATTTGTGCTGTAGTGTTCTATGTTCTATTATCCTGAATTAAATTGTTCATATAAAGCAGGCCTGTCAGGTTATTTTCATTGAGTTGCTGCAATGCTGCTTCCAACATTTAAGCTGCTTCATAAGTTTAATCTCTTTTACAAAGCCCGCTAGCAAACAACGAAGTTGCCCAATGATCAGTAACAACACAATAATTCTATGTTCTTGGTGGAAAAATGGTGAATTAAATTTCTTTTCTGAACCAGTTAGATACTGGGGCTGGGAAATGGTTCAGGAGTTTGGGAGCTATTGCAGAAGTGGGGCAATTCAGAGAGGTATTGGATGGTGTGCTTAAGTTGGGGGCTGAGGGAGGGGTGGGGCTGTTTGAGGGTGATATGAAGTTTAGGGTTGTTGCAGGGACAGATCAGGGTGGTTGCTGTGTTTGGAGCAATGGGGATATTGAAGGTTGGTGTGGCATACTTTGGGGAAAGTTGGGGGTCTGTGTGGGAAGAATTGGGAGGTGAAGTGAAGGGATGCTGGGGGAAATTGGGGGTATCAGGATAGTTGGAGTGGGGATGGTTGGGTTTGGTGTGGGGGCATTGGGGTGTTGGTGTGGGGACATTGGAGGGTTGGTATGGGGGTTGAAGGTTGGATGGGGGGTTGGGGATTTGGTTGGCTGGATGTTGAGTGGTTGGTGTGGGGGGTGTTGGGTGTGGCATGGTGGGGTTGGAATTTGGGGTGGGGAGTTGGGGGTTTGAGATGGAGGGTTGAGGGTTTGAAGTGGGAGGTTGCTGGGGTTGGTGTGGTGAGTTGGGGGTTGGTGTGGAGGGGTTGGGTGGGATGGGTGGTTGGGGTGGGTGGTGTTGGGAGTTTGGGGTGGGAGGCTAGGGGTTTGTGTGTGGGATATTTGGGGAGTTGGTGTGGACCTGTTGGGGGATTGGTGTTGGGGGCTGTGGTGGGGATTTGGGTGGTTGATGTGAGGGGTATTGAGGGATTAGTGTTGGGGGTGTTTGGGGGTTGGTGTGGGGGGATTGGGGGCTTGATGTGGGGGTTTGGGAGATGGGTGAGGGGTTTGGGGTGTGGGTTGGCGGGTGGTGTGGAGGGGGTGGAGGGTTGGTGTAGGAGAGGTTGGGGTTTGGTGTGGGGACTGTGGGAAGATGTCTGGGGGGGCGGCGTTGGAAGGTTGGTGTAGGTGGGTTGGGGGGATTGGTTGGAAGGGCTTGGAGGGTTGGTGCGGGGTGGATTGGGGGTTTGGTGGGGGGGTGTTGAGGGTTTTATGTGGGGAGCTGAGGGATTGGTGTGTGTATGAGGTTAGGGGGATTAGTTGGAAGGGGTTGGCGGGTTGGTGTGGGGTGGGTTGGGGGTGTTGATGTGGGGGTTTGGGGGATTGTTGTGGATGGTGTAGGAGGGTTGATGTGGGAGAGGTTACGGGGATTGTTTGGGAGAGGTTGGAAGGTTGGCATGGGGTTGGGGAGTTGGTGTTGGGGGGGTTGAGGGGTTGATGTGGGGGGGGTTGGGGAGATTGGTTTGGGGGAAGATGGGGGGTTGGTATGGAGGATTTGGAGGGTTGGTGAGGAGGGGGTTGATGTGAGGGGGTTGGGGGGTTGGTGTGGGGGAATGGGGGGTTAGTATGCGGAGGTTGGGGGATTGGTGTAGGGGTGGGGAGGTTGCCAAGTTGAGGTGGGAAGAATTGGGGATGTTCTGAGTGAGGGGCAGGGTGTGTGCTGAAGATCAATTGAAACTGCAGGACTGATTGTGTTTGAGGTGTGGGGGGAATGTTATTGAGTTCAGTGTGGATTTATTTGTAGGTTTGGAGATGGGTTCTCACCTGATGTTTCTTATAACACCTGTACTTGCTTAAAATATCTTTCAAAATTCATGGGAAAGAGCTTTAATAACTGCAAAGAATCTCTGCTCCTGTTTGCTGTTACTGAGTGCTACTTTAATGCACTGCATTGGTTACATTGATGCTAGGACAGTCATCAGTATCAGCTTATAAATAACTAAGCAGATTTTCTTGTCAAATTAACAACATTACATAATGTATAAAGTAAAATTTGTACTTTCTGGTTTGTTTAATAGTTGCAATGGGGTCACTTATAGGATGCAAACATATTGTAACATATCATTATATAGTTGCTGCTCTTGATCCATGCCACATAAATACTAATCAGAAGCTTCACAACACCAGGTTAAAGTCCAGCAGGTTTATTTGGAATCACGAGCTTTTGGAGACCTGCTGAAGGAGACTTTAAGAATAAGGGACCTAGAAGCAGGAGAAACTGCAGAGTCCACGATTTCCCCCCCAGTTGTGAGATGCACATTTACCAAAACATCAGAGAAGATTCTCTGATCTTGTTTTGAGAGACTGCTGTAGGATTTTCGACATCCACCTGGGAGGGCAGGCTTGATTTAACACCTCACCCTCTGACTTTGCAGCACTCTATCAGTACTGTCTCATTGGTTGGGACATAGAATATAAAAGTTGGCAAGTCATGTTGCAGTGATATGGAACACAATATTTGGAATATTGTGTACAGTCCTGGTTGCCACATTACTACAGTGGCACAGTGGTTAGCACTGCTGCTTCACAGAGCCAGGGACCCAGGTTCAATTCCAGGCTTGGGTCACAATCAGTGCAGAGTCTACACATTCTCCTGGTGTCTGTGTGGGTTTCGTTCAGGTGCTCCAAAAGACATGCTAGTCAGTTGCATTAGCCATGCTAACATCCCTGTGTACCCAAACAGGCGCTGGAATGTGGCGACGAGGGAATTTTCACAGTAACTTTGTTGCAGTATTAATGGAAGTTTACTTGTGACACTAATAAATAAATGTCTAAACTTAAAGGAGAATGTGGAGGCTTTGGCGAGGGCACAGAAAAGGTTTACCAGGATGCTGCCTGGTTTGGATGGTATTATATATGAGGAGAGATTGGAAAAATCTGGTTTGTTTTCATCTGAAGGTCAAAGGATGAGGGGTGACCTGACAAAAGGTTACAAAATAATGAGAGAATGGAAAGAATGGAAAGTCGGAATCATTTTCCCCAGGGAAGAAATGTCAATTACTAGCGGACATAGGTTGAAGGTAAAAGGAGGAGAGTTTAAAGGAGATGTAAAAGGCAAGGTTTTTACACAGAGGTTGCTAAGTGCCTGGAATGTACTGTATGGGAGATGGTAGAAGTAGATACAATAGCAGTGTTTAACAGCATCTTATCAGGTACATGAATAGGCAGGGAAAAGAGGACTATGGACTGCGTAGAAGTAAAAGTCTTTGGTTAAGAAAGGTGTCGTGTGTCAGTGCAGGCTTGGTGGCTTGAAGGACCTGTTCTGTACTGTTCTTTGTTCATTGTACTGCACTGGAGACTCAGCCTAGATTTTGCCTTTCTGGTGTGGAGCCTTGGAATGTCAAACTTTCTCATTCAGAGATGAGAGAACTACCAACAGAGCTAAAGCTGGGATAACAGGTCAAGCATCAACCAGTCTACAGAGACTTCCTATAGCTAATAAATAGCAGCCTCAGGATTTACCTATGTATCCCATACAAGGGAGTGACCTACGAAGTTCGCTTAAGACAAAAGAGGCTCATTTAACAACTAAACACGATATTAGGCTTCAAACCCAAGATCTGTAAAAGTATTGCGAGTGAGACTTGAAATACATTTCCCAATAACTTTTCTTTGAGGCTTTACCACATACTTTAAAAGCTGTTAACTGCAACTGCAATGTTAAGATGTTAAATTGTCAATTTAAAGAAAACCTTGAAATGATATTGAATCAAAACCTGTGAAGTTGAAATGCCAGAGGAAATTTCAAATAGCGCCTTAGGTGATTAATCAAACTTAAGTACCTGCCAGAACAAGCTTGCCTTCTCAATGCAAACCTTTACTTAATAAATATGGGTTAAGCAGTGTTAGAGAATGCAAATTCAGGCAAAAATGAGTAGCAAGATCAAATGTCTATACCTATCAGTGAATCAGGTCATCCCGGCTGTTTGGTTTTTGATAAACATTTCAAACTGATACAGAAGTGCAGAACAAGGAGCAGAATTATTTGGGCACTCATTCACTAGTAAGTTGTAAAATTCTATAGGCGGCCTTCTCATCCATCCTCAAACTGTCCTCAGTTTTACTGGGTGCCAATGAGGCCTAGTGGGGCCTATCTATCCTCCACCCAATTGATCAGACAAAGCAAGGATTGATAATTTTTATGAACATTAAAGGAATTAAGAATTTTGGTGAGCGAGCGGGTAAGTGGAGCTGTGTCCACTAAAAGATCAGCCATGATCTTATTGAGTAGCGGAGCAAGCTCAAGGGGCCAGGCAGCCTATCCCTGCTCCTAGTACTTATGTTCTTATGACAATTAATGGCCACTTTCTGCCTGGAAACAATTTTGAGGTCAGTGAGGACGGTGGGTACAGGGAGATCTTGGCATGTCACCCTGCTTGGGTGTCAGATGGGAAGGAGGAGGCCTCCTTCAGTAAATCATTTTCCACAACTGCCAAGTTCCCTTGAAGGGAGATGCACCGTCCCGACCCTTGGGACATCCAGCTTCCTTCCCCTGCCCACCTTTGGCCTCCTCTCCTGTACCTTGAATTGCACAACTTGTGGCCATTTATGAGTCAACCACATTGCTGTGGTTCTGGAGTCAGATTGGGTATAGATGGCAGATTTCCTTCCCCAAAAGACATTAGTGAACCAGATAGATTTTTACGACAATCAACAATTGCCATTATTAGGCTTTTAATTCCAGAGTTTTTTTATTGAATTCAAATTTTACAAGCTGTTGTGGTGGGATTTCTAATCAAGTGACAATACCACTGTACCACATCCAGATAATGTATCTTAACCATTTTAATTGATTGAGGAATAAATACTGACCAGGACACCAAAGATAATTTGCCTGCTCTTCTTGAAAACAGGTCAAGGGATCCTAGTGCTCAACTGAGGCTCCTTAATGTCTCACC
The DNA here is from genome assembly GCA_024679065.1 of Sphyrna mokarran. NCBI lineage: Eukaryota > Metazoa > Chordata > Chondrichthyes > Carcharhiniformes > Carcharhinidae > Sphyrna > Sphyrna mokarran. The sequence continues at coordinate 12,932,800 of JAGIQG010000017.1, read as the reverse complement.
TGGAAGTTGGCATTTCTGACAGTGCAGCACTCCCTTAGTACTAAACTGAAACGGCTGCTTTGATTTTTGCTCTTATACCCTAGAGGCAAAGTGTCAGAGGTAAGAGTGCTACTGACTGATTGAAAGTTGACATAGATGCATTATTACTCTTCTGAGGTGGATGCAAAAGGTCCCAAGGCACTGTTTTGAAGACCAGGGCAGTTGTTGTTCCTGGCGCCCTGACCAACATTTGTCCTCAGCCAACATCGCAAGAAAAAAACAGATTCCCTGGTCGAAATGAAACTGTGGAAGCTTGCTGTGCACACATTGCCTGCCACATTTCCTACATTTCAACAGTGACAATTAGTTGAAATGTCTTGAGATTGCAAAAAGCCCAAAAACGTGCAGGTTAGGTTGATTGGCCATGCTAAACTGTCACTTCGGGAGACTAGCAGGGTGACTATGTGGGATAGGGGCTGGGTGGGATTGTGGTCATTGCAAAATCAATGGGCTGAATGGTATCCTTCTGCACTGTAGGCATTGTGTGATTCTAGGGTAAATCTGCAAATCTTTCTTTTTCAAGCATAGTTCCTTGGAGTTTGAAATCTCACCATGTGATGTGTTGCCAGTCCAAGAATCAGTGGCCCCTCTGTGTGCACACAGGGTTTTGATAATAACGTCACTTATAATCTCGTACTTGTGCTTTTCAAGTTCCAGTTTCCAAGCCGGTGGTGACTAAGATGCCAGAGCAACTTGTCGTTCTGCTGGGCGATCCTTTCCATCTGAGCTGCCAGTCTGCCTGGGGATCCCTCCCCATAGAATACTACTGGTACAAACACAAGCCGACAGACATCCGGATTGTCAGGAAAATACAGGAAGGGATGAATTATTCCGTGGAGAGCAGCAAAGCCAAGGACTCTGGCTTCTATCACTGTGCCGCACTCAACACGGCCGGTGGGAAAAAGCTGAAGGAACGAAGCGATTTGGTTGAGGTGGTCGTAACAGGTACAAGGCCTTGCGAATAACTTTCGCCATCTCTCTATCGAAATAGCATGACTTCCCGCAGATTAACAATTTCATTGTTCATTTTAAAACAGCGGGTGAGATTTTTCAGCCATGCTCAATGCAAGGCCAGAAATTCCTCCCCGAGGTCAACAGACCTTTGCATGGTCTGCCGGATTTTGCGTCTCTTCTGCTACCATTCCTATGGCAGGCAGGATGGGAAAATTTCGCTAGTGTTTACTTTCATCCCATATCAGATCTTGTTCCCTTCCTATACTCATCTGCTGTGGAAACCCTCATTAAAATATAGAAAATAGAGCTGGGGTAGGCCATTTGGCCCTTTGAGCTTGTTCTGCCATTCAGCATGCTAATGGCTAATTCTATGTCCCAATTCCATACTATTGCACTGTCCCAATGCCCCTTGACATCTATACCATTGTTTCCTCTAGACTTGAATATTCAATGCTGTCCCTGGCCTTGTTCCCACCTTACATCTTCCATAACCCTGAACTCACCTAAAACACCGATCTTTACCCTTGCGAAGCCCCATTCATCCATGTGTACACTGCTCTACATTGGTCTCTCCCTGAACCTCCCTTATTGTCCTTAGTGGAATTTAATGACATTGGGAGTTACAGATAGCTCTATGGCCTGATAGGTACTGATATGATTGGTGCAACTTGTGGGCCAAAGGGCCTGTTTGTGCTGTAGTGTTCTATGTTCTATATCCTCTAAGAGACTATCTGAAACTTACCTTTTAACTATATTTGTGGTCATCTGTGCTAATCTTTACATGGTTTGATGTCAAATTTTGTCTGATAATTCTGCCGTGAAATACCGAGGGAAGTTTTGATATATTAAAGTTAAATAAAACACAGGTAGCTGTTGTTACGTAGCCAAGAGACAGAGGAAAGAATTTTCTCGTCCTGCCTGCCATAGGAATGCTAACAGGCAGGGGTAAACCATTTTGATCTCAGGATCTTTGATCTCAGGAGGAATTTTCCAGTCTTGGGGTGAGCGGGGCTGGAAAATCCCACCCCCCCAGGCTCCAGTGTTGTCACTTTTATGATACTTAGTCATTTTCTGGGACAATTCTGGCCAATATTTCTGAAGATTAAATCATGTATACTGTTCGATTCCCTTTGGTTTGTGTCTGCACCTGTCGACTTGATAAGCTCATGGTCCCACCCAGAGCTGCCAACCCGAGATCCGGCACTTCATCGTGAGAAATATCAACTAGTCTTGGAGCAAGGAAAAACCATTTGTCCCCCCATCCAGCCAGCTAAATTCATGTCATTCTGTCCCCTCTCACCTCACTACTCGCTGGTTCCAAGATTGGAAATCCCCTGTTTCAAGTTATCAGCTTCCTGATTAAGTGGATGATTATACAATAACAGCAGGTTATGTTCACAGTCCTTCAGTAGTTCTACCAGAATCTGCATGAATTAAACTTTTCAATGTCAGGTCACTTGTCTCTTTTTCTTCACAGAACGACCTCCGAAGCCTGCCATCGTTGTGGAGCCTCCAGCAAATACCATTGGGGCTGGTCAGCCTGTCCACTTATTCTGCCAAGTGCCAGGCACTGTGCAGGACGTTGGGTACTGGTGGAGGAAGGACAAGGTCCTCTTGCAATCCATCAGCCAAAATCAAAGCCTTCAAAACCTTACTCTTCCCAGCCTATCAGAGAACCAAAGTGTCACCTATGAGTGTGGCATCAGCCACTATGTGAGGGGGCGGATGTTTGAAACATGGAGTGATGAGGTTAAGCTGGCTTTAGCAGGTGAGTCTTTTTTCCAGAATCTTTCTTCTAGATTCATTCTTCTGGAACACGAAAGGATTATTATTCAAAATTCCCAGCCTCGTGGTTGGCATTTCTCAGCAGCCATGTTCCCTGTCAATTGATGAGAACTATTTAGCCTGAAGATAGGGACAATAAGTTACAAATTAAAAACTTAATCAATACTGGCAGAAGAAAGTATGAGTTACAATTTCTTTATTCATTCGTGGGACATGGGTGTCGCTGGCTAGGCCAGCATTTATTGCCCATTCCTAATTGCCCTTGAGAAGGTGGTGGTGAATTGCTGCGGTCCATGTTCTGTGCATTGACCCACAATGTCATTATAGGGAGGGAATTCCAGGATTTTGACCAGTGACTGTGAAGGAACGGCTGATATGTTTCCAAGTCAGGATAGTGAGTAACTTGGAGGGGAACTTGCAGGCATTGGTGCTGCCATATATTTGCTATCCTTGACCTTCTAGATGGAAATGGACGTAGGAAATGCTGTCTAAGGATCTTTGGTGAATTGCTGCAGTGTGTCTTGTACTTAGAGAATGGTGTAGTTCACAACAGATTCACGGGCATCCAATCAGAGAATGGGTAGGTTAACTCAAAGGGCAGAAGTTTCAAATGCCGACATTTTGTGTCCCCCACCTCTCCACTGCTAATGCCCCGACACCAAGGGACAATTTATTACGACCAATCTGCCAGCACATCTTTGGATTGTGAGAGGAAAACCTCTGAAGGAAACCCACGCAGACATGAGGAGAACATGCAAACTCCACACGGACAATCACCCGAGGCAGGAACTGAACCTGGGTACATGGTGCTGTGAGGCAGCTGTGCTAACAACTGCGTCACCATGCTGCCATTGTCTAACCTATCTCTTAATCAGGTGAATAATTTATCTTTAATTACACAAATTTCATTTTTAGTGAACAATCTCTTACATGGGACTTTTTTGAATGATTTCTGGAGGTCTAATTAAACCTCATCCATAGAGATTCTCCCATCTACTCATTCAGTTAATTCCCCCCCAAAATTCAATTAAGTTCATACGGCGTAAGTGGAGTGATCAGCAAGTTTGCAGATGATACAAAGATGGCTGGACTTGCGGATAGTGAGGAGCATTGTCAGGCGATGCAGCAGGACGTAGATAGGCTGGTAGCTTGGGCAGACAGATGGCAGATGGAATTCAATCCTGAAAAATGCGAGGTGATGCATTTCGGGAGAAAGAATGTAGGGGGGAGGTATATGATAAAGGGTAGACCTATTAAGAGTATAGAAACGCAGAGGGACCTGGGGAAGCAGGTGCACAAGTCTCTGAAGGTGGCAGAGCAGGTGGAGAAGGTTGTGAAGAAAGCATATAGTATGCTAGCCTTTATAGGAAGGGGTATAGAGTACAAGAGCTGACTTTAAATGTTGCAGCTGTATAAAACGTTGGTTAGACCTCATTTGGAATATTATGTCCAGTTCTGGTCACCTTACTACCGGAAGGACGTGGAGACTATGGAAAGAGTGCAGAGGAGGTTTACCAGGATGCTGCCTCGTATGGAAGGTCTGAGTTACGAGGAAAGGTTAGGCAAATTAGGACTGTTTTCCTTAGAAAGATGTAGACTTAGAGGGGATCTGATAGAGGTGTATGAGATTATGAGGGGTATAGATAGAGTAAACAGGGTTAAGCTTTTACCTAGGATGGACTTGAATAGCACGAGGGGTCATGGGCTTAGGGTGAGGGGGGCAAGGTATAATTTGGATGCTAGAGGGAGTTTTTTCACACAGAGGGGGTGGGGATATGGAATGCACTGCCAAGTAAAGTGGTGGAGGCAGGCACTCTGGAGTTATTTAAGAAAGACTTAGATGGGCACATGAACAGAATGGGAATGGAGGGGTATAGAAAACTGATTTAAAATAGGGATCATGAGCCTTGGGAGTCCCTGGGAAGTGTGTAAATAGATGATGATATTGATGTACTTGTTTTTATCCTACAGGTGCTTTGGTCCACCTTGTTGTCTAACGAGGGGCATACACGCGATGGGTCGTGAGAGGGCTGCTCTTGGATTTTTTTCGAGAGTATCCTAGTGCTTCACGTCGTTAGTGTACGCTTGACCTGGACCATCTGATGGGCAACACGACAGCTCAGTGACTATCGCTGTGCTGTGCAGATACATGGATTTGGGCCTGTGTCTGTGGGAGTTTGCGCATTCTCCCCGTGCTTGCGTGGGTTTTCTCCGGGTGCTCCGGTTTCCTCCCACATCCCAAAGATGTGCTCTTAGGCTAATTGGCAAAACAAATTCTCCCTAAATTGTCTCAAATTTGGTTTTTAATCCATAGATCTATAAACATTGACAGGAATCATGGAAAGAGGTGGGAACATCGGGGTGGTGGCGTGGGCTCATTGGGCTGAAGGGCCTGTTTCCTGTACTGTTTTGTTCTTTGTTCTTTGTTCATTAGTTATAATCTATCCTTCACAATTCCATGTTAGCTCTCTCTAGTCATTTTAAATTTTTCTGTGCTCTGTCACCCTGTCCTCAATAATGGATTTTCAATAACTTCCCCACAACAGATGCTAAACTAATGGTCTATAATTTCCTGGTTTCCGTCCGTCTCTTTGCTTAAGTAATATTTTCTTAATAATGTTTCCTCTCTAAACAGACACATCTTAGTGCTGAATGTAATGAAGATGGTCCCTAGTACATTAACTGCTTTATAGTGCACACATTTTAAACATATGACAAGCTTTGTTGAATAGAAATTAATTTCACATTATTCAATGAATATTCTTCATTCACTAACACTACACACTACACTTAACACACACATTAAACAAGCTAAAAATGTTACCCATGCCAAGACATGCAGATGAAATTCATTTGTCTAACATTCTGATGAAAGCATTATAAACTCTGTGAAAATGCAGATGATGAATGGATTGATAAATTCTGCGCAAGTAAAGCACATATAATATTCATCTTGCATAACAAATGGTCAAATTTGATGAGTCAACTGGTGCCATCCTATTGTATTGCAATAAACTGGGATTAGTAAACCACGGTGGCACAGTGGTTAGCACTGCTGCTTCACAGCGCCAGGGATCAGAGTTCAATTCCCAGCTTGAGTCACTGTTTGTATGGAGCCTGCACATTCTCCCCATGTCTGCGTGGATTTCCTCTAGGTGTTCCAGTTTCCTCCCACATTCCGAAAGATGTGCTGGTTATGTTCAATGGCCGTGCTAAATTCCCTCTCAGCGTCCCCAAACACATGCCGCAGTGTGGTTACGAGGGGACTTTCAAGCTAAATTTGTTGCAGTGTTAATGTAAGCCTACTTGTGAGACTAATAAATTAACTTTAGATATCGGCCAGAATTCTGCAGCCATTCATGACACGCTGCTACCACCTGCAAGAATGAAGAATGTGGCACTCAGCCAAATCTCCATTCATTGCAGCGAACTGGAGAATCCCCAGCATAGGCGAGGTTGGAAAGTTTGGCCAAAGGTTCAGGTACGAGGTGGGAATCTCCCAACAGATCTATTCACCTAAATCTTTATGAACTGAAACATAGGGCCTTACATTTAAATAACATGCTATTTCTCTGAAGATTTGCTGATTGGCCATGTTAAATTCCCCCTCAGTGTCAGGGGACTAGTGGGATAAATACAGGGGGTTATAGAACACTACAGCACAGAACAGGCCCTTCGGCCTTCGATGTTGCGCCGACCAATATAAAAAGCAATGCCCCTCCAAACGAAACCATTCCCTTCTCTTCCATATACTTATCAACTAACCTCTTAAACGCCACCAAACTTGGCGCATCTACAACTGCTGCAGGCAGGGCATTCCACTCCCGAACCACCCTTTGGGTAAAGAACCTACCTCTGACATCCGTCCTATAACTATCACCCCTTAATTTAAAGCTGTGTCCCCTCGTGCTAGCTTTCTCCATCCTAGGAAAAAGGCTATCACTGTCCACCCTATCTAAACCTCTAATCATCTTATATGTTTCGATTAGGTCCCCTCTTAGCCGCCTCCTTTCTAACGAAAACAACCTCAAATCCCTCAGCCTCTCTTCATAAGACCTGCCCTCCATACCAGGCAACATCCTGGTAAACCTCCTCGTACCCTCTCCAATGCCTCCACATCTTTCTTATAATGTGGGGACCAGAACTGCACACAATACTCCAAGTGCGGCCGCACTAGAGTTTTGTACAGTTGCAACATGACGTTGCGGCTCCGAAATTCAATCCCCCTACCAATAAAAGCTAAGACTCCATATGCCTTCTTAACAACCTTCTCGACTTGACTGCCTACTTTCAGGGATCTATGCACATACACACCAAGATCCCTCTGTTCATCAAGACTACTAAGAATCCTACCATTAGCCCTATACTCTACACATTATTATTTCTGCCATAGTGCATTACCTCACACTTTTCCACATTAAACTCCATTTGCCACCTCTCGGCCCAGCTCTGCAACTTGTCCAAGTCTCTCTGCAAACTATAAAACCCCTCTTCACTATCTACCACTCCACCGACTTTAGTGTCATCTGCAAATTTACTAATCCATCCTTCAATACCCTCATCCAGATCATTTATAAAAATTACAAACAGCAGGGGCCCCAAAACAGACCCCTGAGGTACACCACTTGTCACCGAACTCCACGATGAATATCTCCCATCAACCACCACCCTCTGTCTTCTATCTGCTAGCCAATTCCTAACCCAATTAGCTAAATCACCCTCTATCCCATACATCTGCATTTTCTGCAGAAGTCTTCCATGGGCCACCTTATCAAACGCCTTACTAAAGTCCATATATACCACATCAACCGCCTTACCCCCATCCACCTCTTTAGTCACTTTTTCAAAAAACTCAATGAGGTTAGTAAGGCACGACCTACCCTTCACAAAACCATGCTGACTATCCCCAATCAATTCATTTCTCTCTAAATAACTATAAATCCTATCCCTAATAATTCTCTCCAATACTTTGCCCACAACAGAAGTAAGACTCACTGGCCTATAATTCCCTGGAAGGTCTCTCTTCCCCTTCTTGAACAATGGGACCACATTCGCTATCCTCCAGTCCTCTGGAACCACACCTGTAACCAACGACGACCTGAAGATCAGAGCCAGAGGCTCTGCAATCTCCTCTCTTGCCTCCCAGAGAATCCTAGGGTAAATCCCGTCCGGCCCAGGGGACTTATCCAACTTCAAACCCTCGAGAATATCTAGCACATCCTCCCTATCTACTTCAATACTTTCCAGTTTGCAACCCTGTACCTCAGTGTTCTCCATAACTACATTTACATCACCCTGCGTGAATACCGAAGAGAAATATTTATTCAGTGCCTCTCCAATCTCTTCAGGCTCCACGCACAACTTCCCACTGCTGTCTATGACTGGCCCTAATCTTGTCCTAACCAATCTTCTATTCTTAACATATCTAAAGAAAGCTTTAGGATTCTCCTTAATCCTATCAGCCAAAGTCTTCTCGTGTCCTCTCTTAGCTCTCCTCAATTCACTCTTTAGCTCCCTCCTGGCTAATCTATAGCTATCCATTGCACTAACCGAGCCTTCAAGCCTCATCCTGACATAAGCCTCCTTTTTCCTTTTAACCAGCAAATCAACTTTTTTCGTACACCAAGGTTCTCTTACTCGACCATTTCCTCCTTGCCTGACAGGGACATACTTATCAAGGACTCGCAGCAGCTGCTCCTTGAATAAGCTCCACATTCCAGATGTTCCCAGTCCCTGTAGTTTCCTAGTCCAATCTATGCACCCTAATTCTCTCCTGATGGCCTCATAATTACCCTTCCCCCAGCTATAACTACTGCCCCCAGCTTCATGCCTATCCCTATCCATCACTAAGGTGAACGTAACCGAATTGTGGTCACTATCACCAAAATGTTCACCAACTTCCAAGCCTAACACCTGGTCTGGCTCATTGCCCAGCACCAAATCCAATGTAGCCTCACCTCTAGTTGGCCTATCTACATACTGAGTCAAAAAACCTTCCTGCACACTTTGTACGAAAACTGACCCCTCTAACGAGCTAGAGCTATAGCTATTCCAATCAATATTAGTAAAGTTAAAGTCCCCCATAACAATTACCCTATTACTTTCACTCCTGACCAGAATTGACTTTGCAATCCTTTCCTCAACCTCTCTAGAACTTTTAGGAGGTCTATAAAAGACTCCCAACAGGGTGACCTCTCCTCTCCTGTTTCTAATCTCAGCCCATACTACCTCAACAGACAAGTCCTCATCAAACTTCTTTTCTGTCACTGTGATACAGTCTTTGACTAATAATGCCACTCCTCCCCCCCTTCTACCTCCTTCTCTACTCCGACTGAAGCATTTGAACATTATGGGGATAGAATCAGGGTGGCATTGTTGCTGGTATGAGCTCGATGGCTTGAATAGCCTCTTCTGCACTGTAGGATTCTATGGTCCTACGCCAAATGAATGCATAAATTCTGAATGTATACAATGAATGCAAGATCAATATATGTTAACAAATTCACTTCTCTCTCTTTAAGTAAGATAAGACTTTATATGTAAAACTAAAATGTCAACAAACTATCATAGACTTTCACACTTGGTATAAAATGTTAAATTCTGAATCAATCCTCTTCCATGACTTCTAAATGTTTCCTTGTAAATGTTCCTTCTAAAGGTTCTTCTGATTAAGATAATCCAACAGTTGATGGCTTGAAATTGCCCATTTACTTATAGAAATGTTCTTTCTCTTCAGCATTTGTTTCAAGTTAGCAAATTTTCTTTGTAAACTTTACTCACTGATATTTTTTGTTGTGTGTGTATTATCTCACACTGAACGATTATCAATGGATAATTCAATGGATATGCTGTTTTCAGTACTGTACTTCCATTCTATGAAACACAGAAACACAGATGCTTGGAGCAGGAGGAGGCCGTTTGGCCTTTTGAGCCTGTTCCAGCATTCATCACGATCATGGCTGATTGTCCAACTCAATAGTCTAACCCTGCTTTATCCTCATAACCTTTGATCCCTTTCGCCCCAAGAGCTATTTCCAACTGCTTCTTGAATACATTCAATGTTTTGGCATCAAATACTTCATATGGTAATGAATTCCACAAGCTCACCACTCTTTGAGTGAAGAAATGGTATACTCCAAATCCTCAGACTGTGACCCCTGGCTCTGGATTCCCCCATACTTTTGCAAATAGAATCCTATGCCATAAGTCCCTGCTTAGCGCTGACTCACTTTACAAAGTAAAACAGTGTCAATACATTTGTTTAATGTTGCCTGTTTCACTTCATTATTATTTACCACATACATCCTCTTCTGCAGTCTGTCTATGCACATGACAACATCCGCCCCCCCTCAATCCCATGACTTCACTCAAATCCTCAGACTGGTGGTTTGGATTCCTGCACCATCAACAAAATTTTCCTGCATCTATCCTGTCCAGATTTGTTAGAATCCTATAAGTCTTTGTGACATTCCCCTCTTTCGTCTGAATTCCAGTGAAAACAATCCTAACCTGGTCAACCTCTCCACGTACATCAGTTCCACCATCCCTGGATAAAGCCTGGTAAACTTTTCTGCACTCTATTGAGAGCAAGAACATCCTTCCTCAGAAAAGGAGACCAAAACTGCACACAAGACTCTAGCTGTGGCCTCACCAAGCCCCTGTATAATTGCAACAACATATCCCTGCTCCTGTATTCGAAACCTCTCGCAATGAAGGCCAACATACTATTTGCCTTCTTTACTGCCTGCTTCACCTGCATGCTTACCTTCAGCAAGTGGTGCACAAGGACACCCAGGTCCCACTGCACGTTCTCCCAAATTCAGGTAGTAATCTACCTTTTTGTTTTTGCTTCCAAAGTGAATAGCCTCACATTTATCCAAATTATATTGCAATCTGCCATTGATTTGCTCACTCACCCAACCTGTTCCAATCATGCTGAAATTGGCATATGGAGTCTTAGCTTTTATTGGTAGGGGGATTGAATTTAGGAGCCGCAGCATCATGTTGCAACTGTACAAAACTCTAGTGCGGCCGCACTTGGAGTATTGTGTGCAGTTCAGGTCGCCACATTATAAGAAAGATGTGGAGGCATTGGAGAGGGTACAGAGGAGGTTTACCAGGATGTTGCCTGGTATGGAGGGCAGGTCCTATGAAGAGAGGTTGAAGGATTTGAGGTTGTTTTCGTTAGAAAGGAGGCGGCTAAGAGGGGATCTTATTGAAGCATATAAGATGATTAGAGGTTTAGATAGGGTGGACAGTGATAGCCTTTTTCCTAGGATGGAGAAAGCTAGCACGAGGGGACACAGCTTTAAATTAAGGGGTATGAGTTATAGGACGGATATCAGAGGTAGGTTCTTTACCCAAAGGGTGGTTCGGGAGTGGAATGCCCTGCCTGCAGCAGTTGTAGATGCGCCAGTTTGGTGGCGTTTAAGAGGTTAGTTGATAAGTATATGGAAGAGAAGGGAATGGTTTAGTTTGGAGGGGCATTGCTTTTTATTTCGGTCGGCACAACATCGAAGGCCGAAGGGCCTGTTCTGTGCTGTATTGTTCTATGTTCTATGTTCTATGTTCTATCTCTGCATCCTCATCACAATTCATCCTCCAACCCAACTTGGTATCATCTGCAATCTTTGAGAGGTTACATTTTATTCCCTCATCTAAATCATTAATATTTATTGTGAATTGCTGGGGTCCCAGCACCGGTCCTGTGGCATCTCACTCATTATTGCCTGCCAATTTGAAAAGCACCATTAAATCCTACTGTTTGTTTCCTTCCTGCTAATCAGTTTTCTATTCATCTCAATACACTTCCCTCAGTCCAATGCGCTTTAATCTTGCATGATAATCTTTTATGTGGGATTTTGTCAAACGCTTTCTGAAAGTCCAAATATATCTCATCAACTCCCCCTTGTCAACTCTACTAGTTATATCTTCAAAGAATTCCAACAGATTCGTCAAGCATAATTTCCCCTTTATAAATCTATTTAAGAGGCATCTAGATGGGTGCATGATTAGGAAGGGAATAGAGGGATACAGACTGAGTAAGGCAGAAGGTGTTTTTGTAGTTTAATATAGCATCATGATTGATAGGTTGAAGGGCCTGTTCTTGCGCTGTACTTTTCTTTGTTCTTTTGTCAATTTGTGGAATTCTTTACTGCAGAGGGCTATGGAGGCTGGGTCATTAAATATGTTCAAGACTGAGATAGATAGAGTTTTAATCAGTGAGGGAATCAAGGGTTACAGGGATAAGGCAGGAAAGTGGAATCAAGGATTATCAGATCAGTCATGATCTCATAATATCATAGAATCCCTACAACACAGAAGGAGGCCATTTGGTCCATCAAGCCTACAACCAACAACAATCCCACACAGACTCTGTTCCTGTAACCCCACATATTTGCCTGATCAGCCTCCCTGACACTAAGGGTCAACTTAGCACGACCAGTCAACCAAACCTGCATTTCTCTCAAGTTGAATGGACATCTCATTGAACGATGGAGCAGAATCGATGGGCCAAATGGCCTATTTCTGATCCTGTGAGATATTTTTATGGTCTCATTGTAAAATATAATTTGGCTTCATTTTCTTTAAGACATTTAAGTGTCGAAACCAAACTATGTACATCTCCAGGATTATAGCAAAAGCAGAAAATGCTGGAAAATCTCAGCAGGTCTGGCAGCACCTGTGAGGGAAGAGAATAGAGTCAATGTTTAGAGTCTGGATAACCTTTCATCAGAGCTGGGAACAAAGAGAATTAGCGGAGATTTATACTGTAAGGGTGGGCAGAGCGGGGTGCGAGGGAGCTTGGTAAGAGACAAAGGAAATTTTCTCCTCATTCTCTCTCCACAGATACTGTCAGACTTGCTGAGATTTTCTAGCAGTTTCTGTTTTTGTTTCAGATTCCAGCATCCACAATATTTTGCTTTTATGGAATTATAGAATCCCAACAGTGCAGAAGGAGGCCATTCAGCCCATTGCATCTGCACCACCACCCAGGCCCTAATCCCTGTAGCTCCACTTATTTATCCTGCTAATTCCCCTGACACTAAAGTTCAATTCAGCATGGCCAATCCACCTAAATCACATATCTTAGTATTTATCTCACTGCCAATTCTTTTTTAAGAATGCCTTCCCTGAAGAAGAACTGCTTTTCTCTCTGTCACAATTTCCGTTTGCCTCTTTCACCCTGAACCCTATCATCGCTTTCATTTACATTCTCTTTGTCCCATACCACGCACACTCCCAGCCTCAAAGTATAAATCTCCGCTGATTCTCTTTGCTCTCAGTCCTGATGAAGGGTCATCCAGAATTGAAATGTTGGCTCTGTTCTCTTCCCACAGATGCTGTCAGGTCCGCTGAGATTTTCCAGCATTTTCTGTTTTTGTTTCAGATTCCAGCATCCCCAGTATTTGGCTTTTATCCCAATTTCTAATGTTTGATTTGCTCTTCAAACTTTCTCTGTTTTGGGGTGCTTCATGGAAGTACTTAACTTCAACACATCAAAGTAAGCAGTTGATCTTGTCTGAGTACACAAGTTCAATTAACCAACCAAGCTTCTCAATTATTCTGCCTTTTCTTTAGATATAAGATCATCTTTCTGTGATGATCTGAATTGAATTGTCCATTTCAATCTGATCCCAATCCTACTTTGTTTCACATATAAACCAATATGGTTTATTTAAGGGCAGCACGCTGGCACAGTGGTTAGCACTGCTGCCTCACAGCACCAGTGACCTGGGTTCGATTCCCACCTTGGGTTATTGCTTGTGCGGAGTTTGCACCTTCTCGCTGTCTCTGCATAGGTTTCTTCTGGGTGCTCCCGTTTCCTTCTGCAGTCCAAAGATGGATTGCCCATAGTAAATTCCTCCTGAGTGTCAGGGGGACCAGCTAGAGTAAATGCATATGTTTACAGGAATAGGGATTGTGGTCGGTGCAGACACAATGGGCTGAATGGCCTCCTTTTGCACTGTAGGATTCTACGATTCTAACAGCACCCCAATCCTGACTCCCAGTTTTAAATTTGAACCTGATCTTTCTCTCTGACTCATTTCTCAACTTCCTCACAACCAGTCCATAAAATATCAAGATGCAACATAGAGATGCTAGAAAATTTTCCTTCATGATACCAATAAAATCTTGCAGAGTCTGATTTTAGTTGAACACAATGTATTTTCATCAAAACAGAATAATACTCTACCTTGGAGGCATCATTCAGGCCACAGGTACATATGTTTAGTTTTGATATAGTTTCCCGCTACAACTGATGTGATTTCATTCGAAAAACTATCATTCTGCAGAAACATGGCTTTTAAATCAATTGACCCAAGCCAGGAATATGCGATCAAAGATATAACAGTGATTTACGATTATTTTTCCATGAACAGGAGAGTTCACCCTCATATAAATTGTTTTCGCTGGAGTTCAGACGAATGAGGGGGAATTTCATAGAGATTTATAAAATTCTAACAGGAAGAGGCATAGTAGATGCAGGGAGAGTGTTCCCAATGATGGGTGAGTCCAGAACCAGGGGTCCCAGTCTGAGGATTCAGGATAGACCACTTAGGACAGAGATGAGGAGACATTTCTTTACCCAAAGTGATGAGCCTGTGGAATTCATTACCATAGAAAGTGGTTGATGACAAAACATTGAATGTATTCAAGAGGCAGCTGGATATAGTATTTGGGGCGAAAAGGATCAAAGTTATGGGGAGAAAGCAGAATTAGACTATTGGGTTGGATGATCAGCCATGATCGTAATGAATGGCAAAGGGCCAAATGGCCTCCTCCTGCTTCTATTTTCTATGTTTCTATCCATAACACCCAGTTTTTTAGACGACACAGCGGTACAGTGGTTACTGCTGACTCATAGCGCCTGGGACCCGGGTTCAATTCCGACCTCGGGTCACTGTTTTTGTGGGTTTGTGTGGGTTTCCTCCCACATTCCAAAGATGTGCAGGTTAGATTGATAGACTGTGTTAAATTGACTCTAGTGTTTGGGGGATTAGCAGTGTAAATGTATGGTGTTGTGGGAATGGGGCCTGGGTGGGATTGTGGATGGTACAGACTCGATGGGCCAAATGGCCTCCTTCTATATTGTAGTGATTCTATGATCCCTCAAACCTCTGATTACAAACCTCCCTTTAGCCCTTTAAGACCTATTTGTAAGAATTCTTTCAATATAAACCCACCTTGGCAACAGATATGATACCTCAGCATAAACTCCAACTAGTTAACTCCCATTCATAGAATCATAAAATCCCTACAGTTCAAAAGGCCATTGGGTCCATCGAGCCTGTATCAATCGCAATCCCACCCATGGCCTTTCCCCATAACTTCACCAATTTACCCAACTCAGGGACAATTAAGCATGGCCAATGCACCTAACCGGCACATCTTTGGACTAGAGGAGGAAACTGGAGCACCCAGAGGAAACTCATGCAAACATGCGGAGAATATGCAAACTTCACACAGACACTGACCCAAGCCAGAAATTGAACCTGGGTTCCTGGCACTGTGAGCCAGCTGTACTAACCACTGTGCCACCATGCTGCCCCACAGTGTTTGTTTTGCCTCACTTGGTCATTTATGCTCATCTTAACGGTAGCCACCAGCATTTCGCAATCATGAGGATTTCTACATAGTCTTGTTGTGAGACGCTTGTGTGTCCTTATTTCATTGCTGGATCTCTTCAAGCTCCACACCTCTGTTTCCCCTTCCTTCTGTAAGGATTCTTACTGGGAGATTGTTCTTGAGCAACTGGAGTTTGTTTCTTGAGTTTGTGATCATTCTGTAACACAGGAATCACTCCAGACTCACGATTGTGACTTGCATTGGATTTAATTACTCTCTAATCTTTCGCCTGCATCTTGCTAGTCCATGAACCTGGCTCTTTGTTATCACTGTGAATGTTCAACCGCTATTTAAACTTTTACGGCTGCACAGATCTCAGTATTGTTGCTTCCACTTGCTTATTAATCCTTTCTGGAACGTTTATCACTCCCATGCCAACCCTGAGCAAAGGATGTCCTGTGGCGCAATGGGTAATATTCCTACCTCTGAGCCTCTGAAGCTCCGGGTTCAAGTCCCACCTCAAGACTAGATGGCCAAGGAAGGTGTGTTGATAACGCAGCCAGACAGGTTGAATATCAAGCTGCAACATCCTTCCAACACACCAGTGGCAGGTGGTAAAAGCGGGAGAGACTCCTGCTCAGCCACTCTTGCTGTGGAATGGTGCCTCTGGCAGACAACTAGTGACATGTTCTGGAAAAAAAACCTTACTGCAGAAGCAGATGGAAGTCTGCTTTGTGCACCACTCGGTGCAGGAAATGGAACAACAAAAACCCACTCTGGATATTTAGCCCCAGGAAATGGTCACTCTGTTGGGTATGTCATGACTCAGATGTCCCACAATCCCCTAAATAATCTACTGTAGTATGATCCATGGGATCTTCATCATTAAATACATCAAAGGATGACACGGTGCCACAGTGATTAGCACTGCTGCCTCATAGCACCAGGGACACAGGTTCAATTCCCCGCTTGGGTTACTATCTGTGCAGAGACTGCACATTCTCCCTGTGTCCTTGTCGGTTTCCTCTGGGTGCTCTGGTTTCCTCCCATAGTCCAAAAAATGTACCGGTTATGTGCATTGACCATGCTAAATTCTCTCTCAGTGTACCTGAACAGGTGCCAGACTGTGGGGACTAGGGGAGTTTCACAGTAACTTCATTACGATGTTAATATAAGCCTACTTGTGACACTAATAAATAAGCTTTAAACATTTGAGGTACACAGTGCCTCAATTACTTCTGTCAATTACCCACAGTCTGAGATTTTGTATTTAATTCCAATTAGTCATGAGGAATGAACTTTAACGGTGATGCCACATTTGGTAAGTATTGTCTCATTATCACAATCCATTTTCTTGTCAGAGTTTGTCTATTCCCTAGGCTCCTCTGTTTGATGGTGTGTCAAACCTCCTGATTTAAACTGTCTCGGATAAAGTCCTCATGGTCTTTGTATTTCCTCTGATATTACAGCCTTGATTTAATAAAACAGCGCAAAAGAATAACACTGTTAATGCTGGAATTCTGTAATGAAAACTGAGAATGCTGGAAATACTCAGCTGGGGAGGCAGTATCTGTGGCGAGAGAAGCAGAGTTAACTGCTGGAATTTTACCAGCACGCCCGCCCAAGGCTCATAAGAGAGTGCTGCCCTACGAGCCTCGCCTGCCTCTAATACGGAGCAGACATGCCAGTTAAATCAGAGCCAATGTTTCTGATCTGTGACCATTTATCAGCTCCTTGATAGTCTTGTGTCCCCGCACACAAAGCATTTGAATGCTTGAAAAGATCAAATAATAACACTCAACTAAATTGCCTTAGAGCCGGGAAGTAAGCAGGGTAGAACACCAATTGGATTGTTTTGGATGCAGATTCGATGGGCCAAATGGTCTCCTTCTACACTGTAGGTATTCTATGATTCTTCTTCTCAGCAGTTAGCATCGCAGAATGTTCTATTTCCAATCCAGGGCAGGAGTGTTCTGTGTGTAAATTGGCTGCTGCATTTCCACATTACAGCAGCCTCAAAGTGCTTTGTTGCTGCAAAGTGTTTTGGGGTATCCTGAGGTCATGGAAGGTGCTATAAAAATGCAAGTTTCTCTCTTTTTTTTACCTCACGTAGACAGTTGCAGTTGCGGCAGTGTTGCATTCTAGACATTCGGATGGAATAAATGCCCAACTCCAGAATGGGGGTTTTGAACCCACAACCTGTCGACTTGGAAATGAAGCGTGTTAGCACTGAGACGAGATAATGCTTAAAAGATCCTTCCTTTCAGAAATGTGTATTTCCAGCACCTTCTGTGTTTTTTTTTGAAATAAGTTTGGCGAGCGTCGGAATGTAATTAATTAGTTTCGCAAAATCACACAGCATCATGTTCTTCCATTCCTTCAGGCGGTTGATTGGCGCTTTCCGTCTGATGTGTTTGTTTTTCTCTTTAACCTCAGCAGGAAGTTCAAGTTTGGATTTGCAAGCACTCATCGGCAGTATGAGTGGAATTGGAATCTGCCTCTTCATCCTTTTGTTGGTAGGCCTGCTGCTTCTGTTTATCAAAGGTATGGCAACAGTGCCATCTGTTGGTCCTTTCAGGGCATTCCGCAATTTGTTGTAATTCCGACTGATGACCTTTTCTAAAATAAAGATCAAAGAACAAAACAGCGCGGGAAACAGGCCCTTCGGCCCAACGAGCCCGCGCTGCTACCTCAACGTTCCCACCTCTACCCATGATCCCTGACATCCCTGCCTATGTTTATAGATCTATGCATTAGAACCAAATCTGAGACAATTTAGAGAGAATTTGTTCTGCCAATCAGCCTAAGAGCACATCCCTGGGACGTGGCAGGAAACCGGAGCACCCGGAGAAAACCCACGCAAGCGCGGGGAGAATGCGCAAACTCCCACAGACGCAGGTCCGAATCCCGCACAGCACAGCAATAGTCATTGTCAAGTTTATTTATCAGTTACAAGTAGGCTTACATTCACACTGCAATGAAGTTGCTGTGAAAATCCGCTAGTCGCCACACTCTGGCGCCTGTTTGGTTACGCTGAAGGAGAATTTAGCACCCAACCAGCACGTCTTTTGGACTTTGGGAGGAAACCAGAGCATCCGGATGAAACCCATGCAGACACGAGGGGAATGTGCAAACTCCACACAGATAGTGACCAAGCTGGGAATCAAACCTGGATCCCTGGCACTGTGAGGTGGCAGTACTAATCACCATGACATCGTGCTGTGCAACCTGTTTAGTTGCAGTTCTGAACGTGAATAGGAGAATGGCTTTTCCCCCGCTCCCCCATAATTAATAACCCAAGAATAAAACATTGTAGAACATTGCAGCTTCTGCGATCTGACTTCTGAGAATCTGCTTGCAGATTGTTGACTGTGGAGTGAATAAAATCATTGCCAATATCCCACTTGCACATGAGCCCAGTACAGCCAGAGACAAGGCTTGGCAGCGATGGATAAATCAAATCCTCTCAAGTGCTGGGACTTAATTCCAATAGATAGCACAGTGACAGCATATTTAACAAGCATTGGTGAAACTCACTGATAACAGTCCGGAGTCAGGGAGCCTGGGGATTGAATCCTGCTTCAGGCAATCTCGGGGCATGGGGACGAGTATTTCCAGATTTTTTTCTTTATTGATTCATGGGAGGTGCTATGGTACAGTGGGACTCCTCCAGGTCAGAAGCTATGGGTTCAAGTCCCACTCCAGGACTCAGTCAGCATGGATGGTGTCAATAGCCAATCAATTGTCAACATGGGGTGGCACGATGGCACAGTGGTTAGCACTGCTGCCTCAGAGCACTAAGGACCCAGATTTAATTCTGGCCTTGGGTCACTGAGTGTATGGGATTTGCACATTCTCCCTGTGTCTGGGCACATTTCCGCAGGGTGCTCTAATTTTCTCCCACAATCTAAAGATGTGCTAGTTAGGTGGGTTTGCCTTGCTTAAGTGTCCCAAAATGTATTTGTTAGTGGGAGTTAGCAGGGTAAATATATGGGGTTATGGGGATAGGACCTGAGTAAAGTGCTCTGCCGGAGAGTCAGTGCTGACTCGATGGGTTGAATGGCCTTCTTCTGCACTGTAGGGATTCTATGACGTAAATCCCTTTGAGATACCTATGGCAGGTAGTAGAGTGGGAGAAGTTTCTGCTTGGTATTAGCTACAGACATGAAACAATTGTGACAATTGTCCTCCTCACTTTGAGGGACTATGAGAAAAATTCATTCTTGTGAAGTGTCACCGGCTAGCTTAGCATTTTTGCCCCTCCCTAAATGCCCACGAGAAGGAGATTGTGAGCCATCTTCCTAAATTGCTGCAGTCCATGTGGTGTTTGTACTCCCACAGTGCTGCTAGGAAGCAAGTTCCAGGATTTTGATCCAGTGAAGGAACAGCGAAGGAAGAGCGATCTATTTCCTAGTCAGGGTGATGTGTGGCTTGAGGAGGGGGGACTTACAGGTTCATAAGTTCATAAGATATAGAAGCAGAATTAGGCCATTGGGCCCATTGAGTCTGCTCTGCCATTCGATCATGGCAGACACACCTTTCACCCTCATTTTCTTGACTTCTCCCCATACCCCTTCACCCAGGTGATGGTGTTCCCTCGCATATGCTGCCCTTGTATTTGAAACTGTGGGTTTGAAAGATGGAGTTAAAGGAGGCTTAGAGAATTGCTGCAGTGTAGTTTGTAAGTGACACTCACGGTTACCACTGAATATTGGTGGTAAAGGGGATAAATGTTGAGGTGATGGCTAGGTACCATCCACTTGGTTGCTTTGTCCTGGATGGTGTCAAGTTTCTTCAGCGCTGTTGGAGCTGCACTCATCTAGGTATTGTCTTGCAATTATGTTACAATTATGTCTTTGTCTATATATGCCGTGGTTGTGAAACTTAGCTTTCCGCTCATCTGATGAAGGAGCAATGCTCTGAAAGCTCGTGATTCCAAATAAACCTGTTGAACTTGAATCTGGTGTTGTGAGATTTCTTGCTGTGCTCTTATAGCCACAGTATTTATGTGCCTAGTCCAGTTTCTGATGAATGGTAACCCCAGGTTGTTAATACTGGGAGATTAAATACCCCAGAATGGTTAGTCACTGTAAAGTGCCTAACTGATCTCTGGAATACAATTGCACAGGCAATATTCAATAATACTGCCTGCAGATAATGAATAGACTAATAGCTTCAACCAAATAATTTATTCCTATTTGAAAAATAATCCTGTTTCAGTTCTCAGAACATGGTATCAGTTAACCCCAGTATTGACTATATTGGTGTTGGTTATCTCCTGTATCAGTTGTATTGGTTAGACTGGTATCAGTTAACTCTTATGTCAGTTACCTCTTGCTTTCAGCCAGACTGATATCAGTAACGCTTTATCAATTTCTCTGGGTGTTAGTTATGATTATTTACTGTAGCGTTATCCAAAGACATCTATATGCTGGTAACAACTTAATTAGGATGTGTTATGTTCCAGGAGCCACATTCCACAGCTGCACTTGTGACTGAAGTGATGTCTGCATATCCGGTTCAATTTTGTTTGAACTAGATAGCATGGCACAGTTAAACATAAAGAGTTTCTGATCCTTACAAAGTTAAAGTGTGACTGTTTATCTGGGCACCAACAGCCAGTGAAAATACATGACTGGCAGTGGCATGGTTAGCACTGCTGCCTCACAGCGCCAGGGATCCGGGTTCAATTTCCGGCTTAGGTCACTACCTGTGCGGAGTCTGCACATTCTCTCTGTGTCTGCGTGGGTTTCTTCTGGGCACTCCAATTTCATCCCACAGTATGAAGGACGTGCTGGTTAGGTGCATTGACCATGCTAAATTCTCCCTCTATGTACTCAAACAGGTGCCAGAGTGTGGTGACTAGGGGATTTTCACAGTAATTTCATTGCAGTGTTAATGTAAGCTTACTTGTGACACTAATAAATAAAGAAGTCTTGCAACACCAGGTTAAAATCCAACAGGTTTATTTGGTATCATGAGCTTTTGGAGCACTGTCCCTTCATCAGGTGAGTCACCTGGTGTTGTGAGACTGTGTCCACTACAGTCCAATCCGGCATCTCTACATCATAACGAATAAATAAGTTTTACACTTAAATCAAGAAAGCACACAGCTGTTAGCCTTTATTTAAGTTTTGCCAGCTCCAGTGCTGCCTTGTTTCTGTTACTGATTGAATTACTTTTGATCTGCGTAACTTTTTAAAATCATTTTTTATATTTTCTTTTTCTGCACAGTACAGAGAAGCAAGAAGACAAACTCAAGAAGCAAAAACAGCATCTTGTCAAGAAACAATTCAAAGTAAGGAACTGAAAATAGAAACATGACACCTTCAAAAAATGCAGCATGGTTAAGTTTATTTATTAGTGTCATAAGTAGGTTTACATCAACACTGCAATGAAGTTACTATGAAAATCCCCTAGTCGCCACACTTCGGTGCCTATTCAGGTACCGAATAGGGAGAATTTAGCACGGCCAATGCACCCAACCAGCCATGTCTTTTGGAGTGTGGGAGGAAAGTGGATCACCCGGAGGAAACTCACGCAGATGTGGGGAGTATGTGCAGACTCTGCACAAATATTGATCCAAACCAGGAGTCGAACCCGGGTCCCTGGCGCTATGAGGCTACAGTGCTAACCACCGTGGCATTGTGCCGTGTTATGAGAAAAGTGAACATAGCTTCATTGTGTTTCCCATGTAAAATATAGCAAAATGTTCCACTTTAAATATTAAATTCTATTCAGTTATACAGCAGGTTTAATGCTACGATGTCTCTATGGATTGATGCAGCACTGGTGTGGCCCAGAGGCAGCGAATTCAGCATTTTCTTTTGCTTCCCACTCCTGCTCTGTAGTAAGCTAGTTGATGATGTGGAGATGCCGACTTTGGACTGGGATAAAAACAATAAGAAGTCTCACAACACCAGGTACCTGATGTTGTGAGACTTCTTACTCTGTTTAAGCTAGCTGAGCCAGGCAACAGAAGTAAGCTCAGGAGAGAACAGAACAAGGTTTCTGGTTCTCACTCTTTATCCAGTGAATCTTGCTTGAAAATATTAATGGTTGGAAATATCCTGTCTCACTATCAGCAAGAATGGAGATTTTGACATTGAGCTGTGAACGAAGTTGGAGAATCCCAACTAATGTGTGGATGTCTTTAGCATTGAGAGACTTTAGGACCAGAGGGCATCATCTTAGGGTAAGGGTTCGAGGTCACCCACTTAAGACAGAGATGAGGAGGAACTTCTTCCCTCAGAGGCAGATGAATCTTTGGAATTAGAGACTGGGACTTTAAGTATGTTCAAGGCTGAGGTTCTCACCATGTCTGCATGTGTTTGCTCTGAGTGCTCCTGTTTCCCCCTCAGTCCAAAGGTGTGCGGGTTAAGTTGATTGGCCATGTTAAATTGTCCGTTAGTGTCAGGGAGACCATCAGGGTAAATACATGGAGCTAAGGGGATAGGGGCTGGTGGGATTCAGGTTGGTGCAAACTCAGTGGGCCGAATGGCCTCCTTCAGCATTGTAGAACTCCATGATTCTATAAGATAGATTTTTAATCAGTTGGGGAATCAATGGTCACAGGGATAAGGTAGGAGAGTGGAATTGAGGATAATCAGCTCAGATTAGTCAGCTGATTAATCTGACTAAATCCCAGACTTCATGGGCTGAATGACCTATTTCTGCTCCCACGTCTTCAGTTGAAGTGCTCTGTCCCGCTCTGGAGAATAACAACTTGGGTGAGATTCCAGAGGGCTGCAGGCTCTTCTGAAGCATTGTCCGTATGTGCCTTCAGGAGAGGAGAGAAGCAGAAGTAGCTAACAATTCCCCCTCTTCTCTGACTTCCCAACTTGCTCCAGTTGGGTTGCAACCCCTTTTGCCTTTTCCCAACCAAGAAAGCAATTGGCTGATAGACCACTGGACAGTGCATGGATGGCTCACACTAACCACTTGCTCTCATTTGCTCACTGATTGTAGCCAAATTGAGAACTCACTTTGGAGAGAACTGCATCCGAAACCCACATGTGTTATTGTTCCAAAGTGTGAAGACCCATGAGGCCCCAGAACTTCGAACATAAGAAATAGGAGCTCAGCCAGGGCATTCAGCCCGTCGAGGCAGTTTCATGGTTCATTCATGACTGAAGTTTCCTTCTCACCCGAACATTCTATCCCTTCATTTCCCTAATATCTAATGATCCATGTGTCTTTGTCTTGAATATGCTCGATGACCGAGCATCCACAACTCTCTGGGCAAAGAATGCCAAGTATTCACAACCCTTTGAGGGTATAAATTTCTCTTCACTTCAGACTTCTTGTCCTAAGGCTTTGTCTCCTCATTTTAGACTCCCAGCCAGCGGAATCATCCTCCCACCATTGAACCTATGAAGCTGTTTAAGAATATTACATATTTCAATGAGATCATTTCTCTGTGGCATCAGTCCCACTGTTAAACTATATCTGGAATTTTACCGGTCTCTCTGCCATGGGAATCGGAGATGATAAGGGGCAGAGCATGGGAAGGCCCATTGACCTTGGGCAGGATTTAATTCAATTTGATTTATTGTTGTCACATGTATTAGTATATACATATATATATGAAAAGTATTGTTCTTTGCGTATTATAGAGACAAAGCATATCATACATGAGGAAGAAAGGAGAGAGTGTAGAATATAGTGTTGTAGTCATAGCTAGGGTGTAGAGACAGATCAACTTCATAGAGTCATAGAATCCCTACAGTACAGAAGGAGGCCATTAGGCCCATTGAATCTATCCTGACCACAATCCCACCCAGGCTCTGTTCCTGTAACTTGCTAATTCCCCCGAGTGTCAGGTTAATCAACTTAGCTTACGTATCATTAGATTTGTGAGGGGAATCCAGAGCACCTGGAGGAAACTCACACAGACACGGGAGGAATGTGCAAACTCCACACAGACACTGATCCGAGGCCAGAATTGAACCTGGGATCTTGCTAACCTACTGTGCCACCATGCCGCCAGCTTAATGTAAGGTAGGTCCATTCATGTTTGATGATTCATCCTATTTCAATTCTGCGGGGGTCTCCTGATGTAGAAAGGTGTGTGAGCTGATAAACCCTCAACCAGAACGAAAAGATCTGTTGGTATCATTGACTTGCGGTAGAGACAAGTCAAAGGGGACAAGGGATTGAATTCAGGTACAATTAAACAACCCATGACAATGAAAGCCTTGGGCATTTCGATTTTACAGCTGACAACATGCTTTTCAAGATAATGACATTGAGTTTCTAGCAGCAAAGTTAATTGGATGTTTTATCAGCATCCATCTTTATTCACAATCCCTGAGGGTCAAAATATTCAGCAGAAGCCCCTGAATTTAAAACCTAATTACATTCCCTTCTCTTATACATTGCTATAATGAGTGAACTTTTCCTTTTTTTTATTAATGTTTTAATATTTTCACCCAAGATAAAGTCCTTGGACTTTTTCCCACTTGTCCCCATTGTATGTAATTTACATTACAGTAATTGCATTAAATAGAATAAGTGGCTGTTCCATTTTGCAGAGTATTCAGCTGACACGTAGTCCTTGATGTAATGTTTCTACACTACATCAAGCTCTCTGTTAGCTGCAGTGTTAAGGCACAATGTAATTAAAGCCTCGACAATGCCAGCCCTGCCTCCTCTTGTTTCTTTGTTAATAAACCTTTCCTTTCAATAATTAAGGAGTCAACACAAAATACCAAGAATTAACGAAGTGCAGAAAGGTCCAAAACCTGACAATAAAAGTACGCAGCCATACATTAAAAAAGCAGAGGAACTCAAAAAGGCAGCAGGTAAGGAGGGATGGGATGGGGCAGAGGAGGGGAAACAAGACTGCAATGCAGTGCTCTCATATGTGAATGTGTGCATTAAAATGTGTGAGTGTGAACATGCACGCACAAGCGTGTGTGAGCAATTGTGAGGGTATCTTCATGTGCAAGTATGTGTGTTTGTGATGGCGTGAATGTGTAGGTGCAATTGTGCATTTTTAAAAATTTATTCATAGGACGTGGGTGTCGCTGATGGCCAGCATTTATTGCCCATTCCAGTTGCCCTTTAACTGAGTGGCTTGCTAGGCCATTTCAGAGGACAATTGAGAGTCAACCACATTGCTGTGGCTTTAGATTCTCACATAGGCCAGACCAGGTAAAGACAGCAGATTTCCTTCCCTGAAGGGCATTAATGAACCAGATGAGTTTTTCCAACAATTGTCAATGGTTCCATGATCACCTGTAGATTCTTAATTCCACATTTTTTTTATTGAATTCATAGCTGGGATTTGAACCTGGTCTCCAGCACAGTGGCTGGATTAATAGTCCAGTGATAATATTATGAAGTTATCGCTTCCCCATGTATGCATGAGTATATGAGTCTGAGTGTGCATGTCCAAATACTTGTACCCATATGTATGTTTGTGTGTATGCGTGTGACATTCCCTAAATGGTGACGGGTACGGAATTTTGGGAGTTTGATCCAGTGAGTGATGTCTAAGACAAGAAGGTGTGAAACTTCACCAGATAGATTTTGACAGATGTTTTTTTCCTTGTATCTCAGAGTTCCCATTCACCTCCAGATCAAATTATCTCCAGTCTGATGTATGGATCAGACTACTTGGTTTGGGGGCCCACTTGGCTATTGATCTGTGAAGTTGCCACCATGTGTTGTCAATAACCAGTTAACAATGAGATGTTAAATTCTGTCCCACGTTTACTGTGTAAAGATATTTTTTATTGTAGCTGTTGGAAACACAACAGCCCGAGAAATATTGAATGCACTCCAGTTAATGAGGTCAACTCTTGTAAATCAGTGCTCCCAACAGAGATGTTTGCTTGACAGGTGCGAGGCTATCATTGAGCCAAAGCTAACATTGTTAACTAACTCAGACAATCATTTACTTGAACATGTTAATGAGCAAATTAAAAATAGCAAAGTGAGTAAATTAAGCCCTAGAGTGTTCATCATTTCCCTTCTCACCCTTTCAACCTCCAAACACCGGGACGCATCATTTCCAAGGTGCTCGAGGGCTGAGTAAAATTGCTAACTGTTGCAATGGAGCTGTCATGTGTGGCAGGCGGGTAGGTGTTTTGAGAAATAATGTCACCTTGCTGCTGTAAGGTTAACCAAAGTAATGCCTGACTGATATCAACTCACTGTTTTCAGTTCTCCGAGAGAAGATGGAGACAGCATCTTGGTAAGTGCTTATTGTACTGATCTGCCCTGCTGAGAACTCAATTCAGCCTCAACTGTTGTTTAAATGCTAAAGACAAAAAATGCCAAAGCAGTATTAATGAACAGCACACACTGACCTCAATTTACACAGTTGTTCATTTAAAGTGTTCTTTTTTTTTGTTAATCTTCCGTCAGCTTACCTCCAACTTTCTGCAGCTGGGAAAGCAGATAAGAGGCCTGCAATTCTTGCTCATTTTCCTTCTCAATTCCCTCCTGCAAGGATAGAGCTCCATGGAAAATAATCACCTGCCTTTGGAGATTGGCAAAGACATGGGATAGGGACAGGGTGGGGAAAAGAAAGAACAGGCTTGTATTTATAGAGCACAAGCCACACTCTCAGAATGTATCAAAGCACTTTAAGCTCTTAAAACGTAATCACTGTTGAAATGCACAGGTCAGCACCTGCAGCTCACTGCTATTCCATCTATGAAGTCTGAGAAATCATGTTCCATGATCCCCAGGACTTCACCCTTGAGCAGAAGAATCATACTTCGTCCCAATAAACCCAGCAGTAATTGATCACTGTGTCTATTAATCCCGACAGCTATTAATCTGTGCACACGTTCATTGCTTCATTACTGAATGCTGTGTCTATCCAGTCCTATGCTGTTGCTCTTACTGCTGAACACTGTTTATTTATTATTGTGATTATTATTATTGGTTATCACTTTATTTGATCCCTGTGTTTATTAGTTTCTAAAAAATTGATCTGGATCTGTACCTTAAGCACTTTAAGTCCATGGGCCAGGTGCAGTAAATTGAGATTAGAAAGGGCATCAGGGTATCATTGGGCTGCCATGGATAAGATGAACTGAATGGCCTCTTTCTGCATTGTAACTTCTCTATGGTTTCAATGAATCCCACACTAATGAATCCTGCACTACTGACGAAATGACTTTTATCTGCTGAACTCTTGAACTTTCATAGCCTCTGCTGCATTTTGAGAGGTCGACCGATCCTTCAATCAAACTTAATATATATTAATACATCATATGTTATTTAACAAATGAATACAGATACTTAACAATAAAATCATCTCTCATTCACTTTTAATAGTGTTTAGCATTCACATATGAGCAAACTGTTAACGTTATCTCGTTTGGTGAAATTAATCTTTCCTTCCCAGCTGTTGCTAAAACTAAGAATCTGCCTATGGCTCTACTAATTAACCCTTCCTACTATGTAGATCTCTGTGTCTATTGGTCCCTGTGTCTGTAGCTCTCTGTGTCTGTTGGTCTCTGGATTGGGTTGGCAATGCCAAGATAGCAATATCCGGTACACCCCCACCCCATGGAGCCTGACATTTTGGGGGTAAGGGGGTGCCTCGATTGCCCCCCCCTCCCTTCACTCAAGTAGTATCAGGTCACCAGCTCTCCACAAGTGGGGAGCTACACTGAACCCCGCTAGAGTGAAGCACTCATGGTGGATGGGAAGAGGTTAGCGTGTCCAGTGACATCAATCCCAGGACCACTAATGAGATTACAGTTACATTCAAATCAGCATTTGTATATATAAAGCAGCTCCAGGCCAATTACTAGTGTGGAGCAGACAGAAATCTGACGTTGGGATACATACAGAGTCCAGGGCACCCATGGAGAGCCTGCAAAGCGACCTGTGGTAATGTCTCCCGTTCCGGACTACTGGGAAAATCACCCCTATATCTATAACAAAGATCTTGTGACAGAACAGCCTTGCCCCTATCTCTAGATCAGAATCTCTGTGCCCAAGTCCCTTTGTCAGGACTTTCCAACCATGGAAGGAGCATTGATAGCACAGTTCACTGGAGGTATAACCAGTTCAGGAATTCTTCCACCACTTTCTTCACAATTTTTCTAAGAATAAAACAAAATCTGAGTGCGATGATATGCTGAAAAAGTACCTGCAACATTGAGCAGCCAGTGGGTCAGATGCAATTTGTGATTGTTGCTGAGCCCAGCCTGCAGGAAATGAGTAATTTTGTTTTATTTATTAACTTCAATCTATGTCAATTAATGAGGACAATTGACATTCCAACCTGTCTGCACTTGCTTAGTTAATATTTATGTTACCAGAACTTTTATGCACGTCTGTTGAACTCTAATTGATGTTAAAATGGGAGTTCCACTCAGTGAGGATATGCATTGTTTAAAGTTTAAGTTTATTTATTAATGTCACAAGTAGACTTACGTTCAATTGCAATGAAAAGCTCCTAGTCACCACTCTCCAGCGCCTGTTTGGGTACACTGAGGGAGAATTTAACAAGGCCAATGCGCCTAATCAACACATCTTACGGACTGTGGGAGGAAATGGGAGCACCCAGAGGAAACCCATGCAGACATGGGGAGAATGTGCAGACTCCACGCAGACAGTGACTCAAGCTAGTAATCAAACTTGGGTCTCTGGCTCTGTGAGGCAGCAGTGCTAACCACTGCGCCACCATGTTGCCCTTTCTCTCCCAGTGGGGAGAGAAAGAGGAGATCTGACATTTATATAGCCACCTATCCCATCCTCGGGATATCTCAAGTCAAAATCATAATTCAAAGTCAATGAATTCCATTTTAAGCACAGTCAGTTGCCACACAGAAGGGTGCCCCAAATTACAAATTAAATTGCAGTCAATCTGAGACAATGCACTGATGTGCCAGTTGAAATGATGCAATCCTACTTTGGATCAATCTTTGGATTCCAAACACAATTAGAGAAGAGATCACAAACAATTGGAAATGGAAAGGAAATTCCACAAGCACTGGCAAAGAGGTTCCTGCTCTCAGGTTGGGATTATCAAGTATTGATTGCATCTGTTGGTGCAATCCCCAAAAATTGTAAATGCAGGAATTGGAACCACAAAGTGGAAAGATGCATTCCAGTGTTTAACCTTGGGATCCCTGATATCATGAGAACAAAAACCCTCACATTTATTCATTATTTATTGGTGTCACAAGTAGGCTGACATTAATGCTGCAATGAGGTTACTGTGAAAATCCTCCAGTCATCCCATTTCATCGCCTGTTCGGGTGCACTGACAGACAACTTCGTTTGGCCAATGTATCTAACCAGCATGTCTTTTGGACTGTGGGAGGAGACTGGAGCACCCGGAGGAAATCCAGGCAGACGCGGGGAGAATGTACATTTTCAGACAGACAGTGACCCAAATCGGAAATTGATGAAGAAAATTCAGAGGGGAATTGAAAATACTGATAAGAAGAGCAAAGCGAGATTATGAGAAGAGACTAGCAGCTAATGTAAAAGGAATCCAAAAGCCTTATTTACGCATATAAGTAATAGGATAGCAAAAGAAAATGATTATGGACCAAAAAGGCTATTTACTCATGGAGACAGAGAACATGACTGTTGTAGTAAAAGAATACTTCACATCAACCAAAGGCAAAATACTCTGGAAGCTGGAAATCGAAGTTTAAGTTTAAAGTTTATTTATTAGTATCACAAGGAGGCTTATATTAATACTGCAAAGAAATTACTGTGAAAATCGGAGGTATGGAATTCATCAACACTTCTTGCAATGGAGGAAGAATTGTGTGTGTGAGACAGATGGGTTGGTGAAGATTCTGTTGTTTTGGTGTTTCTAAAGAAACTACAAACATGTTCTAAAATACACTGTGCAGGACACCTTCATATGCAAGTTCCAATGTATCCCATTATAGAGAGGGATTCTCACTCCACATTTCCATTCCACCTGATATCTCCCCACATAGCATTGAAACACATTGCAAACATGACACTCGGAGAAGAACGATGATATTGTGAGAGGGCTGGGGGCAAACAATATAGTGAGCATGTGTTGCTGCACACTTTGTACTTTTCAAAAGGAAGTGATTTTCTGCCCATTTTGGAGCCAGATTTAACTTTGGTCACTCAAGGGTTAAATCAATTCCATTGCATTCCCCCTAAAATTCAAACATCCCAGCCTAAACTTTAGACTGGGATTGATGATGAAGCCTGGCTCAGCATCAGTGGAAGTAAAGTGCTGGCATTAAATAGGGTTTTGATTTGCTGTGCTTGCATCTCAGGAAAGACACAGTGCCAGCACTAGGTGTCAGTAAAACATTCCCATTCAGAGTAAAGTGCTGAAAGATGGAAAGCTTATTTTGAGTGATATTTGCTTTTGGAAATTTCCCAATAAGGAAACAAACGCAATGACAGATACCCGTGCAAATTTCCACCATCAAAGTGGGAAGCTCAAGTTGGACAATTTCTCTACAACTCTATCTCAGTTGTAAGAAGGGTTGTTAGATCCTGTTGTCCTCACCCCTCACGCCCCTTGCCATGCTACATCAATTACCCATGCTACCTCCACGCTCCTAGATATGTGCATTCCCTCCATGTCCCTTCCATGGCCTACCTGCCCAGTATCGTAGAATCCCTATGGCACAGAAAGAGGCCATTCAACACATCGATCCTGCATCAATGATAGGATCTCGTTGGGACTATCTCCATGACCTCTGCAAATAATCTCCCTGACACTAATCAATCGAACGCACACATCTTTGGAGTGTCGGAGGAAACCAGAGCATCAGAAGGAAACCAACGTGGACACGGGGAGAATGTGCTAACTCCACACAGACAGCGACCCGAGGCTGGAATTGAACCCAGATCCCTAGTGCTGTGAGGCAGCAGTGCTGACCACTGTGCCATTGTGCCATACCCACCTATTGAAGTGGGATTCGAAACCAGAGCTTCAAGAACATTAGCTGAGTTTTTTGGATTAACAGTGTAGCAATAATACCACCAAGGCATCGTCTCAGTCAGGGTGTTTGCTGGCCCCCAGGTCACTCCGGGGAACAGAGGGGCAGCTGGAGTGAGCTCCAGATGCCTCAACATCACCTAACGATGCCAGTCCTGGAGGTCTGAGTGATCATGGTGAC
This sequence comes from Sphyrna mokarran, assembly GCA_024679065.1. NCBI lineage: Eukaryota > Metazoa > Chordata > Chondrichthyes > Carcharhiniformes > Carcharhinidae > Sphyrna > Sphyrna mokarran. The sequence goes on along the minus strand of JAGIQG010000017.1, from coordinate 12,901,352 downwards.
ATTGTCGGACATGGCCTCCTGTGCCAGAGCCAAACAGCCAGTGGCCTCAGCCATGACCCTCCGAGACTGGGGCAAGCTCTGGAACACCAATGTCCTATAACGTGTCCGTTTGATACCAGGACTTGGTGTCTTGGGGCCTCAATAATAGGTAGTACTGAGTGAGCCAAGCCTTGGGCATCATCAGACATTGTCAGACCTCTTAGAACATAGAACACTACAGCACAAACAGGCCCTTCGGCCCACAAGTTGTGCCAATCGTATCTATACTTACAGGCCATAGATCTATCTGTAACTCCCAATCCCATTAAATCCCATGTACTCATCCAGAAGTCTCTTAAAAGACCCAGCGAGTTCACCTCTACCACGACTGACAGCAACCGATTCCATTTACTCACCACCCTCTGAGTGAAAAACTTACTTCTAACATCTCCTCTGTACTTGCCCCCCAGCACCTTAAACCTGTGTCCTCTCGTAGCGACCATTTCAGGCCTGGAAAATAGCCTCCAAGAAACCATTCTATCTATTCCTCTCAACATCTTATAAACCTCTATCAGGTCGCCTCTCAGCCCTCGTCTCTCCAGGGAGAAGAGACCTAGCTCCCTCAACCTCTTCATAATGTCTGCCTCCCAATCCAGGCAACATCCTTGTAAATCTCGATAGCTTCCACATCCTTCCTGTAGTGAGGCGACCAGAACTGCACACAATACTCCAAGTGGATAAGACTTGCCCAAGCCTTTCCACTGTGGCCGCCAGCCTTTCAGTGTTGGCCTGGGTGCCATGCATTGCTGCCAGTGTGTGGTATCCAGGCTAATACTGAAAGAGTGACGGTTGCAGTGGAAAGCCTGACTTTTCTTTTGCATCTGTGCCAGTGCTGGGATGAGTATTCCAGGAGATAGATATCTGCCTTGAGGTCAACCTCCTCCTGCGATCCAGCAATCCTCTGAGCATCGGCTCGCCTGGAAATTCCTACCTTCACCTGACGTGCAGCAACAGCTGTGTGGTGCTCACCAGAGAATGCCACCGGAGTCTGGTGAACCTGGAAGAGAAAGGATATATGCTGGAATTCTGTCACCTCCCAATGAAAATGTCCGTTGAACTGAAGGAGGAATTTCCAGTCAAGTTCAAGCGGGGCTGTAAAATCCCGTCCTTGGGTCAACTTTTCGGAATCTCAATGGTGTGGAGAGTATTAGACTCGCAGGCTCATGTAAACCCTACAATGCAGAAGGAGACCATTCAGACCATCAAGTCTGCAGCAGGCACAAGCCCAGCTCAGCCCTATCCCTGTTATCCCAATAATCCCTCTAATCTATGCATCTGAGTAGACTATAGGGCAATTTAGCATGGTCAATACATCTAACCTGCATGTCTTTGCACTGTGAGAGGAAATTGGAGCTCCTGGAAGAAACTCATGCAGTAACGGGGAGAATGTGCAAACAGTGACCCGAGGCTGGAATTGAACCCGGGTCCCTGGCACTGTGAGGCAGCAGTGCTAACCACTGTGCCAGTGGGCCACCCCACAACTCACACGACATAAATCATCAGGATAAATGTGCTTTGGGCTCTCACTTGCTTGGGTCAGCCTGTCCTTATGTTTGGACACTGCCCACTCTGGGGCTTCCCCCTGCAATTGCCTCTGATGGTGTGAGGACTCATCGCTCTGGTATGCCTTCGCCTCTGTTTTTCCTCACTCCTTCCAGGAGTGTGTGGTCTTGTCCTCGGGAGAGGAGGGGGGCGGTGGGGGGTGGGGGGGAGGGGGGGGCAGGGGGAAAGAAAGGACATTTGAGATGGTGGCCAGATGGGAATGGGGGCTTGACTTCAGAGGCATTGTAGAAAGTGAGGCAAATCTGTGAAGATCTACTGGGGAGAGGGAGTATTTCTGAGAGGGATGCTGATAGCCGGTCATTGGAGGTGTGGATTATCAGATGGCAGAGATTGGGCATAGGCATGATGCCAGAGGAGGATAGGTGTGTACTGTGAGTACACATTGTTCCAACATTGAACAACATTTCTCCTGGTCATGCTGTTGCTGCTGACTGCCTCAGCCGCTGCCTTCCAAGCTTAAGGGACAACATTGGAAGGAAGTCTCCTGCCTGCCCTGAGGAACATGGTAGCCCCTCTCCTCTCAGTGGCATCCAGCACATGGTCTATATCAGCATTGTGAAATACTGGGGCTGCTCTTCTTCCTGTTGCCTTCATTGCTGCAGTGAATGTGCGGTGTGAGGGGAGCAATTATATTCCCCTTGGTGAATCAGCAGCCACTAGAATTGATCAGAGAATCCCCATGTTTGTCGTGGGGTGTGGGCTGGCCCGTTTAAATATGATAGATGGTATCTGCTGGATGCTGCCAGCAGCAGTGCAAAGCACTCTCGTTTTGACCCTGGTTGGAGGATTCAGAGTCAAAATGGAAGGATTGTACACATCTAAAAAGCAATTCAAGGAACGAATAACTTCTTATAACCACAGAAAGATGTCAATCAATCAAAGCCAACACTCTACTTTGGCCTGTGAAAACTGGTCCCCTGCTGAGCTAACCTGGTAATGGTTCTAAGAACTCAGCCAAGCATTCATAATGAGGCCATTTGCATGCTTGATTTTTAGTTGCTGGGCAGCAATGAAAGGAGAAGGTCAGATATTGACAGTATTTCATAGGGTGGATTGCCAGGAATAAGTTCCTATGATGAAGAGAAGAGAATGGGGCACAAAAGATTCTGAATTTACTCTGCATACCTGGTGAGTATATCAATCTCATATACATCATGTAGAGTTTCTCTCCAGTTCCTTGCAGGTTCCAAAGTCCACTGTCCTTTTTTCAAATTAGGTAAGAAACAGCAAACCTGTTGAACATTGGATCATTTTAAAAACATATTATACGAACAAAGACTATAAAACATTCATCAGTTTCACTGGTAGTTCTTGATATTCTCCGAGCTCTCAATCAGAGACTCTACATTCTCTAGGAAAAGGAAATATCTGGTAGTTTAATTGCTATTGGTTTTGACACTTGCTCTGTTTGTTCCACATAGGAATCATCAATACCACGCGCACCGTATAAATGTAAGCCAGAAATACACCAGTAACCTTTCGCAACCATATATTGTGCCAAAGCCCAGGCCATCCATCAAAGAAATAGGTAAGAAAGACCATATCCTCAGTAAAAATACTGATACAATTCTTGAAATTAGACCCTAGATTGTTACTTCAGGATGGCTTTATTCTCCATCATTGGATCAAAGTGAAGATTTGCCCCAGGGTTCCCTTCTACGAAGGTAGATGGAAGAGCAGCTTGTGATGAGGTTATTGTGATCCTACAATGGGATATAGATAGATTGGGTGACTGAGTGGAAACCTGGTAAATGGAGTTTAATGTGGGGAAGTATGAGGTCATTTGCTTTAGTGGAAGGAATTCAAAGGCAGATTATTATTTAAATGAGAGAGACTGTAGATAGTGAAGTACAGAGGGATCTGGGCGTTCTAGGATATGAATCACAGAAAGCTGGCAGACAGGTCCAATATGTAGTTAAGAAGTCAAATGGCATTTTGGTCTTTATTGGAAAGTGGTTAGAGTTTAAAAATAAGGAAACATTATTGCAATTGTACGGGGTGTTAGTGTTTTGGTCCCCTTACCTAAAAAAGGATACAATAACATTGAAGGCAGTCCAAAAAAGATTCACCAGGCTAATTCCTGGAATGAGAGAGTTGTCCTATCAAAAGAGAATAAATAGTTTTGGTTTGTATTTCTTGGAGTTTAGAAGCAGGGTGACCTTATTGAAACATATAAGATCCTGAGGGAGCCTGACAAGGTAGGTGGTCACGTTGAGGGGGCTAGAATACAAGAGAAGGAATCTACTTCTGAGGCTGTATAAGGTTCTGGTCAGACCCCATTTGGAGTATTGTGAACAGTTTTGGGTTCCATACCTAAGGAAGGATCCAGAGGAGGTTTACAAGAATGATCCCTGGAATGAAGAGATTGTTGTGTGAGGAACAATTGAGGACTCTGGATCTGTACTTGGAGTTTAGAAGGATGAGGTGGGATCGCATTAAAACTCACGTGATACCGTGAGATCCAGATTGAGTGGACGTGGAGAGGATGTTTCCACTAGTAGGAAAAACTAGAGGATACAACTTCAGGCTAAAGGAATGATCCTTTAAAACAGAGGTGAGGAGGAATTTTGTCAGCCAGAGACTGATGAATCTGTGGAACTCTTCGGCACAGAAGGCAGTGGAGGCCAGGTTATTGAATGTCTTTAAGACAGAGATAGAAAGGTTCTTGATTAATAAGGAGATCAGGGATTATGAGGAAAAGGCAAGAGAATGGGGATGAGAAAAATATCAGCCATGATTGAATGGTGGAGCAGACTCAATGGGCTGAGTGGCCTAATTCTACTCTTATGTCTTATGGTTTTATGATCTTATGGTGAGATGTTTTCACTAGTGGGAAAGTTTTGAACAAGGGGACAAAGCAATAAGATAAAGAACAGGTCATTTCAAACTGAGGTGCATTGGGATTTCTTCTCGCAGAGCATGGTGAATCTCTGGAATTCTCTGTCCCAAAGGGTAGTGGAGACTGGATTATTAGAAGTATTTAAAATTGAGGTGGATAAATATCTGAAAGATTGAGGTGTAGCAGGCTATGGGGAAATGACACAGAAAAGAAGCAGAGACATAGATCAGCCATGATGGTATTGAATGACTGGACAGGATTGGAAGGCCTGGTGTCCAACTCCGGCTACTTGTGAAGCTAAAACTCATTGTAAGTCCCAGAGGGATGACTAAATACCCATGAAAATAGGATTTAAAACATCCAGATTTTCTCAAAGTGAGAATTTAATTAGTGGGGGATGAAATAAAACTGTAGACAGGTGAGACTTGGAGTAGCCAGAAACAAATTTAACATTGAATAATGAGACAGGCTTTCTCTCTCACAGTGAGTGAATTAATTTTCATCTCCCACAAGTTAAGATGAGATAGCCAAGTCCATGTCATATTCAGTTCATGATGTGGAGATGCCGGCGTTGGACTGGGGTAAACCCCAAAAGCTAGTGGCCTTTACTACTAGATAAACCTGTTGGACTTTACCCTGGTGTTGAGAGACTTCTTACCGTATTCAGTTCAAACAGGGCCAGAGGATGGGAGGAGCAATGTGGATATTGAACCTAGGTGGGGAAGAGAAAAAGCAGGTGAGGAGACAGAAGGAGTAAGTTTGAAAGAGGAGAGGAGGGAAGAGAGGAAGATAGAACGTGGGGGGTGGGGAAGAATCTGGGAGAAGGAAGAGGAAGGGTGGGAAATATGGGCAAGAAGACTGCATCAGGGAAAGAAGGGAAACGGGAGGGAGGGAATGTGGGAAAAGAAAAAGAGGAAGAGAAGGAGAAAAGGGGATATGGAGGGAGGGAGAGGAAAGAAGAGGTCAAGGGAGGTTGAAGAGAAATTGGGAGGACCAGAGGTAAATAATCATTTCTTAATCAAATTTACCCCAAGGTATTTCAGTGATTGCATATTGAATAGGTATTCCTGTATAAGTGATAAAGGCAAGTCAGGTATAGGGTTAATATTCCTGATCTCTGCACTGCAACTCTGACTGTGAATGGAATAGATGGACAGAGTGGAGTGATGAGATCAGGATCAAGTCCACATAGACATCTCCCACACTCAGAAAGCTTTGCCAGGGAACACAGGCAAATAATGGGCAGTAGACCAAAATCATTCCTTATAAGGGAATAAGCCAAGGGAGAAAACTGGAGGACAGAAAAAATTTTAAAGGATTCATGGCCATTTCCAATTGAAGGAGAAGTGGAGTATGTGTGAGTATGAAATATTAATGAGAAACAGGAAACAGGGGAACAGGAATAAACTGCTCAATACCTTGAGCATGTTCCATAATACAGTTAGATGGATGATCTCTATTTCAACTCCATCTACCCATATTAATTCTCACTTTCCCTTAATACCTTCACCTGTCAGGAATCTATCAATTTCAATTTTTAAATTTTCAGTTGAGCCTCAATCAGCCGCAAGAGGTTTTGGGGAGGAGAATTCATTCCATTTCTGTGTGAAGAAATACTTCTTGATTGCATCCGAGAATGGCCTCAATCTGATTCTCATGTTATGACTTTGTGTTCTCAATAATCCATTGATTGTCTTGAAGATCTCAATTAGATCACTTCTTAATCTTCTAATGTGAAGCGAACACAAAGCTGTGAAACTTATTTTCATAATAGTGGGGGAGGCAATGGCCTAAAATGTGTTATTGCTCAACTATTAATCCAGAAACTCAGCTAATGTTTCGGGGACACAGATTTAAATCCCACCATGGCAGATGGTGGAGTTTGAATTCAATAAAATTAAGATATCAGGAATGAAGAATCTACTGATGTAACGATTGTCAGAGAAAAAAAAACCCATTTGGTTCGCCAATGTCTTATTGAGAAGGAAATCTGCCATCTTTACCCAGTCTGGACTCCAGAGCCGCAGCAATGTAGTTGACTCTCAACTGCCCTCAGGCAATTAGGGATGGGTTATAAATGCTGGCCACAACTAGCGATGCTTATGTCCCACAAATAAATAAAAAATAATCTAATTCTTTAAAATGTGGTATCATTTTAGTGAATCTGCTACATTCCCCTACTAGGCCATTATATCCTTCCTGAGATGTGGTGCAATTTCCTAAATGGATTTGAACCAAACCTTTGTATAACATCCCTGTCATCATTCCAAGAACGTAAGATGATGGACATGCATGATGTAGCTCACCCCATTATATTCCGATCCCCTTGCTTCAAAAAGGCAACATTTCATTAGTTTTCTTTAAATTGCTTTTTTGAACTAACAAATGCTATAGTAATTTCTTCAGGAGCAATTCTTACGGTCTGATGCTTTCTGTTTATTTACATGCAGATAATGTATCTTTGGATTCGACATACGCAGTTCCTGCTTCTCTCCGCTTAAATATACCCAGCACTCCAGTTGAAACAGACCCAGATGAAATCTATGATGTAAGTCTTCTCTAAGTCTGTGTTAAATATGTAATACTACCGTCCCAGTGAATTGGAAAGAAATAGTTTAGATGCGTACTGGTTGGCTGAACATAGTCATAATTACAACTCTTTATTCATTACATTTCACTATTTATTAAGTCCATAGGGAAAATTCCAGAAGATTTTATGCAGAAAGAGAGACAGAGATCTAATATAATTCTGATTAAATTGATGTGAGGTGAAAGCCAAGTACTTGGTCAGATTTTGCTTGATCCAAAGCAACTTGTAATTTAAAAGAAAACATTCACTGAAATCCTAGTATATGATTGAGAATGGGTTAGCCTGACATAAATTTTGGATAGGTTTTCTCTGTTGATTTCTAGATCGCATTGTGGGATTTGACCACTTGATGTCTGATTTTTGTTTAATCCTCAGCTCCAGGATTGTCCAATTTATCCTTCAGTTCAAAATCCAACATCAATAATCAATGATTTATGGTTTAACTTTTACTGAGCTCTGTACTACTGATTCTACTAAAAGATTTGACAAGGGATATATGGATGGAAGGAATTGAAAATAACGTCTAGGAATTGAATTAACTTGACAGCTTTTAGGATGAGGCATATTATGCTTCTAGGCGGAGCAGCATTATTTGTATTTTCTCCATCAAAGGTTATTATATGTCAACATGTTATATGTTAAGACATGTTGAATTTAGCCTACTATAATTATAAAATGCAGGAGCAGAATTAGGCCATTTAGCCCATCAAATCCACTCTGCCATTCAATCATGGCTGATTTGCTTCTCATCCCCATTTTCCTGTCTTCTCCCCCATAATCCTTCAACCCATTACCAATTAAAAATCTGGTTAACTCCTCCTTAAACTGCCCCAGCATCTATGGCACTTTGGGGTTGTGAATTTCACAAATTCATAATCCTTTGTGAAAAGTAGTTTCTCCTCAACTCTGTGTTTTAAATTTCTACTCCTTATCCTAAGACTGTGACCTCTTATCTTAGAATGCCCCATAAGAGGAAGCATCTGTCCCGTGTCTACTTTATCCATACTCAATTTGATCTTCCCTCATTCTTCTAAATTCCAGACAGTATAAGCCTAAGCTGTTTAATCTCTCTTTATATGACAAACCCCTCATCTCTGGGATCAATCTATAGTGTGGTCTTCATCTGCAGTCATGCCATTCAGAATCACATAATTCACACATTGAGTGGGATTTCCTGGTCCTGCTTGTCCCCAAGACCGAAAAATCCTGCCCAAGGTCAACGGACCTTTAAGTAGTCCATCAAATTTTTTGTTCCGCCCACTATCATTCCCACGGTGGGCAGGATGGGAAATTTCCAGCCATTAGCTACATCAATATTTCTCAATTTTCATTTCTATCCTGTCTTTATTCAATCACTTATTCGGTCTGAATTATACATGTCATCATTTAGACACATGTAAGAGTTAACCTGTATTAACTGATAAACTGCAAGTGTTCACATACGTTTTGGAACTGACTGCCCTGTTTTCCGAAGGGTCAGCTCTTTTCCCTCCTTACAGATGTTGTGCGGCCTTCTGAAATTTTCCAACATTTCCTCTTTTGATTTTTGCCCTGTTTTTCCAACTGGGAGACAATTTCCTTTATTTGTTGATTGTGGCAAGATCATTTTTTTTATATACTCATCTGTACTGTTATGTCACAAGCATAGGGAAACCATCAGAGAATGATACAACACAGAGGAAGGCCATTCAGCCCCTCGTATGTGAGGTGGCTTTTGAAAGAGCTATTCAAATCAGTCCCACCTCCCTGCTCTTCCTGCACACTTCAGCAAATTATTTCCCTGTGAGTCTCCATCCAATTCCCTTTTGGAAATTATTATTGAATTTACATCCAAATTTCAAATAGCACATTCCAGATTGCAGCGGCTCTTTGTGTAAAACTGTTTTCTCTATCTTTTCCCTTTGCTAGTGCTCTTTCTCCACCTCCCCAACCCCATCTTATCTTGTTCTGTATAAGATGCTGAAATGTTTCTTTATCCTTTTGTAGGCAATGAGTATTCTTGGCTAGGTCAACATTTGTTGCCCATCCCTAATTTCCTTTGAAACGGTGGGGGTTGAGCCGCCTCTTTTCACTGCTGCAAGCCATGTGTGTATTTTGGCCATAGTGCTGTTGGAAAGGGAGTTCCAGATTTTGAACCAGCATTAGTGAAGAAATGGCAATACAGTTCCATTATTGACTTGGAAGAGACCTTGAAGATGTTGGTGTTCCCATGCATCTGCTGGCCTTGGCTCTCTGGGTGGTAGAGCTCATGTATTTGGAAGGTGGAATCAATGGATTCTTGGTGGTTCGCTTTACGGCCAACAAAATGCGAGTACCTGGGAGAGATGTTCCTTTTGGCTACAAAGTCCTATCTCTGTTTGAGATGGTGGAGTTAAAAGAATGCAGATCTCTTTAAACTACTACACTCAATATTGTGCTGTTTTCATTGTGTAATGTGGAATTGTCGTGAAGTTTTTAGAAAATTACAGTGTTTATGGTTTGGCAGGTTCCACCACGAAGAATGTGATTCCAGGAAGTTCTTCCCGGGAAAACACAGCAAGCTCAAGTTTAAAAGAAACTAAGGAAACAATGACAGAACAATCAATGGCAGCAGTTCAGCCTGATCATCTCCAAAGAATATGACCAATCATTGAGATCTTAACATTTGATGAGAGACTACATAAAAAGGGAAGAGGGTTCTGTTGTTTAGTTACGTGAATCCTGTATTTATATGTCTTTTTTGTATGTGGATGTCATTTAATTGGCATTAGTTATATATTAAATGTAGTAACTAGAAAAATAGAAACTAGAAGCAGAAGAAGGCCATTCAGCCCTTCAAGCCTGCTTGTCCATTCATAATGATCATGGTTAATCATCAAATTCAATATCCAGATCCACTCTGTCCCTTGATTCCTTTAGCCCCAAAAGTTGTAGCTAATTTCTTCTTGAAATCAGACACCATTTTGGCCTCAACTACTTTCTGTGGTAGTGAATTCCACACATTCATCACCCTCTCATATTTTGCAATTGTTTCACATTTAATTGTGTTGTGGAAACAAAGCCCTTAGAGGGTGATGAATTCCCAAACATGCTCCTTCTGTCCAGTACCTTTAGAAAAAATGGGCAGGAAGATCTGGGTCTTGAGAAACCAATTACTCCACAGCCACTCGCATTATTTCTTTAAGATATAGCTTAGAGCACTTGAATGTGACGTAACTCCAAAGCTAAGAATATTAAGGGAAAGTCAGATAAGCACATGAGAGAGGATGGAATAGAAGATTATGCTGATAAGCTTAGCTGAATTAGAATGTGGAGCTTAAATGTCGACCCATTGAGCCAAGTGACCCATTTCTACGCTGTAGTCCCCATCCATTCCTCTCATATTGGAATCAGCATTGGGGAAAAATGCTACATTGGCATTATAAATCTGAGGCATTATTATTAGATTGAGTACCAGAAAAACCTAGAGAAATTCCATGAAATAGAGTCTTTTGGAAATCCGTGTACACCACATTAACTATATAAGCCTCAGCAAAATAACTTGATTCAGTTAATTAACCAGAATTGGCCTTTAACAGATTTATGCCAGCATTCCTTACTTAGTTTTTTTTAAAGTTTATTTATTAATGTCATAAGTAGGTTTACGTTACCACTGCAGTGAAGATATTATTAAAATCCCCTAGTCGCCACGCTCCAGTTCCTGTTCGGAAAACCTGAGGAAGAACTTAGGCGTAGCACGAAGGTACAGTGGTTAGCACAGCTGCCTCACAGCACAAGGGACCAGGTCCAATTTCGACCTTGGGTCACTGTCTGTATGGAGTTTGCACATTCTCCCCATGCCTGCATGGGTACTCTTCAGATGCTCCGGTTTCCTCCCACTGTCTGAAAGACAGACTGGTTAGGTGCTAAATTCTCCCTTAGTGTACCCGAACAGGCACTAGAGTGTAGCAACTCAGGCATTTTCACAGTAACTTCATTATAGTGTTAATGTAAATCAATCTTGTGACATTAATAAAAAAATGAACTTTCAGAACACAACATCTGCTGGTGCAGGAATCAAATTAATGGATCATGAACTTTCATTGCAAGTTGTTTCAGGAGAGGAGTCTCCTTATAAGTTTATTGAACCAAAGGTAGTGAATAACAGCCATATTCAATTGCTGTCCTACCTGACTTGGTGGGGTCTCTGAACTCCCAGACTGGTTCTTCAAAAGTAAGTGCATGTGATATGTAACTGTCAGAGCATCTCTATTGATTTCAATTCTCTTCCCACAACTTTGTCTGCTTCCACAACTAGTAATTCCCAGCACAGGTCAGTCGTCTGTTAACAGAAGCTACTAGCTTGGGGAATCAGTTAGCTCAGTTGGCTGGATGGCTGGTTCTATAATGATACAGAGTGACCCCAACAGCATGAGTTCAATTGCCATATCATAAAACCAAAAGGTTTAGGAGCAGAATTAGACTATTCGGCCCATTGGGTCTGTTGCACCACTCAATCATAACTGATAACTTTCTCAATCTCATTCTCCCACTTTTCCCTCATGATCCTGATACCAATGAAGAACCTATCTATCTCTGAATTAAATGCGTTCAATGACCTGGCCTCCACAGCCTTCTCTGGCAATGAATTTTATAGCTTCACCACCCTCTAGCTGAAGAACTAACTTTTCATTTCAGTTCTAAAGTTTTAACCCAGGGCAGTGGTTAGTACTGCTGCTTCACAGCACGAGGGATCTAAGTTTGATTCCTGGCTTGGGTCGCTGTCTGTGTGGAGGTTGCATGTTCTTCCCATGTCTGTGTGGGTTTCCTCCGGGGGCTTCGGTTGCCTCCCACATTCTGAAAAATGTGCTGGTTAGGGTGCATTGACCGAAACAAGCACCGGACTGTAGCGACTAGGGGAAATTTCACAGTAACTGCATTGCAGTGTTAATGAAAGCCTTACTTATGACTAATAAATAAAACGTTAAAAACTTTATTTTTCTCTGAGGCTGTGCTCTCGGATCCTAGTCTCTCCTACTAATGGAAACATCTCTACATTATCCAGATCTTCCGTTTTATTCTAAGTTTCAATGAAATCGCCCCCTCATCCTTACTACTCTCCATCAAGTACAGACCCAGCGTCCTCAAGGTCTCCTTGAATGTCAAGCTTTTCATTCCAGATATCAGCTGAGGTTATTCATTAAGGCCCCACTTTCTCAACCTTGCCCCTTGCCTGAGGCGTGGTGATCCTCAGGTTAAAATCACTAGGCAGCCTACGGTCATCTGGACTATGACAACTTTATCTTTTCATGTAGCTTCAGGAGCATCACTCCGCATCAAGCATGGCTGACCAGGAGTTTCTCCCACTCTTACTGCCAGCCGTTGACTTGTTTGGAAGAATATAGAGGTTGATACACTAACTGTGATTAATGAACACATCTTCCTTGGCCATATAGTCTTAGGGTGGGACTCAATCCTGGAGCTTCTGGGCCAAAGGCAGTGATGCTACCCATTGCACCACAAGGCTTCTTTATTCCTATTGAAAACCCATTAGCTTTATGATTTAAAATGGGGGTACGATTCTTGCTGATTGACTGTGACTATTGGTGGAAGTGGGCTGCGTTTAAGGAACAGGGAATGAAGTGTGTTCAAACACTGACCTTTTCAGCTCTACGTAACAGCCTCTTCTCTCTTGTTTGGGTCGCAACAGAGGTTTGAACAGACTCTGTGCTGTCCTGATCCTTGCCACCAACACTTATAGGAAGCCAACTAAGTATTTGTTCTGATACCAGAGTACAAGGTCAGGACATACTATATATGATCAATTTCGCTCATACAGCAAGATATGCTGAAAACAATTGATGTGTGGTACATAGGTCATTCTGTACTCTCACAGATGTTGGATTTTTTTGAATGAGATGTTAAAGCAAGGCTCAGTTTGACCTCTGAAGGTGAACTTTAAAAAAAAAACTCATATCATTGTCTCAAAGAAGTGCAAATTGTCCTGGTCTGGGTTTTTACAAATTGTTTTTAATCAGATTGTTGCTGGTGGAGCCTAGCTGTGTATTTATTGGCTACCATATTACAGCAGTGGTGACCATTTAAAATTGTCTTATAGAATCCTACAGTGCAGAAGGAGGCCGTTTGGCCCATCAAGTCTGCACCGGCCACACTTCCACCAGGCCCTATCCCCGTCACCCTATGCATTTACCCTAGCTAGTTCCCCTGATACTAAAGTACAATTTAGCATGGCCAATTTGCCTAACCTGTGCATCTTTGGATTGTGGAAGGAAACCAGAGCACCAGAGGAAACCCTCACAGACATGGGAAGAATGTGTGAACTCCGCACAGACAATGACCCAAGCTGCGAACTGAACCCAGGTCTCTGGCACTATAAGGCAGCAATGCCACCCTTAATTTATTGGCTATAAAGCATTTTTGAGCATCGTGAAGTCATGAGAAGATTAAGTTTCCCTTTTTAGGCAAAAGTTGAGCTTTGCTTTCTATCATTTATGATGTAGTTACCTAATAAGGTCACTGAATGTCATTCACTGTCTTATCAAGTAGATGAGATGAAACACTTTCAAAAATAAACCAACATCCTACTAATGCATTTTACTGCCAGTTGCTGTGCTGTATTTTACAACTCATTGTTTGGACTTGTCCTACAAGTTACACATTTTCCTTCATTCAATGAGGGATATCCATGCACTTACAGTAGGATCATTTCCATTCTAGAGACAACATATAAGCATTTGGCCAATAAACTGGAATTGGGCCCATTAGTTGGCTTCAGATTTGTGCTTCCATCTTGGGATAGGCTGGAGGAGGGGGAAGACCCCACTTTGAAAGCTGGTGGCCAATCAGTTCACCAGTTCCAGCAGTGCCATGGGGGAGCAGTCGCCATGGCTGAGATGGCAGCTAGTCCTCAATGATACTGGAACAGGGTATTAAGGTGAGTGAAATCTGACGTGTTTTGCCAGGGCTAGGAAGGTGGGGAGCCAGTGGAGGCTGCTGTTGGGATGGAACAAGGGGGATGGATCAAAAAGGTTGTCCGTACAGGAGGAACCCCTTCCCCTTCCACACAAGGTCAGCAGGGTATTCCAGTGGCAGTAGCAGGAGGTCCTTAAGTCACCATTAATTGGCTTCAATTAGTCCAAAGATCATGCAACCCAAGCCTCGCTCAGAGCTGGTAAAATGCCAGAAGCCGAATGGCAATAGGCACATGCTATTGCCAGGCCACATAAATTTATAAACCCTTCACAAAATTGAAGAATATGAAAGTATAGCAGGGATGGCTGCTGTATGATTAAACAATACCATAAACTATATGTTAAGGTGCCTGCTGCATGTTAATTTACACAGAAGGTATTCAGTATATGTAGGAGGATGTAACACACTTGGAACATAGAGATGTCAAGGGGAATATATTCAAATGTCTTTTCAGCTATCTATTGCTCAGTCAGCAGCTTGGATCCTTGCCTCAGAATATTCTAACTATTCTGACTTCCTAAATTACTTAGTCTAAGAGATATAAAAAATTAATACCCTGAGAATGAACAATTTTGAATTAACACTCTGGTTCTGACTAGTGCGGCGGCAAATAAATCGATGCAGCAATAATTTCTTCTGTGCAGTAATCTGCTCTAATACTCAAGGTCAGTTGCGAGAACATCTTACAGTTCATCAACTCTGTACCAGCTACCAATATCAGCAACAATACAAGCTTCCACAACAGGGAGATAAACTAACATGATCACATAGGTTTCAATCGGTCATTTCTGAAGCAATACGTCTCCATTTAGCAACCTGTAAGGCAATGGATTGTGGACCAGGCAGGCTCCAGCACTACATATTAACTTGAGCTCGGTTCTTCTGCTGATGTTCAATCTTTGCCTTAAACTCTTGTAGCTTTCGAAGAATGCCCAGCTAATACTAGAAGGGCTGCTTTATTTAAAAGTCATGTATGGGTGTTGCTGGCTGGCCAGCATTTATCACTCATCCCTCGTTGCCCAGGGAGAGCTGAGAGTTAACCACATTGTTGTGGCTTTGGGGACCAGATTTCCTTCCCTAAATGAATTAGAAGTGCTACTGCAATTGGAATTCTATTCTATCATAAATCACCAACTTCAAGAAAGGAGGAAAAGTGATAAGGGAACAGACTTAAGTGCTATCAATTTTAAAATAGCATTTATTTTCCATATATTCAGAGAAATGACTTCACACTGCAACATATATAATTACATAAAAGTCTTTACTACACACATTGTATCAAATAAATGATAGGACACTTCCAAAATATAAACTCAAATGGGACAAAATAGACATGGATTTATACCATGGCAATGCAATAATTCATTAAGCTAAAGCAGCAATACACGGCATTTTGACTGGTAGCTCTTGGAGGTCTCTGATCATGTTTCTCATCATGAAAACTGTCTATAGTTTCTGATGCAAGGAAGTTCGGAGTGGTGACCCAGAACTGTCCAAAACGGAATGGAGCAAGAATCTGTGATGGAGCATCCCTGAGCCAATGGCATTTTTGATGGTTCATATCTAAATAGTTCTAACATTGCATAAAATATTTAGCCAACAGGAACATCACTCTTTGATCAGTTAACCAGCATATACACTAATTAGTGTCACTAACACACATTTTTCATTAAATGGATTTATAAGAGACAGTTTCAACATTCCTTACAACCTTTCAGAGTTGTTCTAATAAATCCTGTTAAAGCAGAATATACCAAGCATTGTACTCTTTAGTATCAATTGCTCTTCTGAAGTGGACTTAGCAAGCTCACTCAAAGCAACTAGGGACAGACAATAAATGCCAGCCTTGGCAGTGATGCCTGGCATCCAAAGGATGATTTTTATAAAAAAGCACACGCTGTCATATGGAATCGATTCCTTCAGTGAGTTTAGCTTTTGAAGTGCATTGTTACACTCTGCAAACTCATGACTTGATACACCCAGAAGCCCTCACCAAAAGGAAGCCCTTGCTACAATATCCACTTTCTACTTCAAGGGAGTTTAGAGCGAGGGAGAATCTCTCATTCAAAATAAATTCACGAGTTATGGAGTTACACTCCCTGACAGTCATACAACAGTTGTAAAGCAATGCATGGGAATACTTTTCCAATCATTTGCACAATGTGTTGAAAAACAATGCAAAAACTGGAGGAGAAATCTAACCCACTCGCAACAAAATATTCAAGTATCTCTTGCACATGATGTGCATTTCTCCCATGTACTTTTCAGGATGGAGGACCCCTAATCATCAGAGCTACATCAAGTGGTCATCATTATCCAACAATATTTCTTCAAGATTTATTTTCAACAGCTTAGAACATAGAACATAGAACATTACAGCGCAGAACAAGCCCTTCGGCCTTCGATGTTGCGCCGACCAATTATGAAAAAAAAGCAATGACCCTCCAAACTGAACCATTCCCTTCTCTTCCATAAACTTATCAACTAACCTCTTAAACGCCACCATACTTGGCGCATCTACAACTGCTGCAGGCAGGGCATTCCACTCCCGAACCACCTCTGGGTAAAGAACCTACCTCTCATATCCGTCCTATAACAATCACCCCTTAATTTAAAGCTGTGTCCCCTCGTGCAAGCTTTCTCCATCCTAGGAAAAAGGCTATCACTGTCCACCCTATCTAAACCTCTAATCATCTTAAATGTTTCGATTAGGTCCCCTCTTAGCTGCCTCCTTTCTAACGAAAACAACCTCAAATCCCTCAGCCTCTCTTCGTAAGACCTGCCCTCCATACCAGGCAACATCATGGTAAACCTCCTCTGTACCCTCTCCAATGCCTCCACATCTTTCTTATAATGTGGGGACCAGAACTGCACACAATACTCCAAGTGCGGCCGCACTAGAGTTTTGTACAGTTGCAACATGACGTTGCGGCTCCAAAATTCAATCCCCCTACCAATAAAAGCTAAGACTCCATATGCCTTCTTAACAACCTTATCGACTTGACTGCCTACTTTCAGGGATCTATGCACATATACACCAAGATCCCTCTGTTCATCAACACTATTAAGAATCCTACCATTAGCCCTATACTCTACACATTTATTATTCCTGCCAAAGTGCATTACCTCACACTTTTCCACATTAAACTCCATTTACCACCTCTCGGCCCAGCTCTGCAACTTGTCCAAGTCTGTCTGCAAACTATAACACCCCTCTTCACTATCTACCACTCCACCGACTAATCCATCCTTCAATACCCTCACCTTTTACATTAAATGTTAATAGAGAACCACTTAAGTTAAAACGGAGCGAGCATGAACTTTCTCCTGATTGTCTCTTCAACTTTCTCCACACCACTTTTTTTTGGATTTCATTTAAATTCTGACAAACTAATTAGGAGTGAAGAGTTTTTTGCTGAGGTTTGCACACTTGATTTGCAGCCTTTGTGATTTTTCCATCATTTATAAAGTCAGGATCTGTGGGTGGGAGTGCTAAGCAAATTAACAGATCTCTTGTGAAGCGAAGTCAGAGTGGAAATGGTAAATCTGTGGGTGAGCTGTCCCTGAGCCAATGACATTTTTGATAATGTGCATCTGGATAGTCCTATGACTACTCAAAATAATGAACTAAACATTCAGAGTAATGCATGTTAATTCCTCTTTAATCAGCTGTAATTTTATATAACTAGTTAACCAGAATATACATTAAAAGGGTGTGTACACATGTGCATTTCAACTTTTAAATCTTCTGTCTATGCCTTAATTTTTTTCAATTGCATTTTCAGGGCTGCTTTCATGCATTTGATAGTTAATATTTATAACAGAAGTAAAAATCATTTGGCAGAGCTTATGAGTTTAAAGCTTTAAACAACTTATTTGCTGTTAGTCCCTGAGCCTTAACCATGATGGAACGGAGCGTGCTAACCACTAGGAGTGCTTTTCACAACTGTTGGAGAGGAACAGCTCAAACCACAGCTGAACAACATTCATTCAGAGAGTGTATAGTGCCTCACAGATGCATCAGGCATGTGTTGCAGGCTGCCACAGTGGAGAGAGGCACACTGGAAAGAGGCGTCTTCTTGAGAAGATAGTGGGAGTTCTATTAATCTGTCTGTGTGGAAATCTCTTGCTTTCCAGTGTGTAAACCCAGCATGGACCTTTGAGGCAGCTCGAGATTTTCCACTTTCAGTGAAAAACTTATGCAGCTGTTTTACTGATTTGATCTTTCAGTTTTGCCTTGCACGAAGGCTCAGAAAACAGAAGTGACTTTCATTAGAAGGTTGGAGTATATTTAAAAGAGTAAAATTTAGGAAACACATCTCATACAGAATGTAGAAAATAAATACTTTAGAAAATCTACTTTAAAAATAACAGGCAAAATCTTCAGACATTTTAATTGCGCTTAGTAAAATGCATCATCTTTCATCTCGAGTTGCTGCTGCAGTGTTTTCAGATGGGTAATGTCTTATTTTATTCAAATGTTGATTGAAAGCAGAAGTTGTTTATAATGACTGAGATGTAAATCTAATATGAAGCATATAATTCCAGGCCTCCGATCTTCCTTTGAGCACCTTAAGTCATTACCTGAGTAAAATTCTTGTTTACAATACAGCTGACTTTATTTAGTTACTCTTAATAATGAATTCCTAACTCCTACGATTGATTTTATTGCTTCACGCTGATAGTAATGTGAACAATGCTAAACAGCCAGTAATTTAAGTTTCTAAAAGTCACTTATATTCATTATCCAGCTGACTAATTTTAAAATCACACATTATTTCCAATACTATTTTCCATTTGGGTTGCAAATGTAGAATTTATAGATGTGCTTCAATTGCACTTGGATAGAAGCTTCACCAGGACCCAGTACCCGAATTAGAATTGCTTTGCAAAGTCCTCACCCATCCTCACTCAAATTTGGAGGAACCCAGGTACTGCTGATGTACATCTGAATTTCAGCATGTTTAAACATGCATTGTTCCTAAGATGTTCATGACCTGTCTGGATACAATGTTTGGTTTTACCACATACTCCTTACATCCATCCAATTCACGGACAATAGCAAGGAGAAAACCCACCTTACCCTGAGTAAGAAACATGTAAGAAACATGTAAGAAACATAAGAAACACCTTACCATGATTTTCACATGGTCACCCACTGTTTTCAGTGCAAGAAAATGTATGAACGCAATCAGCCACGGTTCAGGTTTGTAGGTTTACACCCTAACATCGGAATGCAATCATATTAAACAAAATTAAAAATTGCATCTCCAAATAAAATTGGAAACCTATGGCTAGCATTTTAGGACCTGGATGGTCAATTATTAAAGGATTTTTATATTATCTTGTGTTCACAAGTCTCAAAAGTCTCCACTGTTACTGCCTAATACTGGCTTCAGCTTAACAGGCCCACTCTAAATTCTATTGCTTGTCTGGACACATTTGTAATTGTTGACCAGTTTGCTTTCTGTGGAACCAAACAGTGCACAGTTTGTCTATTCAATAATGAGTGAACTTCACAAGTGCTCAGGGATACTATTACAATATACTACTGAACATTATAAATCATTTTTCACTTCATTTCATATTGTGTAGTAATAATCATCACTTCCACATTGAACAACTTTTAAAAGTTACTTCATAATTGCAAGCATATTACTGACAAAAAGATACCATACTTAGAAGATTCAGTGCTCACAGGGCATCAATAACAAATAAAAATATACTTCTGTGCCTCTTGCTATTTCATCAAAAGTAAAATTAATTATTTTTTAGAGAGAGAATATCTGAAAGCTTCATTATTTGGACAGCCATTAAAGGAAAGAGGAATCATTTCCTTGGGTGCTTACGTGTGAAATGAAAAGTAGTTGGTTTTGAAAACTGATGTAATAAAGTCACATGCTGATAACTGGAATATCATAACCATTAGTGTGCAATAACTGACTGACAACTGACTGTGTCAGCCACTTTTCTTGCCATGCCAGTGTTATGCAAGCAATTCCACCATTTTAACATTACAAATTACAGAACTGGGGATTAAAACAAAAACTAGGCCAAAATTTCAGCTTACTATTTAGTAGAATTACAAGATCTGAGACTTTTACATGTTTCTGAGGCCCTTAAAACAGACACCAACAAAGTTGATGAAATCCTGTCTGATGACTGCTTTGTGACAAGCAACAAGACGACGGTCTGAAGGAAGACTTGTTTTCACTTCCAAGCACTGTGTCATCCATAAAAAACCCACTTCAGTAAATCAGAATTTTAAAATATGATAAAATTCCAGGACCACTAAGCACACAGAAGGTTATATTACCAGGTGAATCTTTGTTTAGGTGTATAATACAGGGTAGATAGTGCTGGATACAAATTCACAAGGATAAGGTACCAGGAAGGTTTCTGCCACAATAGATTACCAAGCTAATTAAAAGCAGAAAGAGAAGAGCACAGCTTTAATTTGAACCTTGTTCCCTATAGCAGATAATTCCCATGGAAAACTGTTTCAAATCCTGAAATGGCAGGAGAAGAAGCACCTTCTCAAACAGAGTAATATTATAAATTCCAAAATGATCAATCTCAAACTTCTGTAGCTACAATGAGCAAACAAAAGCAACAAAGCGCAAGAAATATTAACAGTAGCAAACATTTTCCTGGGTTTATTATGGGCAATCTTGGGTGGCATATGGTAATCATGAGTTTCTAAACTTAAATCCTACGAGCATGGGTTAGTGTAGAAGAATCATGGGTTCCCTGAGAGGCTGTTGAGGTTGGAGGATATTGGTTGGTTCACAATGGCTATTAGTGTACAGTTTGGTATTATTTGGTATTACCTTTTTCTTCCCACTCTAAATAAATGGAATTTTAAAATCTTAGCAATTCAGTTTTGAAATCTGAAGAACCACTCCCTCCCTCATCCAAAAAATTCCTGGCTCCTGGGCAAACCAATCTATAATTTAGTTATCACTTGACCAAACACCAACAACTTGCCTTGGTGTACAAACAAGTATTTCTCAAATCAATTGCAAAAACGAGTGGAAGTGACAGCAGTCAATGTTCCAAATCGCAGTTATTGTTTTCGTGTAATTACCTCCGCAGCTTGTACAAGGATATTGGCCAGTACCCACCTGGGGTGTCTTATAAATTTAAAAACCAGCATCTCTGAAAAGTAACCATGAGGGACAGATTCCAGAACAGTTATTATAGACAATTTAAGAGATGGTTACTGCTGCTGCTGAGTTGGATTGTTGACTGTCTTGACATCATTGCTTTTCTTTAGCTCATCTATAAGCCCTTGTTGAAGAAAACGATGTCAATGTCAGGATTGCTGGCCTGAATCTGAGCCTGAAGTTCTGGTTCCAGGCGGGAGACCTTCATGGAGCTGTGAAATGAAATAATAAATAAACAATACAAATTGGTTATGATTGACTGCAACAAACTATCCTTCATCACTTTTTCCTTTAGATTCCACCTCATGATTGACAATTTACTAGCTAACTAGATGCTCAAGCAATTTGGCTTCAGTTTCGGCCAGTACCATGTTTAACTGGAAATGTGAAATTCACACAGATAATCTGATTGATTCTTCCTCTCATTTTCCTCCACCTCCTCAATACAAAGTCAGAGAAGGGGGGGGGGGGGGGGGGGGGGGGGGCGGGGCGGTAGTGGTGGTGTGTTGGGCAGGGGAGGGCGGAGTTGGCATGGTGGCATAGTGATTAGCACTGCTGCCTCACAGTGCTCATGACCCAGGTGTAACTCTAGCCTTGGGTGACTGCGTGGAGTTTGCACGTTCTCCTTGTGTCTGCATGTATTTCCCGCGGGTGCTCCGGTTTTCCTCCCGCAGTCCAAAGATATGTGGGTTAGATTGATTGGCTATGCTAAATTGCTCCTTAATTGTCAGGGGGATTAGCAGGGTAAATACAGTGGGAAGTTGTGCGTGGAGCCTGAAGAGATTGGAGAGGCACTGCATAAATATTTCTCTTCAGTATTCACGCAGGGTGATGTAAATGTAGTTATGGAGAACACTGAGGTACAGGGTAGCAAACTGGAAAGTATCGAAGTAGATAGGGAGGATGAGCTAGATATTCTCGAGGGTTTGAAGTTGGATAAGTCCCCTGGGCTGGACGGGATTTACCCTCGGATTCTCTGGGAGGCAAGAGAGGAGATTGCAGAGCCTCTGGCTCTGATCTTCAGGTCGTCGTTGGTTACGGGTGTGGTTCCGGAGGACTGGAGGATAGCGAATGTGGTCCCATTGTTCAAGAAGGGGAAGAGAGACCTTCCAGGGAATTATAGGCCAGTGAGTCTTACTTCTGTTGTGGGCAAAGTATTGGAGAGAATTATTAGGGATAGGATTTATAGTTATTTAGAGAGAAATGAATTGATTGGGGATAGTCAGCATGGTTTTGTGAAGGGTAGGTCGTGCCTTACTAACCTCATTGAGTTTTTTGAAAAAGTGACCAAAGAGGTGGATGGGGGTAAGGCGGTTGATGTGGTATATATGGACTTTAGTAAGGCGTTTGATAAGGTGGCCCATGGAAGACTTCTACAGAAAATGCAGATGTGTGGAATAGAGGGTGATTTAGCTAATTGGATTAGGAATTGGCTAGCAGATAGAAGACAGAGGGTGGTGGTTGATGGGAGATATTCATCGTGGAGTTCGGTGACAAGTGGTGTACCTCAGGGGTCTGTTTTGGGGCCCCTGCTGTTTGTAATTTTTATAAATGATCTGGATGAGGGTATTGAAGGATGGATTAGTAAATTTGCAGATGACACTAAAGTCGGTGGAGTGGTAGATAGTGAAGAGGGGTGTTATAGTTTGCAGAGAGACTTGGACAAGTTGCAGAGCTGGGCCGAGAGGTGGCAAATGGAGTTTAATGTGGAAAAGTGTGAGGTAATGCACTTTGGCAGGAATAATAAATGTGTAGAGTATAGGGCTAATGGTAGGATTCTTAATAGTGTTGATGAACAGAGGGATCTTGGTGTGTATGTGCATAGATCCCTGAAAGTAGGCAGTCAAGTCGATAAGGTTGTTAAGAAGGCATATGGAGTCTTAGCTTTTATTGGTAGGGGGATTGAATTTCGGAGCCGCAACGTCATGTTGCAACTGTACAAAACTCTAGTGCGGCCGCACTTGGAGTATCGTGTGCAGTTCTGGTCCCCGCATTATAAGAAAGATGTGGAGGCATTGGAGAGGGTACAGAGGAGGTTTACCAGGATGTTGCCTGGTATGGAGGGCAGGTCTTATGAAGAGAGGCTGAGGGATTTGAGGTTGTTTTCGTTAGAAAGGAGGCGGCTAAGAGGGGACCTAATCGAAACATATAAGATGATTAGAGGTTTAGATAGGGTGGACAGTGATAGCCTTTTTCCTAGGATGGAAAAAGCTAGCACGAGGGGACACAGCTTTAAATTAAGGGGTGATAGTTATAGGACGGATATCAGAGGTAGGTTCTTTACCCAAAGGGTGGTTCGGGAGTGGAATGCCCTGCCTGCAGCAGTTGTAGATGCGCCAAGTTTGGTGGCGTTTAAGAGGTTAGTTGATAAGTATATGGAAGAGAAGGGAATGGTTTAGTTTGTAGGGGCATTGCTTTTTATATTGGTCGGTGCAACATCGAAGGCCGAAGGGCCTGTTCTGTGCTGTAATGTTCTATGTTCTAATACATGGGCTTACAGAGTTACAGCTTGGAAGAGATTGATGTTGGTGCAGGCTTGATGGGCTGAATGGCCTATGTCTGCACTGTAGGGATTCTATATAAGTGAGAAGTGGGGCAAGTGGGGGAAGAAAATGTACCAGACCTTTTAGATATAGCAATACCTTGAGTATTTGAGTAGGGAGTAGAAAAGCTCCCAGTGAGCAACTCTGGGTTCAGCAATGAATTTATGGATTGTTGGTAAGGCTCCTAAAAAGGATTACTTTTCCACAATGTGTTGCTGGGACTTCTTACCTCAAGGCCTCAGTAGGGTCACTTTGTTCAGCTGTGCAACAACTAGATAGCTTAAAAGGAACAAGCAGATGCAGGATAATCAGATGGCACAGTGACTAACTGGGGGAGGATTCACAAATCCATTTATATAAATCAAAATTCTGGTTTGTTAATGACCTTTCATCAGAACTAGTTTAGTGGCTAATGTTGACTGTATCTTGGTCTTGCCCCACCTGATGTGTTTACAGTACTTTTTTCTGATTTCCTGCATCTGCAATACTTTACTCTCTGAATTTCTGCTTGCTTTTAATTGACATATTGAATGGAAATTAACTTTTACAGCATCCTCTGACTACAGACGTGGTACTGCAGATACTTAATATTTATCCCTCGGAGAATTTGACATGGGAGTCTTCAAGGGAATGCTGCATTTATACGCAACAATTTAAAATAGGATAGAGAGAGAAAGGTCAGGGTAAATTTTCCTCCATGGAAGGAAATGCACTATTAGTATTTTAACCTTTCAAAATTGCTCAGCGCCGCACCTCTGCTAAGACAGAGTTCTGTTAACGTCCTCTTTTCTATCACCAAATGAAACCAAACCAATGTTGCCACTTAGTTCCTCTTTCAGAAAAACACAGCACTGAGCTTTGTCGAGACTGGGAAGTAGGCGACTGAGGCCTTGTATCAAAGTTCATTAGTGCTCCAGTCAGCAGAGACACTGAACATCCAAGGTAAATGAAATTGGAAAATGTAATGTGTCCAATATCGACAAACGTTTACAACAATCAATGTAGAAACTGGGGAAGGTTGTTCAGCGGCATGCATGCCTGTGCCCATTCAATCAGATCGTGGCTGATCTATATCCAAATTCCAATTACGCTCTTCGGCTTCCCTATCCTGGCCATGCAGAAATCTACTAAATTCAAAGTTAAAATTACTGATAGAGTGAGCATCTATTGTTCTTGTGGGAGAGTTTTCCCCAATTCTATTACCCTTTCACGGCACCAGGGACCCAAAGTCAATTCCAGCCTCAGGTCATTGTCTGTATGGAGTTTGCGCATTCTCCCCGTGTCTGCAAGGAATTCCCCCCGGAGCTCCGGTTTCCTCCCACAGCCTAAAGATGTGTGAGTGAGGTGGACTGGCCATGCTAAATTGACCCTAGTGTCAGGGGATTAGCATGGTAAAAATGTGGGCTTACAGGAGTAGGGGCTTGTGGTCGGTGCTGACTTGATGGCCTCCTCTGCACTGTAGAGATTTTATGATTCTATCAAGTGTTTCCTACATTATCTCCTCAGTGGCCCAACTCTCATTTGATTCCCTCACCAGGAAACAGTGTAGAGGTTAGCATTGCTGCCTCACAGGGACCCGGGTTCAATTTTCTGCTTTGATCACTGGGTCTGTGTAGAGTTGGCACATTCTTGCCATGTCTGCTTGGGTTTCCTCCGGGTGCTCCAGTTTCCTCCCAGTCTGAAAGACATGCTGGTTTGGTGCATTGACCTGAACAGGCGCCGGAGTGTGTCAACTAGAGGAATTTGACAATAACTTCATTAACATGTTAACCTATGACTAATAAATAAACTTTGAAGTTTAACTTCTTTAAATAGGGTGGAAATCTCTCTATTTAACTGTCAATTCCTACCAAAATACTAAAGCGACTGGAACTGCAGAATAATTAGAGTCTGTAATGTGTTAAAACAATTAGTCACAACTTGCTTACAATAGATCTGACACTAACTTGACACTAGAGGGTTTACTTACCTTTTTTGAGGGAAAAGTGCACAGCACAGTGGAGTGGCAAACACCAAGCTGAAGACAGAAAGAAATAAAAACTGATGAACAATATTATTCTGAACCTATCGACACGTAGCCTATTCGTAAGACTCTCCAGATACACCATTTGAGAGCTTTGAAAAAAGACCAGACGAAAGTAACCTGCATAACAAGGAGCTGCAATTTCCCCTAGGTGGAGATGCAAGTTGCCCATACTGTATTTCTACAAAAGCAACTTGAATTCATATAGCATTTTTCACACAATAAAACACTCCGAGGCACTTCATAAAAATGCTATCAAACAAAACTCGGCAATGAATCACACAAGGAGATAGTACAACAAATGGCCAACAACTTGGCCAAAAGAAAAGGCTTAAAAAGGAAAAGAGAAAGACAGTGTGTTTCAGGAACGGAACACTAAAGATTAAGGTCCAGACAACTGAAGGCATGGCTGGCAAAGAAGAAGCGATGAAAATCAGAGATATGCAATAGGTCAGAATTTGAGCCTGGCTAAATAAGGGTGGGAATAATTTTGATGGGCACATGATATTCGTTGGGACGCTTAAATTGGCAGCGTAAGGAGCACTCAGAAAGCGTACTACACATATTTCTGAATTTCATGCAAGGAGAGTAAATGCAAGCAGCAATAAAGATATTTAAATACAGATTATTTTCAGGATTACCCTCGTAACTCAGCAATCTCAGCTCAATGTTTCTAAATGTTAATATGGGTCAATTGGGAGATTAAATGAACAGTTGATTATTTTGTTTCTGTGATGACAACAGGACACTGAATGGAGCCTCAGAGGATTTAGTTCTCATTCACAATGTCTAGATGCAATTCTCATTCATTCCTGGAAGATATCGCAATCTAAGAGCATCCTAGCTCTTTGTCTCCATGGCAATTAAAGTTAAATTCACGTTGTGAATTTAATTCTGATCTATGTATCGGATTATGCCAACAGATTTTGATTTAGAATTTATTTACAACTGAAACAGCATCACAACCTTCGACAAAATGCATTCAGGACAAATCACTGAAGAACTGCACACAAAGATTGTAGGTGCCTGGGCTTCATGGTCAAACTGCCATGGCTTGTGGACCACACTCAGTTTAAGCAACCTTAGAAATGACTGTAAATCTTCAGGAATAGTCTCAGGTCACTTTAATATTAATTGTTAAATTAACTTCAAAATATCTTTAGAAAAATAAATCATCTTTTGGTTACCAAGAGTAGGAACTTGATGCAATATCCTCAATCAAATCAAAGAATTTCTATGGGCAATAATAATGTGCTAAATTCTTGCATAAATATTGCAGTTTTATATACAAGTCAAGGAGACAGTCAAAATGCAAATGTCTAATAATATATCATTTGCTCTAACCATAATGTGTCACGATGGCCATGGAGGGGGAAACAGTAGAGTAGGATAGAGCAGAGAGGTGCTAGATACAAAATGCCCTACCATAAACAATGATGGAAGCAGAATCATAGAAATCCTATATTGAAAGCAGCAGCCCATCAAGTCTGATTTGATGGCATCCCATGCAGATCCCATCCTTGTAATGCTACATATTCATCCCACTAATCCTCCTATCCTATACATCTTGGGACATTTAAGGGCAATTTAGCATGGCTAATCCACCGAACCTGCACACCTTTGGACTATAGACAGTATATGAACAATGCTTTTAATGATAGCAATGGAAAAGGAAACATTTGCACTGGAAATGGATGGGGAGATGGAACTGAACGACACTGCGGCACAGTGGTTAGCACTGCTGCCCCACAGCGCCTTCCCAGCTTGGGTCACTGTCTGTGTAGACTTTGCACATTCTCCCCATGTCTGCATAGGTTTCCTCTGGGTGCTCCAGTTACTTCCCACACTCCAAAGTTGTGCGGGTTAGGTGCATTGGCCATGCTAAATTGCCCTTTAGTGGCAGGTATATACAGGAGGTTACGGGGATAAGATCTGGGTGGGATTGTGGTCAATGCAGACTCAATGGGCTCCTTCTGCATTGAATCCTTCTGCATAGGATCTATGATCCTATTCTAAATTACTGCAGATGCTGGAATCTGAAACAAATAGAGATGTTGCTGGAAAATCTCAGCAAGTCTGACAGCATCTGTGGAGAGGAAACAAAGTTAATGTATCGGTCTCGATGACCCTTTGTCCTTCTCCTGCTCTGATGAAGTGTTTACTTTGTTGTCTCTCCACAGAGATTGTGAGACTTGTTGAGATGTTCCATATTTTCAGCTCTTTCAAAGAGTTGGCAGAAATACGATGGGTCAATTGGCCCTCATTTTGTGATGTAGAAGTAGGATTTGCTCTGATCTGTAGAGGGTTTTCTTTTCCCTCTTTGCACCTGTGGTGTACATGTGAGGGCTATTTTTACCACCACCTAAACAATTTCCTTTTGGAAGGATGTGACTTACTTTGCATAACAATATAACACTGCCTATCATTAATGCTCTTTGATATCATGCAGCTTTCAAGTATTTGGTGTGTTACTAATGCTACTTCTTGAGTGTTAATGTGTTAGTAATGCAGTTTATTGAGTGTTTAATGTGCTGCTAATGATATCAGCATTACATAAATATAGCCAAACACGACTGCAAGTCACTAACAACTCAATTAAAACGGCTGAACAAATCAGTTTCAGCTGGCTGCAAGCACAACACCATTCCATCCTGTAATCCTGAGGGTATCATTTCTGCATTAGTGTCATCTACTTACCACAGGGCCCAACTTCACCGGTTCAACACCCAGTACGCAATGAAAAAATAAATTTCCATTGCAAAATATTCATATTTAAATACGAGCATTTGTACTGAAATCATTATATGAGGAAAATTGTCCTCGGCAATGGGTTTAATAAAATGCTAATTTCAGAGCTAAGCACTCAAGATGATAATTCTGAACGGAAGGAATTTTAATCAGCTTTAATTGCAGCATGAGTATTAGCAATAACAGGACTGTGCATTGTAAACAGGGAAGGTGAAGTTGCAGTATTGATAACAAAAACATGTACATACAAAATGTTTCTGTCCAATAGTTTACAAATATCATAGAAACATAGAACAGTAAAGCACACACAGGCCCTTCGGCCCTCGATATTGTGCCGAGCTTTGTCCAAAACTAAGATCAAGCTATCCCACTCCCTATCATTCTGGTGTGATCTGTGTGCGTATCCAATAAAATAGTCCCTAAAGTGTCTAAGTCCACTATCACAGCAGGCAGTCCATTCTATACCCCAACCATTCTGATTGTGCTGATTAAAATAGCAAATAGGGGAATTTTGTACGTGCTCTCTGTGCTGACCTCACACTATTCTCAGACCTCTGGCCTCCTCTGACCTCCCCACGCCCGGTACAGATCACATCGATACTGGAGCAGAGTGTGCGGGCCCAGAAATCAGTTTTGCACCCAGCGCCAATTTGCAATTATCCCAACCCTTTCCCAAAGGCCGGAACCGGATCACAGCCAGAAAGGCTGCAAAGCTGATTGGCACGAGACTAACTAGATTTCAAACTCATTAACAAGTTGGGCACGCGACTGT
This sequence comes from Sphyrna mokarran, assembly GCA_024679065.1. Lineage (NCBI taxonomy): Eukaryota > Metazoa > Chordata > Chondrichthyes > Carcharhiniformes > Carcharhinidae > Sphyrna > Sphyrna mokarran. The sequence continues at coordinate 12,872,118 of JAGIQG010000017.1, read as the reverse complement.
CTGCCCTCCCAGAATGTTTCACCTTTCCAGCGAGAAGCGACGCCAATATTAATCACTGCCAGACTTCATTAGCAGAGGCCTGCTGCAATGGCCACTGTATGGGATCTGGAGGTTTTGGAAGCCTCAGGGTGGTTGGGGACATGACTGGCTGGTGCCCAATGGGCAATGCCTACTTGGCACACTGGTAGTGGCAATTTGGCAACCTAGAGCCAGTTATGCACCACCAGTGCGCCATGGAAAGTGTCAAAGAGCGGCGTCTGGGAGGAGGTTGTGACAAGGGAAATGTACAGAGTATGATGCATGGGAAGGGGGGGGGGGGCACATGCAGAGGGGGGCAATGCAGGACTAGATCATATTGGTGGTCCTGATGGAGTGGCATGTCAGGGGTCATGATGGGGTACCTATCGAGAGGGCTTTGTTGCTGGTGATATCAAGAAGGGGTTGAGGGAACATGTCACTGATGGAGGGGTTCCCGACTTCTGTGGGGGAGAGACGGTAGTCTCTGAGTCCACTTTGAGATTGTGAAAAGGTACCCAAGTGCTCTGAAGTCAGGCTCACTGCTGTGTTTGGGCCACAAACCACTCCCCAGCACACAATACAACTTGCCAGTCTCCATAAAAAGCAACTGCATGTTGGATGACTGCAGTACAGCTATGCCTCAGAGACCAGTGCAGATCCTGTTTACTCAGCGTATTCTGTCATTTTGCGTGAGAATTCTGCCCTATGATTACAACCCCCATGTATTTTTACAGTGGGATTTCTGCAGGGTCGCTGTGATTTTTTAAAAAAATCTCAAGATGATATTGTCATATATTTACCTCCTTTCTTTCCATTCATTTGTAAAACAGAGGTTTAACAGAATTCAACCAAAAATAAATGGACAAAGAGCATATATTTCACTATTGAAATTTTAAGCTTGAAATTACTCATTGGGAAGAAAACTCACCTGAGGCCCACCAGCCCAACCTGAATTTTGCGTTATAGTCATATAACTAAACGTCTTGCATAATTTTTACTGACGTACTCAAAGATCTCCCTTGAGCTTGCCATTTATCATTAGGAGCACAGAGGTTTACAGAAAAAAATCTATTTGGTCCATTTTGTCTTTGACTTTCCAAAGTCCTGATCTCTCCCCATATACCTACCACTACTGCTAACAAACTGTTTACCCCTAAAACATTAAGACCAGCAAATACCAAAATAAAATTCAAAAGAATTTTAAACTTGAAATAACTCACTGGGAAGCAAACTCACCTGAGACCCACCAGCCCGACTTGAATAGGAGCATTGAGCAATGGGAAACGCTGCAACGAAAAAAGGGAGAGAAAATATTACATTTGGCCATAAGGATTCAGTTCTGATTTAGAAATTGTAATTGAGATAAGACTGGAAGCAAACCAAACATCTAGCAATGTGAGGTACCACTAGCACATGTACCATAAAGGCAAGAGAGTTATAGTAGACTTTCGTACACTGGAAGAATGACTGCAGAAGGGGTGATCATTACTGCTCAACAGTTGTTGTTCATCAGCCATTAAGATATTCCTGACAGATAGTGAAGCGGCATGGTGGCACAGTGGTTAGCACAATTGCATCACAGCACCAGGGAACCAGGTTCAATTCCCAGCTTGGATGACTGTCTGTGAGGTATTTGCACATTCTCCCCATGTTTGAGTGGATTTCTTCTGAGTGCTCCAGTTTCCTCCCACAGTCCAAAGATGTGCGGGTTAGGTGGATTGGCCATGCTAAATTGCCCCTTACTGTCAGGGGGACTAGTTAGGGTAAATGGATGGGGTTATCGGGGATAGGGCCTGTAGCTGGTATAGACTCAATGGGCTGAATGGTGTCCTTCTGCATTGTAGGGATTCTATGACTCTATGATCCAGGAAGTCATTCAAAAGATTTAACAGAGAACAGTTATTGATTGATAAAACATTATCGTATCCCCTCATTAAAATCTCTACACTCTGTGAATTCATGGATTAAGGCTTTTTAAACAAAGATTTCATTTCTACAGGAATAGAATTAACAAGCAGAGGGGCTGAGCTAAGTCTGGACAGGAGCTTGGTAGATCACACTTGGTGGCACAGTCCTGCACTCTGTTAAAAAAAAAAAAGAGGACATACTTTTCAGGCACTGAAGGAAGTTACGGTTGCAAGGGTGACACCAAAGATTATTGATAATAACCATCAGGAAAGGAAAAAGAGGATAGGGCTATCTTATTGAGAAAAGAAAAGGCTGAGAGGTCTTCAGGATTATGGAGGAGGTCAAAAGAACAGATGTAGAGAAAAATGTTCATGTTTATGAATGGACCCAAAATTAGGAGAGAATAATGAGACTGTCATTGGTATATACAATAAGGTGTTCAGGTGAAACCATTTTTTGTACCTGAGTGGAACAGTTGTGATATAAAGCGAAGATGCATTTAAGGGGAAGCTAGATAAGAAACAGTACGATGCAAAGGCATTCATTTCAGTCTAGTTGCTATCATAGCACATTCAACAAATTCTGTCTTATATGAAGATAATCTTTCACTTGCAACTTACAAGCATTTGAAAACCTTACCTTTAAAAATGCACGCTTTTCCAAAGCATTCATGATAATTGGAGGTATTGCTGCAAATCAAAACAGAGGATTGTTTACAGGCAAGCATTCAAACTGAAGCCACTGCACATTTATTTTAACTAAAGGTTTATTCCGTTATTAAAACCAGACATTTGGGTGTTTGGAAGGTCCTCCAGTATATTCATGAATCGCTTATTAGAATAAACATTTAATTAGAAAAGATATCTGCAAGGTGTTTCACAGGGATCAGTGCTGGAACCTCTGTTGTTTATAGTACATATAAATGATCTGGAGATAGGGTGGTCTGATTAGTACAGTTGCGGATGATACAAAGATGGTAGATTTGCTACAGTGCCGGGGTTTGTAAAAACTCATTTGGTTTATTAATATCCTTTAGGGATGGAAGTCTGCCATCCTTACCTGGTCTGGCCTACATGTGACCTCAAACCCACAGAAATGGCCTAGCTGATTATTCCATTCAAAGGCAATTAAGGATCGGTAACAAATTGTGGCCTTATCAATTATGATCAGGTTTCATGAAAGAATTTTTAAAAAGGTAGACCATCAGATTGTGAAGAATTGTTAGATTTTAGTCCCTTGAGTTTCTTCAATACTTTTCCTTTGCTGATATTAATTACGTTAATTTCCTCACTCTCATTATCATTAACTTAATTAACGAGGTCGGGGCTGAATAGTTGGTGTGTTTTCCTGTCAGTCTCCATTTCCGTCCTTGCCACACCACTTCTCAAAATGGGAGAAATATTTATTCAATGTCTGCCATTTCCTCACTCTTCAATGATAATTATTCCTGTCTGTTTCTAAAGGGCCAATGTCTAATTTAGCTAATCTTTTTTTGTTTCCACATATTTGTAGAACCTCTGACAGTTGGCTTTGATATTTCTAGCTAGTTCTCATATTCTACTTCTTGCTTCTTATCAACGTTTTGGTGGCCCTTTGCTGTTTTCTAAAACATTCCCAATCTGCAGAGTTACTACTACCTTTGCAGGTTTAAAAGCTTCTTCTCCATCCTAGCCTCCTCAGTAAGTCACAGATGGATTGTTTTCTCTTTACAATGGAATTCAATGTATTTTTGAACATTTTGAATTCTTTATGTCCCATGCCTCATCTGAAAATACTAGGCAACAAGGAAGTATAAAATCCAGCTCAAAGTTCAAGGGAGGACTCTTGTTCAAGACAAAATGAAGGGGTATTTTCAACCAGAGTTATTAAACCCATGAAGGCCAGTGCAAAAGATGTCCCTTTGTATTGCCACAGCTGTCCTGATAACTTATAGTAAGAAAAAGGTGATGTCAGTAATTACTAGGGTGAAGGCAAAGTAAAAACAGAGCCTTTTTTACATACCATCCTTATAATCAGATAATAAGTTAATGCTGTAAGTTATTGATTGGTTGAGGGAACGTTAACGATTTTTTACTGTAGAAAGGGATATAAAAGAGAGGCTGACCACACAGAAGGTGAAGAGGACTCAAGAGGTACTCAGAGGATCAGCCAGAATCCAGGCCAGGGATACTGCCCAAACAATGAAAGATAAGCAAGGTTTCAGCTACATGTTACCACAACTTTTACCCACAGCACAAACAGGGTAATATAACTCCTAATTATACTTTGTAAACTATTGCTCAGATACTGTAATTTATCAAATCTTGCTTGTGCTGAACAAAGTTTAATCACCGCCACCAAAATGGGTCAACATCCAATTACTGACTATTAATGTTTATCAAAAGCGAAACCTAATGCAATACAACAATTAGCTTGTCAAATCAGACTTTAATTTAATGCAAAATCAATAAACGTGTCACATGCTGACTAATTTACGTGTGGGACTGATGATTCTTCTTCAAAGTAACATTAGCTTTTATTTAAAATACATAAAAATTAATATTGACATAACCTAAACATGAGGCAGCAAGGTCATTGCTATGGTACTAGAGATCTGCAAACTGATTAAATATTTTTGCTTGAGTAAGAAACAATAATGCAAGGTAATCTGGTGGAGGGAGAGAATGAGCTGTCACCAGATGCTACTGAAATACAAGAGCAGGGTGAGGAACACGATAGAATCATAGAACTTACAGTGCAGAAGGAAGCCATTTGGCCCATCAAGCTGCACTGACCACAATTCCATCCAGGTCCTATCCCCGTAACCCAACATATTTACCCTCCGATTCCCCCTAACAATAAAGGGGGAATTTATCATGATCAATCAACCTAACCTGCACATTTGTGGACTGTGGGAGAAAATTGGAGCACCTGGAGGAAATCCATGCAGGCACGGGGAGAATATGCAAACTCTACATAGACAGTGACCCAAGGCTGGAATTTAACCCAGGTCCCTGTCACTGTGGGGCAGCAGTGCCAACCACTGTGCCACCGTGTCGCCCTGACATTAATCCTTGAGGCACCTTAAAATATTTTAAATGTGCTGCCAAATGCTAAACCCATGTATAGAACACATTAACAGGGTGTTAGTAATAACATGTCTAAAACACCATGAACACTTTCCATATTCAGTATGGTAATAATGCAAGACTTGTTTCTTGCATGGATCCAGAGAACAGAACCCGATACTTTGCTAATAAAGGCTTTTCTGGCATATTCCTTAAATGCAAGTTCCTACACATCATCAATCAAACAGCTCCTTGGGAAACCTGAAATATTAGCTGTTCTTCTCTCAACCTGCTGAAAATCTGCAGCAATTTCTTTTTTTTTCAGATTTCCAACATTTAATTTGTTTTATTCTTAATGATGATTTTTTTGGAGTCTCCCATGGTCATTTGATAATGGCAAGTGAGAACCAACAATGGAATTTTCCTGAAGTCAGCCCAACTTCTCCATGACCTGTGGTTTGTAGCCCCGATGTGGCGATGCTAGTATTGGGGTAAACACAGTAAGAAGTCTCACAACACCAGGTTAAAATCTCATAGGTTTATTAAGTAGCACAAGCCACTACCTTTCGGAGTGCTGCCCCTTCAACAGATGAGTGGGAGTTCTATTCACAAACAGAACTATCAATAACAACAGCTTCAAACACTTCACATCTCTTAATCATTTGCAAATAAACACTGAGACATTGACAGTAGAAATCAAAGAAAGAACAACTTATTGCAACCATTTAAAGATGTCAAAGGAAGTGAACAGTTCTCTCCATTTGTTAAAACAAACCCTAGTGAGATAATCCTTTCTGGTTCAGGGCTCTTAGCCAAACATGCGTAATAATACATTTTGATAAAACTGGATGGCCCTGGTGGGGGGGGCTATAAGTGGCCATGTTGTTGACTGGGGTAAGTATTGGCACAAGTTGGCATGGAGGTGGCACGGCGAGTGGATGATGAGGTCAAGTGGGCTTAACAGACTTTCATACAATTTTAACCAACTCGCTTCAGCACTCAGCCACCCCTATAGCTGCCGATGTTCTGTTTCCAAGGTCACTGAGCCAACTCTATCCTATACCATCTGGCCCAGAATAAAAGCCATGATATTTGGGGGCCTTTCTATTGAGGCAGGTCCAGTGAATCAGAAAATTTCCCAACTCAAACTACGCAGCTTGGTGGCGAATGTTCAGCCCAAGCCAAATGATAACTCAAACAGAATTTGTCACCCACAAAATTCCACTCCAAATCCAATCATTCTGCCATTCAGATCAGAATATCAACTGTTCATAATTGTGAAGTATATTTACTGTATTTGATTCTGAAGCATCACTTGGACCATTTTGTATTTGCTTATTATAAATAAAAGATTTCTGTAATTCCAAAGAAAGTATTAAACTAACTCTTCTTAAAAGGCAGGTGACGATATTCCAGTCATGGCTATAGCCAGTGATAATGTTTCACAATCTTTGGATGGGTTTTCTAATATAATTAGCTTTGGTGCACACTTTAAACAATCACCAAAAATTCCTTGAGTGCATCTTCTGGAAAACAATCTTGCATGAAACAAGGAAATGCTGTAGCTGCTCAACCTCCAAATTTAAAAAAAAGTTAGGGAATAAAATTGCTGCTACAAAACAATAAAGTTAATATCTCATTCCCTTGGCTTCCAATCGCAATTGATTTGGAGGGCAACAATCACTGTTCTCATCTCTCCTATGACGATTCTGTGGAACCATCTCTATGTCTTGTTAAATTATAAAGTGCTGACTGAAAATTATAATTAAATTGACTGTCTGAATTGATCCTGTTTACCTCCCACCAATGAGCACCACTAGTGACGGTCACAGGTCAGCAGTTTGTAAGACTACAAGTGTAAATTTTTACTTTAAAAAAAAATTAATTCATGGGATGTGGCCTTCTTTGACTATGACAGCATTCATTGGCCACCCCTAATTCCCCTTGAGAAGGTGATGGTGGTGAGCTGCTTTCTCGAACCGCTGCAGTCCATGTGGGGTAGTTAACCCACAATGCTGTGAGGGAGGGAGTTCCAGGATTTTGACCCACCAACAGTGAAGGATTGGTAACATATTTCTGAGTCAGGATGATGATTGACTTGGAGGAAACCTCCAAGTAGTGGTGTTCTTTGCTGCCCTTGTCCTTTTAAATAATAGCAGTCATTGATTTGGAAGGTGTTGTCTAAAGAGCATTGATGAGTTCCTACAATACATCTCGTAGATGGTACATATGCAACCACTATTTGTCAGGACACCTTTACAGGAGGATGATAGGCATTTACCGATCAAGTGTAAATGCATTGCAGATTTTGAGATTTATTCAACAACTAAGAAAAACCTGGTGACATTTTCAAGGAAGATGCATACTGTGTTTTCCTCCAATGAACAGAAATTACTTGCAAAAAAGTGAATCAGTCAAGTTCCCTTTGTAAGTACGACTGCTGCTTAAAATAAGGTTGATGGTTCACATCTGTACTGGGCACGGGGAATTAATTCTACCTTGACTGCATTACCAATACCAAGATAGCAAGATGATGCCCTTTTAGCCCCTTCACTTTATGACATTTCAGTTAGGAGAGTCCTGACTAAAAAACATTAGAATACCATAGTCACATGCTGGGGGTGACACAGTAGAAAAGAGGGTAGCATTGCTGCTTCACAGTGCCAGGGACCCACGTTCAATTCCCAGTTTGGGTCACTGTCAGTGAGAATTTGCACGTCCTCCCCATGACTGCATGGGTTTCCTCTTACAATCTAAAAGACATACTGGTCAGGTGCATTGAGCCGAACAGATGCCAGAGCGTGACTAGGGGAATTTCACAGTAACTTCACTGCAGTGTTAATGTAAGTCTTACTGACTAATAAATAAACTTTACTTTCTCACTTTACATTAAGGTTGGATGATTCACTGGAGACACCATGGAAGCACAAAGATTAGTTCTGCTGTCTCACGCTGCCAGGTACCTATTTTTGATCCCTGGCTTGTGTTACTTTCCTCAACATGTCTCCATGGGTTTCCTCCAGGTGGTCCAGTTGAAAAACTGTGCTGGTTAGGTGCATTGGCCTTATCAAATTCTCCCTCAGTGTAACCTGAACAGGCACTGGAGAGTGGTGACGAGGGGACTTTCACAGTAACTTCATTGCAATGTTAATGCAAGCCTACTTGCATTAATTAAAAAAGTGTGAGGTAATGCACTTTGGCAGGAATAATAAATGTGTAGAGTATAGGGCTAATGGTAGGATTCTTAATAGTGTTGATGAACAGAGGGATCTTGGTGTATATGTGCATAGATCCCTGAAAGTAGGCAGTCAAGTCGATAAGGTTGTTAAGAAGGCATATGGAGTCTTAGCTTTTATTGGTAGGGGGATTGAATTTCGGAGCCGCAACGTCATGTTGCAACTGTACAAAACTCTAGTGCGGCCGCACTTGGAGTATTGTGTGCAGTTCTGGTCCCCACATTATAAGAAAGATGTGGAGGCATTGGAGAGGGTACAGAGGAGGTTTACCAGGATGTTGCCTGGTATGGAGGGCAGGTCTTATGAAGAGAGGCTGAGGGATTTGAGGTTGTTTTCGTTAGAAAGGAGGCGGCTAAGAGGGGACCTAATCGAAACATATAAGATGATTAGAGGTTTAGATAGGGTGGACAGTGATAGCCTTTTTCCTAGGATGGAGAAAGCTAGCACGAGGGGACACAGCTTTAAATTAAGGGGTGATAGTTATAGGACGGATATCAGAGGTAGGTTCTTTACCCAAAGGGTGGTTCGGGAGTGGAATGCCCTGCCTGCAGCAGTTGTAGATGCGCCAAGTTTGGTGGCGTTTAAGAGGTTAGTTGATAAGTATATGGAAGAGAAGGGAATGGTTTAGTTTGGAGGGCCATTGCTTTTTATATTGGTCAGCGCAACATCGAAGGCCGAAGGGCCTGTTCTGTGCTGTAATGTTCTATATTCTATGTTCTATACTTGTGATACTAATAAATAAACACTCCTTCACATTGGACAAGATTTACCTGTATACATTATAAAGTTCTTTTTCTTACTGTGATACTCTACATGTGTGCCAGAATTCTACTCCCCACCCTGCGTGCCACAGGATTGAAATGGCGAGCGGCGCACAATGGAGATGTCATTCAAGTAGGATTTTCCAGTCTCGATCAAGTGAGGCCATAAAGTCTCATCCATGGAGTTTGGGGATGGCATGTTCAACTAAAACATTTTTAAATTGCAAATGGATCATTTAACTTTTCACACTGCAGGAAGTTTTCAATGGGGCTTTGACAAACAGATCAAGTTATTAGAAATTTTAACATTTAAGGAGAATCCTAAAGCTTTCTTTCGATATGTTAAGAATAGAAGATTGGTTAGGGCAAGATTAGGGCCAGTCATAGACAGCAGTGGGAAGCTGTGCGTGGAGCCTGAAGAGATTGGTGAGGCACTGAATAAATATTTCTCTTCGGTATTCACGCAGAGTGCTGGAAATGTAGCTGTGGAGAGCACTGAGGTACAGGGTTGCAAATTGGGGAGTATTGTAGTAGATAGGGAGGATGTGTTAGAAATTCTCGAGGTTTTGAAGTTGGATAAGTCCCCTGGGCCGGACGGGATTTACCCTAGGATTCTCTGGGAGGCAAGAGAGGAGATTGCAGAGCCTCTGGCTCTGATCTTCAGGTCCTCGTTGGTTACGGGTGTGGTTCCGGAGGACTGGAGGATAGCGAATGTGGTCCCATTGTTTAAGAAGGTGAAGAGAGACCTTCCTGGGAATTATAGGCCAGTGAGTCTTACTTCTGTGGTGGGCAAGGTATTGGAGAGAATTATTAGGGATAGGATTTATAGTTATTTAGAGAGAAATGAATTGATTGGGGACAGTCAGCATGGTTTCATGAAGGGTAGGTCATGCCTTACTACCTCATTGAGTTTTTTGAGAAAGTGACCAGAGAGGTGGATGGGGGTAAGGCGGTTGATGTAGTATATATGGACTTTAGTAAGGTGTTTGATAAGGTGGCCCATGGTAGACTTCCACAGAAAATGAAGATGTGTGGAATAGGGGGTGATTTAGCTAATTGGATTAGGAATTGGCTGGCAGATAGAAGACAGAGGGTGGTGGTTGATGGGAGATATTCATCGTGGAGTTCGGTGACGAGTGTTGTGCCTCAGGGGTCTTTTTTGGGGCCCCTGCTGTTTGTAATTTTTATAAATGATCTGGATGAGGGTATTGAAGGATGGATTAGTAAATTTGCAGATGACACTAAAGTCGGTGGAGTTGTAGATAGTGAAGAGGGGTGTTATAGTTTGCAGAGGGACTTGGACAAGTTGCAGAGCTGGGCCGAGAGGTGGCAAATGGAGTTTAATGTGGAAAAGTGTGAGGTAATGCACTTTGGCAGGAACAATAAATTTGTAGAGTATAGGGCTAATAGTAGGGCTCTTAGTAGTGTTGAGGAACAGAAGGATCTTGGTGTATGTGTCAATAGATCCCTGAAAGTAGGCAGTCAAGTGGATAAAGTTGTTAAGAAGGCATATGGATTCTTAGCTTTTATTGGTAGGGGGATTGAATTTAGGAGCCGCAGCATCATGTTGCAACTGTACAAAACTCTAGTGCGGCCGCACTTGGAGTATTGTGTGCATTTCTGGTCCCCACATTATAAGAAAGATGTGGAGGCATTGGAGAGGGTACAGAGGAGGTTTACCAGGATGTTGCCTGGTATGGAGGGCAGGTCCTATGAAGAGAGGTTGAAGGATTTGAGTTGTTTTCGTTAGAAAGGAGGCGGCTAAGAGGGGATCTTATTGAAGCATATAAGATGATTAGAGGTTTAGATAGGGTGGACAGTGATAGCCTTTTTTCCTAGGATGGAGAAAGCTAGCACGAGGGGACACAGCTTTAAATTAAGGGGTATGAGTTATAGGACGGATATCAGAGGTAGGTTCTTTACTCAAAGAGTGATTAGGGAGTGGAATGCCCTGCCTGCAGCTGTTGTAGATGCGCCAATTTTGGTGGCGTTTAAGAGGTTAATTGATAAGTATATGGAAGAGAAGGGAATGGTTTAGTTTGGAGGGGCATTGCTTTTTATTTTGGTCGGCATAACATCGAAGGCCGAAGGGCCTGTTCTGTGCTGTAATGTTCTATGTTCTATGTTCTATGTATTGTCCCAGGTAGGATTAGGCACTCTTTGGAGACCTCGATTGATTTTGTCAGTGGCACTCCAGGCAGTAAACATTACAGCGTGCTGATTCAAGCAGTCTACAAACAGGGAGTTAAACTCATTGCATCCATAGGGAATTTTGATGCAGGAAATAGATAAAATATCACAAGGGTGTAACAGGAAATGGCCATTTGGAACTGAAACTAAAAGTACATTGCTAGCGCACAGTGGAGACAGATTTATTCTGCATCCAGTCAGGCTACTCATTAAAGAAGTGCTTTATGCTTCCAATAGTTGACCAAAACCAAATTTTAATTGGCTGAAGGGTTATGGGGAGAAGATAGGAAAATGGAGATTGAGGGGTATATCAGCCATGATCGAATGGCGGATTGGACTTGATAGGCCGAAAAGCGTAATTCTGCTCCTATAATCTTATGAATTTATAAAACCAAACACTTCTGATTTTCTAGTGTTAATCTGAGCATGGTGTAACTATGCTATAGAGATGAGTTTGTACTAAAATGGCCCAGAACTCAGATTGTGCTGTGCCCCTTTCCACTCCATTTTATAGGTGAAAAGATGAACTGAAAGATCTAATATGACATGTAAAGTGCTTATGTTAGTTCTGTGTTGTCAAATCGATGGGTCTACCAGGGCGCAAAGCTGGGGTCCATTTCCAAAGCAAATCCTGGGTCTAATATAAGTTACAGGTTCCCTTTCCTATACTTGACTGCAACCAACCACATTCGGTGACTTACCATGCTGCAGTGGGTTTTCCAGGATCTAAAGTAACTAACATAGTATTTCCCAAAGCTGGAACGTGCCACAAAAGTGTGGAGAAAACATTTAGTTTATCTCAATGCAGGGCCACGGGGGAAACCTTAGTGAGGATGTTTCTCCCCAGTAGTCACACCAGTTCAGGAATCAATCCCACCAACCAAGCATCACCTCTCCAATATAAAACAGAAGAATAACATCAGCCCTCAACAATTGAGTCCCGACTCACCCATGGCAGGTATTGCCATACCAATCCGAGATACCACCACCTGGGAAATAGCCTGCTCTGCTGCTTTGGGTGATTCTCCTAGTCGATTCCCGTTGATATCTGTGACTGGAATTCCAAACTTAAGTTCTCTGCAAAAGTAAAGGATATTTAGTGGGTGGCAGTAGGAATATGTATTTGTTACGTGTAAGCAATAATGAAGCAATGTCTTCAAAAACATAAACAGGCACGGAATGTCATCTCCAAGGATAAATTTGTATTCAAATGATGGCAAATTTATGTTCGACAAATTGGTATAAGTAATCAAACCAGATATGGCTTCAAATGTAAAGAACAGCTTGTACTTAATCGTATCTTTCCCAACTTCTGAATATCTAAGATAGAATCCTATAGTGCAGAAGGAAGCCATTCAGCCCATCAAGTCTGTACTGACCACAATCCCACCCAGCTCTGAATCCCATAACTCCATGCATTTACCCTAGATAGTCTCCCTGATATGAAGGGGAAATTTAGCACAGCCAATCCAGCTAACTTGCACATCTTTGAACTGCAAACTGTAAGAAGTGTACCACCCTTTAAATGAGATGATAAAGCTTGTTTATTCTGCCCGCCCTGTCATATTAGTCCAAGTCAAAAGCATTAGTCAAGGGAGAGGGGGAAATATTTTGGGTCATCATGTAACTCTCAAACAAACTCGGTAAAAATTTTTCTCTTCATTGCAATGTTGAACATTGTGGTCCAAGGCCTTTTATACCATTTCAGAGAAGTAATAAGATGCAAGTCTTTCTTTAACTATATGACAGCCAAATGACAAAATTAGATTCTGGTCCAAGAAGAAAAAAAAATTATTTCCTAAAAATTCTTTGAATTGTGGAAATTCTCTGTTTGAAATTTGAGTACAAATAAAACTCTACTTCCATAACATCATCTAACATGTCGTCATCCTTTCCATGTTTTTAAACAAGAAGCTGATGAATTATTAACTGCATTTTATTGATGACAGTCGCCATTGCAAACTTCTTACCTCTATCTTTTCTCTCCTACATTCTTTGCTTGATTAATAAATGGCTATCTCTTTCTCCAGACTACAGCGCTGACAAAGGGTCAGAAGTACAAACAGTCATCCTTTATTTAGGGGTTGATGGATCTTCTACATACTTCCACTGTTTCTAGTTTGGTATCAGATTTCCAGCACTCGTAGTTCCTTCCTGATCACCCTGCCTGCTGCCCCTTTGTCCCGACTTTCATTTTGCAGTGGTCTTACCTCTGCCGCATGAGAGGGATATTGATACAGTTGGCAGCAGCTACTGCGGCAAAGGGCACAAAACGTGCAACCAGGGAAGGCAAATGCTGCAGGAATAAAGAAAAAGAGAAACACTATTAATCTTTAATGATCACTAACTCAATCAAATCTGGCAAAATCAGTTCCAAGAAATTTGTGATCATTCACTTCTATCTTCAAAGGAAACCTGGGAGATTTTGGCCTGCAGTTTTTACCTCCACTCCATTCCCACAGACGAGTTAGAATCAGAGCAGTAATTTCCCTTTTTTGGTGCTGGTTGAGGTGAGAAAACCGGCGCTCAGCTTGCCACCTGCACAGTCGGCTTTTTCGCCACATAGTGGAGCACTCTGTGCAAAATAAATCTGCAAGCTTGGCTCATGTTGTCCTGCTAGTAGGACTGGAAAAAGCCAGCAACGATGGGAATCCTGAGGTGAAAGCACGTTTCTTAAACCGCACCCAGGTCTCCTGGGCCCTCACCCTTACCCCCTCCCCATACATACATGGAGAGCTCCAACTGCATGCACCACAGGCCCCCTTCCCCAGAGGAGGCCCCCATTGGCTTATTATCTTCTTTTGACAGCGAGTATCAGTGTTAGGAACATGAACCTTATGCTGTTCAGTTGCTGACCTTCATTCATCACTTCAGGACTCCCACAACCTCTCCAATTTCTCCCCTTGGCTAAAGTTCTCCAGCCCTGGCTAAACCTTCTTTGCATTCACGCCAGAGTAATTACATCCTTCCTGTAATGTGGTAACTAGGACTACACACAATATTCCAGTTGCTTCACCAATGTCTTACACAATCATATCCCTATTTTTGTATTCTATACCTCTGCCAATGATGGCAAGCATTCCACATGCCTTCCTTACAATCTTATCTACCTGCACTGCTACCTTTTGGGACATGTGCACTTGCATGTCAAGATATCTCACTTCATCCATCCTTCTCGATATATTCCCATTTATTGACAGCAGATATTACCTCAGGATTCCCACAATCTCTCCAGCCCTGCCTACATTTTTGTAAACCTCCTCCGCACTCTCTCCAGAGCAATTGCATCCTTTCCTTTTACCTCTTGGTCTCCCTAAATGCATCACCTCACATCAGAATTGAACTCCATCTGCCACTTCTCTGCCTACTCCATCATCCCATCCGTATCATTTTGGAACTTACACATATCCTCTAAACAATCTAGTAAGTGGCCAATTTTTGTATCATCTGAAAATTTCCTAATCGCACCACCCCCCACGACTCGCACCATCATACCCATCCCAGAATATGACACTTAATCCCTGGATGCATCATTAACGAGGTTGGGGTCAGATGATACAGCATGGTTTTCCACCAACCTCCCATCTATTAACTCTGAATACACTTCCCACTGTCTCAGCAAAACAGCCAGTAAAAAATTAAGGACTCCATGAGTCAGACATTCTCTCTTCCACTTTTCTCCATTGGGAAAAAGATACAAAAGTCTGAGGTCACATACCTACTGACTCAACAACAGCTTCTTTCCTGCTGCCATCAGACTTTTGAATGGATCTATCTTGCACTAAGTTGATCTTTCTCTACATCCTAGCTATGATTGTAACAATACATTCTGCACTCTCATTTCCTTCTCTATGAATGGTATGTTTTGTCTGTAGAGCACACAAGAAACAATACTTTTCACTGAACGTTAATATATGTGATAATAATAAATCAAATCATATCAAATCAGCAGGAAACACAGCAAGCTCCTGCTCCCACCACGGGATTTGGATCTAAACAGGGAAATTCCACACAGAATCTCCGTTTTGATGAAAAGAATGAAACTGATTATCATACAGATTTAACTGCAAATTAAACTATCAGACATATACTGAAGTTATTACTAAATGACATTAAATGGAAGTGCTACAAAAACTGGATCTATACTGACCTTGGAGCAATTAAACTTAAAGGTGAAATGTGCCACCGATTCCATTCATGATCTTCCATCAATAATGCTTTTGTGGAAGACAATGAACTGTACTTACAATGGATTTTTCTTCCCTTCCAGGATCCAACAGTTAAAAGAATAAAGCCAGAGGTTGGGGGAGGTTGGAAATTCTCCAGCCTCCCGGTCACGTGCTCCTCAGAGGTGGGAGGTGGCATGCGGCTTGCTGGCGGTGGGATTTTCTGGTTGTCATTGGGACTTCCCACTGATGTCACTTTGCACCACCAGGAAACTCATGTGAGGGGGTGCCCTCTAGCTGGGCCAGAGAATGCCCCCCTGCTCCCAACCCCGAGGTGAACAGCCGGAGAATTCCTCCCAAAGTCTCTTGTTACTTTTACTCAATTGGGTGCATGAAGCAATTACAAAAGTCCTCACTTTTTTAAATTATCAGGCAAAATATAGGTTTGAAATATAATCCTCCTGAGCAACATTAATGCCACTGATTCTATCAATGAGGCTTTGTTTAACTCTACCCATCTGCAGCAAATAAACTTATTAGTGATTGGTGTAACTTTCTTTAACAGACTGTGTAACAAATTTCCATCAATTACTGTCTGTGCTACTTTGACAATCCTAGCTGTTGCTTTAAACCACTCAAACAAAACTATTTGCTTTCAGGATGTGGGCAATGCTGGCCAACTGGCAAGTATTTCACATCTTTAGTTCCCCCCACTGTCCTCCCAGGAATTGTAGCAGCCTTTGTGACAATAGTACTCCCATGATTGGGGAAGCAGCGAATTCCAGGCTTCTGGCATCGTGATCATGAAGGAATCAAGAATAAAGACAGTAAATTGTACAGAACAATTAACCAGTATGTTACAAAGCAGCACAAAGAAAAAAAATGATAACTTATAGAACCCTTCAGGGCAAAAAGAGGCCCTTTGGCCCATCAAGTCTGCACCGACCACAATCCCATCCAAGCCCTACCCATATCCCTACAAATTTTACCCGCTAACCCCTCTAACCTAAACATCTTAGGACACTAACAGGCAATTTTAGCACGGCCAATCACCTAACCCGTACATCTTTGGACTGTTGGAGGAAACTGGAGCACTGGAAAAAAAACCACGCAGATACAAGGAGAATGTGCAAACTCCACACAGACAGCGACCGAAGCCTGGAATCGAACCCAGGTCCCTGGAGCTGTGAAGCAGAGTGGCGCCCTTAAAAAAAAATTTTGCTAAATTTTCCAACAAGACTGCAGGAGTTAAAAGAGTTTATTAAGATTACCTTAGTGAGAGACTTCAGTCCGAGGGCTGTGACAACAGCACCAGTTGTTGCACTGACATACGCAGTACCCAGCTGACTGTAAAGAGTTAAAAAGAAAGTAAACATTTAGAATGAATATAGAATCATGCAAACTTCTTAAAGTTAGAGGATACCTTGAGCAAGATTTATCTTAAGTCAGGCTTGGTTTTGAAATGGAGTGGTACAATAGACAGTAGATGGTTCTTTCTTAACTGAACTTTAATTCAGTGCAGTATAGAAGATAGGGTGTCTTTTTACTATAACAAGATCCCTGTGTGGAATGAGTTTGGCAAGACTGAATCTAGCCCCAAGTGAGTAGAGGAGCCACCAATCAAAACTGTTCACTAAGCAACGTTAGGCCGGGATGCTTTGACTACATGAAGTACAGGTTGCCCTTTTAGGTAAAGATAACGTGTATTATTAGATCAGTATAGATGGTGTTGAATCCTACACAAAGTGTTCACTGCTGGCTAGGATGGAACATTTCAGTTATGAAGAGAGGTTGGATAGGCTTGGGTTGATTTTGTTGGCCATGATGATGTTGGACTGAGATAAACTTTGTAGAAACCTGACGTCTGTGTTGATATGCGCAATCTTCTTGGAAATCCTCTCCACTTGGAGCAGGCAGTTTGCAGTATTGACGGTGGCCATGATGTGGAGATGCCAGCGCCGGACTGGGGTAAACTTGTTTTCGTTAGAGCAGAGAAGATTGAGGGGTGACCTAATTGAGGTGTTCAAAATTATGAGGGACATGGACAGGGTGGATAGGGAGCAGCAGTTCCCCTTAGTTGAAGGGTCAGGTATGAGGAGACACAAGTTAAAAGTGAGGGTGGGAGGCTTAGGGGATTTGAGAAAAAACTTTTTTACTCAGAGTTGTGATGGCCTGGAATGCACTGGGATGGTAGTGGAGGCAGGATGCCTCGCATTCTTTAAAAGGTACCTGGATGAATATTTGGTACACCATAACATTCAAGGCTATAGATCAAGTGCTGGCAAGCAGAATTAGGTGGGCAGGTCAGGGCCTTTCATGCGTCAGTGCAGGCTCGATAGGCCAAAGCTCCTCTTCATTGTAATATTCTGTGATTGTAAGTTGGTAGTACATTAGCCCGAATGGACTTAGTCTCTTGCTCAGTTACTTTTTAAAAATGCAAACTATGATGCACACAAGTTATTTTCTCTGATTTTCAGATGTTCTACTATATCTTAACCGATTATCACAATTTAGGCAGAACAAACATCTTTTGGCTTACAAGTTTTAAAAGAATCTTGGAATGACACCAAGCAGTGTACAACCAGCCTTTTTCCATGCACTACTGTGTGGTAGAGCTCACTCAGAGTCCTAGTTGCCTTGATAACATATACTTTACATGCATGTCATAGTGTGGAGCTATGGTTGAACTTCCAATATTCTTTCTATCACAAAGCTGACCAGGAATCATCATCTCCCTCCCCCCACCTGCCCCCAACTCTTGTTACCTGCCACTGGCATATATTGGAAGGATTTCCAAGTTAATACCCAACCTATTTGACCATTTTATGAACACATCTTCCTTGACTACTGAATTCTGAGGTGGGACTTGAATCCAATTTTTGGCCCAAAAAGCAGGAACGCTACCCACTGGACCACTAGACTGTCATTCTATGTAACAATACTAATGTAAAAAATCACATAGTTAATCAGCTGGTGATCTTTCTCATTTGAACAGTCCAGATGTATTGACAGTCCTGTACTGTACTGTAGCTACAGCAGGGCTGAAAATGCTCAGATCAATGAAAACTGAGGGAGAAACAAAAGCACAAATGTGAATTGCAAAGCCACTAAAATGAATTAGGGCACTTTTCTTCCAGAAACATTAGGATTGCAGCTACGACCAAACAGGATTTAATTTCCTTTGTTTGGATACCTACATGCATTTATTTCAAATAGGTAAAAAGCTCATTGGGATCACAGAATCAAAGAATTCCTACAATACAGAAGGAGGCCATTCAGCCCACCAAGTCTGCATCAATTCTCCAACAGAGCATCATAGTCAGGCCCAATTTCTATATCCCCATGTATTTACCCTATTAATTTCCCTAAACTACACATCTTGGGACATTAAGGGCCAATTTAGCATGGCTAATCCACCTGCCCTGCGCAGTTTTGGACTGTGGGAGGAAACTGGAGTACCCGTAGGAAACCTACACAAACATAAGGACAACATACAGACTCCACACAGTGAGACACCCAAATCTGGAATCAAACCCAAATTCCTGATGCTGTGAGACAGCAGTGCTAACCACTGTGCCACTCAAATGCTATATGAAAGAGGTCTATAAAAACTGGTAATCAGTGTCCTAGCAGTTGAAATAAAACCACAGAGGTCAATTATTATTCATGAGTCTATCTAGAAGTGATTCAGAGTTACCTACCCCACTGTCAGTGGTGCGTCTCCACTTCTGTTGGTATAGTTGACAATTGCATTGAAGGATTGATTGGCCCATTGCCAAAAGACTACTGCGGGAGTTGTCCTGTCAAAAAGAGGGTAAAAAAGTTAAGAACCCAATGACATCCTGCTCTGAGCAGGGAAGCAGGGCTTAATGCACAAGCATATATGCAGGGAACATTGGTCATTACAGGCTCTATTTCTTCATGGGTCATATTTAATTCTCCTCAAAGCCATTGTATAATTCAATCAGAGCGACAAAATACAACTGTTTATATGCTGACAAATTTTTATTTACAGTCACACATTACATGCACCTCCAATTATAATTCTTGATTCCACATACATGTTCATCTGCACGTTATATAAGCAATTAATGTCCAGTACCTGATTATAATTAATACACAATTAAAAATGACCAATCAATAGCCTGCTTTGAAGGAAACTTTGGCCTGTTTAGCAAATTGACTTTTTGATTAATCTGAAAGCAGTCAAACATAGAAGATAAAGCTCAAGTGACTAAGAGAATGCTATTTATGTTACATTTTTGCTTAATACAATAGAAAAAGAAGTACACAAAGCAATTAAAGAGCTCCTTCATCCATGCAACTATCTCTGACCTTTTTTCAGAGGAGTGCTCAAAGGAAAGGGCAAAGCTGACAAAACAAAAGCTCAGTTTTGCAAGGTATTTGTTTAAATACTTTGGCATCACATCTGATTCTTAATCAAGCTAAGGCAAACATTAAAATTACCTGGTTTTGGCTTTTCAATAAAATTAAATACAAGAGACTTTGGACACAAAAGCAGACCACCTTTTTCAATTTTGACTAACAAATATCAGAAAAAAGTACAACTTTTGTTTTTAAAAATTATGCTGAGAGATTCGAGCAAAAGATGAGGCTGACACTTCATTACAGTACGAGGACAGTGCTTCCTTGTCAGAAATGTTGTCTTCAAGATAAGATATTAAAGTGGGGTGTCAGTTATCGTCTGATATTCACAGAATGATAGAATCTGTGCAGTGCAGAAGGAGTCTGTTCAGGCAATCGAGTCTACACCATCTCTCCGGAAGATCTAGGTCCATCTCCATAACCTTACATATTTAAAATCGCTAATCCACCTAAACTACATATGTTTGAACACTACGGGGCAATTTAGCACAGCCAATCCATCTAACCCACACATTTCTGGACTGTGGGAAGAAAGCAGAACATTCAGAAGGAAATCCACAAGCACACAGGGAGAAACTGCACTCAGACAGTCATCCAAGGTCAGAATTGAACCCGGGTCCTTGGTGCCGCGAGCCAGCAGCGCAGCTGCCGTGAGGCAACAGCGCCGGCCACTGTGCCATCATAAACAGACTCCTGGACACTAATCCAAAAGAAAACAAACATTCTCTCAGTACATAACCTCCAATGTTACCAAATCATTTGTCTCATTGCTGCTTTTGGGACTTTGTTGCATGCAGATTAGAATTCATATTTGTCTACAGTACACATGCAAGCCATTTTGGGGTATCCTGAGAACCTGTGAGACAGTATATAAATGTAAAATATTTATTAATTTGTCATGTCTATGGACATAACTAAGGATAAAAGCCCAGGTCATATTTCATACTGCCAACAGAATTTGATGCTACTGAGGTATAACTTGAATTAGGTCAGACCAGATAAGGACAGCAGATTTCCTTCCCTAAAGGACATTAGTGAACCAAAATTACTGACATAATGTGTGGATATATATGGGCCTTTTAAGCCATGACTTAAACACAGAACTGGTTCGTTCTAAAAGCTGTGACTTCAACCAGTGGATAAGATTGTAAACAGCACACAAAAGCACATATTTTGTTTTTGAAACTTGCCTGTAAAATGTCAGCATGCAACCAGTGATGGTCATATTCATTGGGACCTGTGCAGACATCCGCCCAATCAGAAGCATTTTTTCACCTGTGTCTGGATGGAAAGCTGAATCATAGATGTATTTTGCTCGCCAAAGTTCATCTTCAGTTAGGCCTGGTTGGACTTTGCCTTGCCTGAAAAAAATCCAATACACCGAATTTTATGCAGAGCTGTGCTGGATAAAGTTACAACAGATTTAATAATCAGTTGGGCTCTGCTGGATCTTGGAGCTCAATATGGAATGGCGTTTGCCTTGGAACCCAAAATTTTTATCCTGCAAGTATGGCCACAAGCTCACCCCGAAACCCTACCCTGCCCCTATGAACACTGCCACTTACTGAAAAAGGGGAAATTAAAAATTGCTGTTTTACAAAGCGCTTGCTTCATTTGTTTAGTTTAGAGCATGAGAAGTATAAACTGCAAAGATATACATTCAATATTGGCCTGGTACTGGTGGCATTGAATGTCAGCGGCCAGCTATGGAATAGCATAGTCCCATTTATAATGCACTTCAAAGTATGAACCCTATGGAGCATGTTGTGGGGGGGAAAGGGGGGAATCCCCAACATACTAATAAAAACAAAAATTTTTAAGCTTTCACATTTTTAAATCATTGAACTTTTTCAAATCTAGATTTTGATTACAATTTATGAAAAAAATTTGAAAGCTAATAACATCGTATCAAGATTTTACATGTAGCATTCAGAAATTGCGAATAGGAGCGTGGACATGGTCATGTGAGGAATTGGCTGTGGCCAGCAATGACCTGTGTTCTATTAATATGATATCTGGAAGGGCACTCCTACATCGCCCAGTTACACATTCAGTTTAGTACTGTTTATGGCATGCAGTATTCTGTTTAAGGACTTCAAACAGACATCAAGGAGTCCTTATTCACACATATAAAAGGGGCAAACGCCTGTTGCAGTGTGAAATGGGGACTCAGAAATTCCCATGTCAAAGGGGGAGTGGCACACTTCTGGCTTATTAACAGTGTGCTCTTCCTACTCCCCATGCAGAAGGCTGTTCAGCACCTGAAAAAACAAACATCATGCAGTCCAGTGTCTAAGCCAATCCTCCAATATAACGATATATAAAATAAAGTCGTGAATGAATCCCAACCAGCAGTCTCTCAAGTTCTGGGTAATTGTTGTCTCTGGCTTTTCGTTTGGGTGCACAGTAATGAAGATGCACTATTGCAACCAAGAAAACAAAGACAATCTTTTCACCTGTTTAGCATATTTCAACTTTAAAATAGTATTAACTTTAATGTTACGTAAGTTAAGCCATATTAAATCCCATGGCATTCTTTGACAGCAAGATAAATGTAAATTAATTGAACTATTAATTCAAGTTAATAGGAATTGAAATTAAACATGAAACTGAAAGACTTTTCCTGTCTCGTGGCCTAATAGTTCCCTACCAGTGAGATTTCAATACACCAATCACATTTTTTTTTAAATGACAGAATTTAAGTGTTTTCAATAACAAAAAGATTGTTTGTCAAACTCTGCAATAGGCAGAATTGCATACTACTGCACTATAATTGTTGAAATTAAGCCAAGTGACTTCAATTAAAAAAAAAGGGTGTGAAATACTGCAACTGGCTGAGTTGTGTAATTACTGCACTGCCAACTGCAGGGTTGCAGATGATGGAAGCTTGTACATAAGATACTTCGAAATATCAATTCGCAGCTTCCACAAATAATGGAAATTCTCATTAATGAATGTGTGTTAACCTCTAAAAATTTCATTAATGTATTCAGCTATCCCACTGGGAAAGAATGATTAATTCCTAGATTAAAGACAGTTAATAAATTTGACTGCTTGAGACAGAACCAGGGTCGAATTACTCCTAAACTCACCACTAGGCATTAGCTGTTAGTTATATACTAAACAGTGGATAAAACGTTCACTCTGTCAAATTTTAAACTGTTAGCTAACAGGCATTAGTAATGAGGGATAAAGCAACTTAGAATGCCAAGATGTATTCCATGTTATGATTGAATTATCTCAATGTTAAGCATTTCCGCAGCAGATTAGTTATATCTGAAACCTAACACTTAGCCATTTGACATGGTAACTCGTATCCAGTTTGCCATACGTCATTCCTGCTAATCTCCACTTCCTTAGCTGGGATATAATTTCTTCAGTGTTGGTTGTCCTCTGGCTCCAGGCCTAGATAACTATTTATGTAAGTCTAGACGGGAAGTGTTGGTAGGCAGTTTGGCCAGGGGAATCAGAATACTGACCTCAGCTAACATGCTATTTGAGTAAGAGTGTCTGGATAGCCAACAGAAGTGGGACCTTTGAACCATTTTTCCTTAAATTGCCATAGGGTGCTGAGGATATTTGTTGTGACTTCATTGACTACTTTGCCAAGATCAACCAATGGTCTATTTTAGCTATTCAGTATCTTAATCCACTGAGACATGGGGAAGGGAAGTAATTTTATGATTCATTTTTAATTTTAATTAACTGGCGTCAGTTCTTGCTCAATGCCAGTTGACTGTAAAGATCATAGGTCTCATTCAGTGACCTGAACACATAATTAGGCTAACACTTCAATACAGTGCTGAATTGTCACTGAGATGTTGAAGAAAACATCAGAGGGTTTCATGGTACTATGTGAAGATGAAGAGCAAGAGAATTCTTGCTCTTCAAGAGTATTCTGGCTAATATACATTTTGCAGTCAAACCCATCAAAAGAAAATTGGTTATTTATCTAACAGCCATTTCCAGTACCTTATATGCAAGTTGGCAGCTACATTTTCCAATAAAGTAAAAGCAGCTACGCTTCATAGTAATTCACTGGCTGCAAAATATTTTGGGACCCCCAAGTTGTGCAAGCTGCTACAAAAATGAGTTATTTGTATTTAATAATTAATAGATTTTATTGGCATTATACAAGAACACACTAGTCACACTCATGCCTGGAGAACTGGAAGAATTCCCAACGATTATGGCCACTGACAATGGGGGTATTCTCCGCCCCTGTTTTCAGCAGATGGGAATAGCAGATGGGTGTGGCGTGTAGAATCGAAGAGGAAACCTAAAACAGCATTTATGCCATTGAGACTTCCTCACTCGACTGTCCCCCACCAGTAATTTAAGAAGGATGCCCCGATCCTTTGAAAGTTGATACTATTCATTCAGAGCCCGTCCCACCACGTGATACCTGCCTCCTGAGGATGTTTTTTTCAAAATATTCACAAATTTAGCGGGAAAAGCCAGCAGCGTAGCCAGTGGTCTACACAATTCCCAGCCCAGTTGACATTTTGGCAAGAATTTTCCCAAAAACATCAGGTACTGATTGAAAACTGATGTGTTTCTCCCCAGGTACACAGACAAAGTTTTCTTGCCAGAGAAACCAACGTGTTCCCCACCAGAGAAACAAATGGGTTTTCCCTCCAGGGTCTCCTGATATTTTGTCACAAAAAAAAAGCAGGGAGCGTGTTTTATGCTGTCATTCCTGAGGATGGGGCCCAAAGACGCTACCAAGGCTGGATCTGTGGAGATTAGGGCATTTTTTGTCTGTCTTTTTCAAGGGCAGAATGCAAGATAGTCTGTTTGGATTTGCAGATCTAGGGACTTTCCTGACTGTCTTCCCAACCCCAGATTGTATGTGTTTCATTTCATTGCACAGGCACCATTTTAGGAATATGAATTTTAGCGCTGCCAAATTGATGGGATGAAAGTCTGAAAGGGAGGTGAGTTTCAGCAGTCTTTCATCTTATTCTGGTGCGCAATGGCTGACACTTGCAGAAGGCATCCTGATTTAATACAACATCATTAATCTCAAAATAGCAGGTACTAAAAGGAAAACATGGGACTGGCGGCTCAGGTGCTCTGTATGGATTGGGGGCAGAATAAAGTGTTTTGCTGTCCACCAAACTGTACTACAGTTGACTTTGTGCTTGATATCTGCGATAATTGTATTCCATTCCCATGCAGTAACACACTGCCTTCATCAACACAAAGAATGTTGATTATATTCAAAAAGACATTAGCAACAATAACTTGTATTTATCTGCTTTGCAAATAAATCCTTACAGATTATTAAATTATTTAGGAGGCCAGACAATAAAAGGGAGGAACAAAAAGATTTCCAATGGAATAGAAAGTTAAGAATATCTTAAATAGAATTATATTGCATTGGATATGACACAATGCAATATAACATAGCTAATAAAGAGAACTGTTGAGACAAGAGCATGATGCTAATATTTCCCAGGGTCTTACTTGTAGTTCTCTACAGTGGTCCTTGCTGCTTCTAATGTTTCACTGGAGAGTAGGACAGTGCGGGGGTCAGTCACCATGAAGAAGTGCTTTGCTCGTCCCGTGAAGGCCCCCTGATCCCATCGTGGCTCCTTTAAATTGATATCAGACCTCACATCCTGAGACATCTTTTACTGAAGGAACAAAATTCAAAACACTTAGTGGCAAGCTGTCACAAGCTATAGTAACTTCAGCTGAGCACATAATTACTTTTTCACAAGCTGTTCCAAATTTAGATCATAGAAATATAAAAAGTAGAATCAGGAGTAGGCCATTCAGTCCTTTGAGCCTGCTCTGTTTTTCATTCTGATCATTGCTGATCATTAAATTCAATATCCTCATCCCACCGTCCC
Organism: Sphyrna mokarran; assembly: GCA_024679065.1. Lineage (NCBI taxonomy): Eukaryota > Metazoa > Chordata > Chondrichthyes > Carcharhiniformes > Carcharhinidae > Sphyrna > Sphyrna mokarran. The sequence continues at coordinate 12,846,548 of JAGIQG010000017.1, read as the reverse complement.
CCCAATATCTTGAGCCTCAAGAGCTATATTTAATTTCTTCTTGAAATCAGGGAAGCTTTTGGGTTGCTTGGACATTTTTGGCTTTTTGTGTGCTACAGTAACTAAACATTAGTAAAATTAATTTAATTTGAAGGCAAATTGCACTCAACTTGAGATACATAAAAACAGTTACCAAACTGCACTATTACCTAATTCTTTAATGTACATATTACAAATCTTCCATTTCTCAAGCACATGCCATATTTGAAAAGCTTTACATATATTTATACATAATTATTTGTGCTACTTGTGTTCATCCTGGCTCCAGGATGTGCATTTGTTTACCTCCAAGCCAACTACTCAGTAATGTAGTGAACACAGGGACCCAACAGAATATCTATGTATTCTACTTGGTATGTCATAAGCCTGCTTACAGACTCCGACAGCAATAGAACAAGCACCATCAGTCAAGGCACAGGCTTTCAGACAGATTTACTCAGCAAAGATAAGCAGCAACACAGCAGATTAACAGCAGTACATCAGATGTAGCCATCTCCCCTCAAATATAGAAAATGAGATTCATAATCCAATGTTGACACTCTTTGAAAAACAAATTGATATACAAACCCTTAACAATGACCAAGTGCCTACAAAACCAAGATGTAGCCCTGGTACCCTGTGAAATCAAAAACATATCTCTTAAAAATCAAATAATGCAGACCTAGAAATGTCACTGATGTATATTATTTTGCACTGTTGGGCCATCCACAAAATAAAGTAAGCCATTATGTCAGATACTTTAAGCATATCTACTTTTAACAGATTCTAAAAATTAAACTTATTTGCAGAGACAAATATCTTGCTAACTAAATTCAAAATATGAATCTGATCTGGAGCAAGTCCTAAATATTAAACTGAATGTGACAGAAAACAAAATTTAAAACAACTGTTACTTCCCTTTAGGCAGATATTAAAATGAGTAAAATAAATGCTAAATATTGCAGATGTTGAAAATACGAAATAGAATAACTAAAGGAAATAGTAGATCAAATGGCATTCGTGAAAAGACACTGCTAATTGATCCTCAATCTGAAATTTTAGATGTTTGCTTTTCTACACATTGCTGCCAACATTTCCCACTTTTAGAACATAGAACATAGAACACTACAGCACAAACAGGCCCTTCGGCCCACAAATTGTGCCGAACACATCAAAAACCTACCCAGCCATAGACCTATCTATAACCCCCAATCCCATTGGATCCCATATACTCATCCAGAAGTCTTTTAAAAGACCCCAGCGAGTTCGCCTCGACCACCACCGATGGCAGCCGATTCCATTCACTCACCACCCTCTGAGTGAAAAACTTTCCCCTAGCATCTCAGAATTTCAGAATTTCATTTTATTTCAGAATTGAAATGTTTATTTGTGGTTAGAATGAAGACCAGGGGCTGGTCTTCCTCTAGGCTCAGGAAATCCTGACTTGCGCAGTTTTGTGGTTCCCAGCCTGTTTGACTTCAGTCATTTGTGTCTTTTCACACTGGGGTTGGGCTTGCAGCACAGTTTGTGAGCCTCCTTGGAGCACAAGAGGACTGTGGGTGTGGAGGTGAGTTGGTTTAAGGGCTGTCTAGCATCTCTAGCACAACGGGTGGAATTTTCCACACAACTCACCACGTGTTTCGCAGCAGTAGAGGCAGCCTACCAATGGTTAGTGGCAGGATACTCTGGTCTTTCCACTGTCCAGTAAGAAGTCTCAAGAAGGAGCCTGAGACTCCAAAAGCTTGTACTGCCAAATAAACCTGTTAGACTCTAACCTGGTGTTGTGAGATTTCTTACTGTGGTTACCCTAGTCCAACACTGGCACTTCCAAATTATGCCTTCCATTGTTTCCCACTGCCACTGGGAAACCAGCAGCAGAGGTGCACTGTCAGCGAAACAAGAAGATCCTGCCATGAATTGTGACCAATATATCAGTTTCTAACAGCGTTTAAAAGACCTCCTACACCTCACCCTCATTTCACTCACTCCCCACCAACTTCTCCACGCCAGCCCCTATTGCTTCAGATAACTCATGCTATCCAACGTCCACGTATCCTCCACATATGCTCAATGCCCCACCAGATCACCAATGCCGCTTCTTCAATCCCATGAATCTTCCATGTGCCCTCATATTCTCTCAAGCCACCTCTATGCCTTTGTGTACCCTCCATTGCCACTCACTCAGTATGCACTATGTACAATCCTCAGAGTGCAGGAAACATCACTGGAAAACTCTTACATTCCTTGGGGAAAAAATATACACCATGCACCATCCATTAAAAGCCTGCATGTAACTGACTCAGAGAAACAACACATTTGACACGTGTAAACAAAACCTTGCTTAGAGCCCATGTTCCCAGGACATGAGCTCCTGGGTTACTAGTCCTATGAAAGTACCAATACATCACTGTCAAACATTTTCTTGGCAATGGGTGCGAACACATACACATAGCTGTTCATTATATGGATCAGCTTATCTTTACAGGATAGATTCCTATGAATGATTACATTAAAAACACATCCACATTTCAATACATCACCTAATAGTGACAACTGAAGGTGTGAAATCACTTCACATTTACCTTTCAGATTGTGGGTGTGGAGGCAAGCTGGTTTAAGGCCCATCAACGTTTTCCAGTGCAGTGGCTGGAATTTTCCACACAACCCACCATGCATTTCATGGCAGTAGAGGCAGCCTACCATTGATTATCCCAAAATCCTCAGAAGGCTTTTTTGTTCCCATGAGCTCTCAAACCTGGCCTATTTTTAATGGTCATCTAAAATCCCACACCACCAACTAAAAATGATATTTGGGAGGAACTCTGACCTTTGTTTTCCCATTTAAAATGGGGACCAAACACAGCAGGAGCAGGTATGAGTTTTGCACACTAGGTATTCCCACCTGAGAAAAGGTAGTCATGCATGCATCAAACACTGCACCCATACCTAGATGGGAATCTGGTCCTAAAACGGATTCGTCAGATATACAACAACTGCTCATCTTAAATTACATCTACATTGAAGAGTCATTAAGACATGGAGAACTTCAATTATCCATTCCTGCCTGAAAGCAGGCACAGGATACAAAAGAATAGGAATGAACCATCCAATCCTCTCCACTATTTTTAGTAGATATGGTCTTTGGAACAATATTCTTTCTGCACTTCAAACGTAAACACCACCAATCTATCAACCCTTTCCTTGCACCAGTTGAAGTGTAATCTTTCAGTATTATGTCAGCTGCAGTCGGGAGAGGTGGCGGCAAAGTGGTACCATCACTGGACCAGTAATCTAGAGTAACGCTCGGGGGAATCTGGATTTGAAACCCACCGCTGCAGATAGTGAAATTTTAATCCAATAAAAATCAGGAATTAAAAGTCTAATGATTGTCGTATAAACCCTAGTCTTAGGGATGTGCAATAAATGCTGGTCCAGCCAGTGATGCCCACTGCATTCATCACTACAGCTCACATGAACTAAAAAAACAAAGACTAGCAGGTCAATGAAGAAGTATCATAATATCAGGATTATTTGTTGGCGTCAGTAATATTGATTCATATTCATAAAGCATCATCCTCCTCTCCTGAGAAAGCAATGCAGGCAGTCCTATGATTACATTCAGCAAAATTCTATTGCCTTCTATAATGTGACTGACCAGAAGACTTTCCATCTTGTGTATTGGAAGAATTTACAGTCTGATAATCAACCTGCTTGACCACATTATAAACACAATTTCTGCCAACTAAGGTCTGGGATGGGATTCGAACTCAGTTAGGGATGCTACCACTGTGCAACCCCTATACTGCACATATACAACAGAAACGATTATGATTAAAATATCCTGTGGTGTTGAGATTTCAGAATGAGCTGAATGGCCAGTATAATAACATTGAAATTACTAAAGTTGCATTGAAGGGAATAACGCATCATTCTATTTTGCCTTTATAAACATTCAGTGTAATCAGCACTTACTCTTCTGAAAATACTCAATTGCAAATAAGTTTTAGTGAATGTTAATTGAATATACTCAATTACTATCCATTTGCAGGGTCATCCTCTTAACTGTTCCATCTTAACAACAGGGATCTTTTTTGGCTATTAATAGCCACAATCAAATTAATTTTTTATACCCCAAGATAACATTACACCACACAGACAGCTAATTATAATGATGCTATTCTTGGACCCTATGGAATTTTAAATCTTTTAATGAACGATCCTTTGAAATCCCTTTTCAAAGGGACACTACTGCTGTAATATCGCAATGATGTTTGTTTTAACATCCCAAGAAGCCCACCTTGATAATTACCAGAAGATAACAAACGATTAAATTGACCTCTTACTTTAAGTGAAAAAACTGAAGATATTAACGCCTAGACTTTAACTCTGTCTCTTTCTATGTTATTCCAATGCACCCAGGATATCTACCTCAAGCTGATAACATCTGCCAGGCCAAACCTGTCAGGAACAGGAACCAGGGAATAGGAGAGACTGAGAGGGAGAGAGATAAGTAATAGGAGTCTTCTTCCATGCTCCAGGAGGAAACTGTAAAGCACTGCTGTATTGCATCTGATTCATGCTGCTGTATCCTTTTTATAATTGGGTAACCAGAACCCCTTGTCACTTTTGTAGTGTAGGAAATGTCGCAAAAATTTGTGCATAGGAAGTTCCCTCTTATGTCAGATTAAGCAATCCATTTAGTAGTGAAGTTGATGAAGGTATAAAAAGTGACTGGGAAATCAGGGAGTTCCTCTCTTCCTCTTCAAATAGTGCAATACAGTATTTTAATCCACCTGTGACTGATCCTCGGTTTAATATCTCCTCTGAAGAATGGTACTTTTGACAATACAGAAATCTTTTTAGATTTGAATCCAGAACTTTGTGACTCAGAGATGACGATGTTATAAATGGAGTCACTGCTGACTCTGGGATCAGGAGGTTAGAAAGAAATATAGATCGGCCAAGTGACTGCTCAAAACATTGGCAAATAGAGATCGACGTGGGGAGTGTGAATTTATTCTCTTTGGATTTGAAAAAAAATGGAATAATGGTTTCTTAATGGTGCGAGACAAGGGAGTCAGGAGTCTATGTACTCAACCACTTTAAGATGTTGCACAAAGATGCTACCCTCTGCTGCAAGGTGGTACGAATACAAAAGTGAGGAAGTGATGTATTAGCTGTCCAAATCTTTGACCAGACCCTATCCAGATCTATTTGTTCAGTTTGGGACCAAACCTCAGAAAACATAAAACAGAAAATTTTGGAAAATCTTAGCAGACCTGGTAGTGTCTGTGGAAAGAGAAAATAAAGTGAATACAAAGAACAAAACAGCATGCCGCCACCCCGATGTTCCCACCTCTACCCGGGATCCCTGTCTATGTTTATAGATCTATGGATTAAAAACCAAATTTGAGACAATTTAGGGAGAATTTGTTATGCCAATTAGCCTAAGAGCACATTTTTGGGATGTGGGAGGAAACCGGAGCACCCGGAGAAAACCCACGAAAGCACGGGGAGAATGCGCAAACTCCCACACCCAAATCCATGTTTCTGCACAGCACAGTGATAGTCACTGAACTGTCATGTTGCCCATCAAATGGTCCAGGTCAAGCGTACACTAACGACGTGAAGCACTAGGATACTCTCGAAAAAATCCAAGAGCAGCCCTCCCACGACCCATAGTGTGTATGCCCCTCATTAGACAACAAGATGGGCCAAAGCACCTGTAGGATAAAAACAAGTACATCAACATCATCATCTATTTACCCACTTTCCAAGGACTCCCAAGGCTCATGATCCCTATTTTAAATCAGTTTTCTATACCCTTCCATTCCCATTCTGTTCATGTGCCCATCTAAGTCTTTCTTAAATAATTCCAGAGTGCCTGCCTCCACCACTTTACTTGGCAGAGCATTCCATACCACCACCACCCTCCTGTGTGAAAAAACTCCCTCCAGCATCCAAATTATACCTTGCCCCCCTCACCCTAAGCCCGTGACCCCTCGTGCTACTAGAGTCCATCCTAGGAAAAAGCTTAACCCTGTTTACTCTATCTATACCCCTCATAATCTTGTACACCTCTATCAGATCTCCTCTAAGTCTATGTCCTTCTAAGGAAAACAGTCCCAATTTGCCTAACCTCTCCTCGTAACTCAGACCTTCCATACCAGGCAGCATCCTGGTAAACCTCCTCTGCACCCTCTCCGGAGTCTCCACGTCCTTCCAGTAGTAAGACGACCAGAACTGGACACAGTATTCCAAATGAGGTTTATCTAACGTTTTATACAACTGCAAAATTAAAGGCCAGCTCTTGTACTCTATACCCCTTCCTATAAAGGCTAGCATACTATATGCTTTCTTCACCATCTTCTCCACCTGCTCTGCCGCCTTCAGAGACTTGTGCACCTGCAACCCTAGGTCCCTCTGCGTTTCTATACTCTTAATAGGTCTACCTTTTATCATATACCTCCCCCCTACATTCTTTCTCCCGAAATGCATCACCTCGCATTTATCAGGATTAAATTCCATTTGCCATCTGTCTGCCCAAACTACCAGCCTATCTGTGTCCTGCTGCATCGCCTGACAATGCTCCTCACTATCTGTAAGTCCAGCCATCTTTGTATCGTCTGCAAACTTGCTGATCACTCCACTTACTCCCTCTTCCAAGTCATTTATATATATTACAAATAGAAGAGGTCTCAGTACCGAGATCTGTGGCACACCACTAGTGACCGACCTCCAGCTAGAAAAACACCCTTCCACTATTACTCTCTGTCTCCTATTACCAAGTAAGAGATCTGACAACACCAGTTTTAAATCCAACCGATTTATTTGATAGTAAACGCGCAAGCTTTCGGCTTTGTGGCCTTCGTCATGACGAAGGCCATAAAGCCTAAAGCTTGCGCGTTTACTATCAAATAAATCGTTTGGATTTAAAACCGGTGTTGTCAGACCTCTTACTGTGTTTACCCCAGTTGAACGCCGGCATCTCTACATCATTCCTATTACCAAGCCAGTTACTTATCCACCTAGCTACCTGTCCTTGTATCCCATGAGCCTTGCCCTTTTCAACTAACCTCCCATGAGGGACTTTGTCAAACGCCTTAGTGAAATTCATATAGACGACATCAACAGCTCGCCCTTTGTCGACCACTTTCGTCACTTCCTCAAAAAATTCTACCAGATTCATAAGGCACGACCTCCCCTTAACAAAGCCATGCTGCGTATCCCTAATCAGATCGCAACGCTCTAAGTGCCTATACATCCAATCTCTAAGAATCCCCTCCAACAGCTTCCCTACCACTGACGTCAAACTCACCGGCCTGTAATTTCCAGGGTTATCCCTACTACCCTTTTTTAAACAACGGTACAACATTAGCTATTCTTCAGTCCTCTGGGACCTCACCTGTGTCCAAAGAAGAGACAAAGATTTGCATCAGAGGCCCAGCAATTTCACCTCGCACCTCCCTAAGCAGCTGTTTTGGGTCTGTGGCTGGAATTTTACTGCCCCGCCTACCACGGGAGTTGAAGTGGGTGGGGGCAGACAATGGGAAGCTCCATTGACCTTGGGTGGGATTTTACAGTTTCAGGAAGAGTGACGCCATAAAGTCCCACCCTGTATGCGCAATCCTTAGTAGCACAGGTTCAGGGCACAGAGAAGATTAACAAGGATGATATCAGAAATGCAAGGGTATACATAACAGCAAAGAATTGGCAGGTTGCATCTCTTTTCCCTTGACAAAATAAACCAAAGGATGACCAAATACAGGTCTTTAAAATTATCCAAGGTTTTGACAGAGTGGATACAGAGAGAATGCTTCCTCTTGTGCAGAAAAACATAACTAGCAGCCATCATTATAAGACAGTTACCAATAAATCTGGTTGGGAATTCAAAGGAATACAGAGCTCCGAAGTATAGGAAATGGATGAAGCAAATAGATTTTTTAAATTAATTTATAGAACGTGGGTGCCACTGGCTAGTTAAGTATTCATTGTCTGTAATCATTTAGCCAAACATCAGATTCCCAGCACCAAACACCCTTTTTTGTGTACCAAGAAACAGACCACTCCCATGGCTCACAATTAGTTAACTGCAATACTTGGAGACTATAGTAACTATACAGGTGAACTAACAGATTTAAAAGCCCCCATTGAAAACTCCCTACTGGGCATGTATCCACCTGCTCAATATGGGAGCTCGTACTTGCTTTTGACGAGGTAACACATGTCAGATTGTCGCAAAAGATTAAATCTCACGGGATCCACATGAGGTAGCCAATCGGATATACAAAATTGACCTGACGACAGAAGACAAAGGATGGTTGAACAGCGTTGTTTTTCAAACTGGAGATCAATGTTGTGCCTCAGGGATCGGTGCTGAGTCCACTGTTTTTTGTTATTTAAATTAATGATTTGGATGAGAATTTAGGAGGCACGGTTCATAAGTTTGCAGGTGACATTAAGATTACTGGCATAGTGAACAGTGAAGAAGGTTATCTGGGATTGCAATGGGATCTTGATCAATTGAGCCAGTGGCCTAATGAATGGCAGATGGAGTTTAATTTAGCTAAATGTGAGGTATGTATTTTGATTGAATCGGGGTAGGAACTACTCAGTTAACGGTACGGCATTAGAGAGAGTCATAGAACAAAGATCTAAAAGTACATTTTCATAGTTCCTTGAAAGTGGAATCACAGGTAGACAAGGTGGCGAAGAAGACATTCGGCATGCTTGGTTTCATTGGTCAGAATATTGAATGCAGGAGTCTGGACGTCTTGAAGTTGTAGAAGACATTAGTAAGTTCATACTTAGAATATTGTGTAAAGTTCAGGTCACCCTATTATAGAAAGGATATTATTAAACTAGAGAGAGTGCAGAAAAGATTTATTAGGATGCTAACGAGACTTGATGGTTTGAGTTATAAGGATAGGCTGGAGAGACTGAAACTTTTTCCCTGGAGCATAGAAGGCTTAGGGGTGATCTTATAGAGGTCTACAAAATAATGAGGGGCATAGATCAGTCAGATAGTCAAGATCTTTTCCCAAAGGTAGGGAAGTCTAAAATTAGTGAGCATAGGCTTACGGTGAGAGGGAAGCGATACAAAAAGATCCTGATGGGGCATTTTTTTTCCACTGACGGTGGTGAGTGTCTGGAACGAGCTGCCAGAGGCAGTTGTAGAGGCAGGTACAATTTTGTTTTTTTAAAAAGCGTTTAGGCAGTTACATGGACATTATAGAGGAATATAGGCCAAACGCAGGCAATTGGGACTAGTTCAGTAGTAAAAACTGGGCAGCATAGACAAGTTGTTTCCATGCTGTAAATTTATATGACTCTCACAGGGAGATCTATTGATGACCTCTCGTGCCCTTCGTGGCCCTCCCACCTTAAATCAGAGTCTCTCCCAGCATCCCCATAGTGAGAAAGTCCTTTGCATCGTTTAAGGTTTTACCTGGACTTTGACTTTAAATGATACTGATCCTGTTTTCTTCATAATGATCCCAGGGACTCAAATGGGACTATCCCCAAAGTTTCTCAAGTGAACCAGACACACACAGAGAAAGTTCTTTCTGTTCTAGCAGAATTGCAATTTCTTTTCTGGTTTTCTTGTTGGAATTCCAGCCTTCTTGCCATATTGGGACTAGCTGGCTCAATTTGGCACAATGTCATTGCAACCTTGGGCACTCTATGGAGGATGTTCCCCATTACTCTTTGGAATATGGTAATGTTGATGAGACCACAAAAGAGGTATACTTATAGGGTCCCTTATGCATGCTGATCGTCACCTATTTCCAGGAGAACTCATACAATTCAAGCTGAGGACAGGCCTGCTCATGTCCCCCTTGGAAAATGTCTTGCCGCCTGCGAACTTAACATACAAATCTTCAATTCAGGGCATGGGGTACCAATCGAGTTTGAAGATTTGATTGACTCTTAATCGATAGTCCCCACAGAACTGAACTGATTTGTTAGGCTTCAGAACAGGGACGATGGGGCAGCCCATTTTGCAAATCGAGTGGGCTTTATTATAAAGTTAAAGTTTATTTATTCATCACAAGTAAGGCTTACATTAACACTACAATGATGTTACTGTGAAATTCCTCTAGTTGCCACAATCAGGCGCCTGTTCAGGTTAATGCACCTAACCAGTACATCTTTCAGAATGTGGGAACCAATGCAGACACGGGGAGAATATGCAGACTCCTCACAGACAGTGATCCAGGAGAAACAGGAAGTTTTATCTGTTCCTAAAACTTCATCTCAGCCGTGTCCTTTGATAGAGCTTGCAATAACAACTTTCTGCAGTATATTCTGTAATACTCTGGGTGTTGTCACTGCCTTTCCTTGACTGATAGGTGGGGACATTCAGGTTCCTATAGTGACAGAAGGCCTTTACTACCTAGCTTACACAATCACTCTCTTTTAAGGACTGATTGACACAAAGTTATGCACAAAAGTGCACCTTCTCAACCTTACCCCTAGCCTGGGGCTAAATCCCTACCATTCAGTTCAGTTCTGCCCCTCAAAGGGTAGAGCAGCCTTTGGTCATCTGGGACTGTGGCATTTTTATACTCATAGAATCAAACCTGGGTCCCTGGTGCTGTAAAAAGCCGCAGTGCTAACCACTATGCTACCATATATCTAGAGGGCTTTGGGTCACAATGTTTTTTTTAAAAGAAGAGATGTTCTAGTTTTTGAATCAGGAGCATCCAGATAAGTAAGGCTTTTTGTCAAGCTGAAAGTCAAGGCTATCATCAACATCACCTTCTGTTTTTAGTCTCCAACATTGTTAGCATGGAAATACTAACACATGCACTCAGTATACTGGGCCCCTCTTCCCCACTGGTATCATAGCGGTCCAAGTTTCCTGAAAAGAGGCATAATAGCCTTTTCTTACCAGAGAAGATTCTTGACTTAAAAACTGTCTGGAGGAGAGATGGAATTTTTTTCCCTCATCACCATTGTGGTAATTCAGCCAAACACCAGTTCCCTTCATCTATTTTATGTAGCAAAAAAGAACCACTCCTGGAGCACACAGCTAGGTAGTTCAATACCAGGGGAACTACAATGGTCCGGATGAAGGAACATGTTTAAAAGCCCCAGTGAACACTTCCTATTGGGCAAGTCTCAATCTGTTCAATAAGGGAGGTTGTGGTCTTTGTGGCCATCATAACATTGCCCATCACTAATTGCCTTTGAGAAAGTGGCAGTATGCTGCCTTGTTGAACTACTGCTGTCCCTATGGTTGGACATGCTTCTATCAAGTTGTGAAGAAGGGAGTTCCCTGATTTGAACCCAGTGAAAGGACAGCAATATAGTTCTAAGCCAGAGTGGTGAGTGACCTGGAGGAGAACTCCCAAATGGTGGCACTCCATGTGTCTGATGCCCTTGTCCTTCCAGATGGTAACGCTCACGGGTTAGATGTTACCTAAGGAACCTTAGTGACTTTCTGCCATGCATCTTGAAGGGCAAACACACTGCTGCCATTATTTGTGAGTGATGGAGGAAGTGAATATTTGTGGAAGAGGTGTCAATAAACAGAGCTGTTTTGTTCTGAATGTTGTCCAGCTTCTTGAGTGTTATTGGAGCTGCATTCGTCCAGGCAAGTGGAGAGAATTCTATCACATCCGTAACTTGAGTCTTGCAGATGTTAGATAGGTTTTGGGGACATAGGAGGTGAGTTACTTGCCGCAAGATTTCTCACCTCTGACCTGCTGTTGCAACCATAGTATTTATATCATCAAATCAGTTTAATTTCTGGTAAATGGAAACCCCAACTTATTGATAGTGGGGGATTCTGCAATGGTAATGCCATTGAATGTCAATGGGTGATAGTTAGTCTCTCTCTTGTTGTAGATGGTCCTTGGGACACTTCTGTTGCATGAATATTGCCACTCATCATCCCAAGCCTGGATACTGTCCAGGTCTTTCGATAAGGACTGCTTCAGAATCTCAGGAGCCATGAATGGTGCCAAACAAATCATCAAACATCCCCACTTCTGACATTACGATGGAAGAAAGGTCATTGACGAAACAGCTAAGGATGGTTGGGCCAAGGACTTTAGTCTGAGTAACCCTGCAGTGATATCCTGGAACCGAAATGACTGACCTCCAACAACCACAATAATCTCCCTCTGCACTAACCAACAGAGAATTTTCACCCTGATTTCCACTGACTCCAGTTTTGCTACAGCTTCTTGATGCCACATTTGCTTAAATGGTGTCCTGATGTCAAGGACAGTCTCTCTGTCCTCCCCTCCAGTTCAGGGATAGGTCAGGGCTAAGGAGAGATTGACAAATATGTCATGGACACAAGACAAAGGAAGTGTTAGTGGTAGCATCAAGGACTGAAAAAGGTGCTATAGTGATATAAAGGTAAGATAGCAGAACATGTTACTAGACCTTCTATTCTGTTCTACTTCCTCCACATTTCTCTCCAACTACATAATCCATCACATTTCTATCCCAAAAGGCTAAGATCAAGTGTAGTATCAACATGCTGCACTTGGTTAAAGTCATTAGGTTACATCTCAACTTCATTGGAAGCAATTTTTTAAAGTGGCATCTCAGCCTTTTGGCTAAGATGCAAATGAGATCAAGCCTTGGAGGAGAAGCTATACCTATTCCAATCAGCTTGGATCATGTAGATCAAGCCTAAGACAGGTGGTGACGGCCCTATTTTGTCAGCTTGGTTCAGGAATGTCCCAACTTGTTGGGACTCCGAATTGGCTTTAATTTGACTTGATTGGATTGGAATAAAGTTGCAAAACAAAAAAATTCTATCCCTGTCCAACTCGGAAGAAGAATCATAAGACCTCGAAATGTTAACACTCTACATTTGCTGCCATACCTCGTAAGTTTATCAAGAATTTTTATAACTAATGGAAGGAAGTAGTTCTACAAATAGCTCCATCTTTTCACTATGGTAGGGTCCTGCATCTGTGTAAAGGGCAAGACTGAAGTATCAGATCATTCTTGGCCTCCAACTGGGGTCACCACTATCACAGCTCAAATATATATGCCCGATTTTCTTGTTCTGCTGAACTTTCACTAAAAATGTGCCTTCAGATTTTGAATTAAAACTCTCTCTTTGGTTTGAATTTGAAACTATTTGATTTGAACTTATTTTGTAGGTTCGGGCTATATATTGAGAATGTCAGCGTTGGGCAAAGTTAGTATATTACTTAATGTGCATTCACACTGCATTATTTGAATCCTAAATTCAAATTGTTTCAGTGCATGTGGCATCAAGGCCTGACGAAGGCTATAGATTCGAAAGCTCGCGAATTTACTATCAAATAAATTGGTTGGATTTAAAATTGGTGTTGTAAAACTTTACTGCATCAAGGAATAGCCAGTTGAATGTTCCAGACACAATAAAAGCAACCACTATGACAACATCCTGAAGACCAGAATTCCAGAACTCTCACCGCTGTTCATGTACAGCTTAAACAGGCAGCTACCTGATAATGTAAAACTCCTGCTAGGTTTATCCTGTCCATAAAAAAAAGGCTAAATGCAGCTTGGTCAATAACTGCTCTACCAGTCTACTCTCAATCGTCAGCAAAACGATGAAAAAAACCATCAACAATGATAAAGGCAGCGCAGTGTGCAGCATTGCTGCTTCACAGCTGCAGAGACCTGGGTTCGATTTCTGTCTTGGGTCACTGCCTGTGTGGAGTCTGCATGATCTCCCTGTGTCTGTGTGGGTTTCCCCTGGGTGCTCTGGTTTCCTCCCACAGTCTGAAAGATTCTCCCTCAGTGTACCCGAATAGGAACCAGAGTGTGGCCACTATAATGTAATGTTATGTATGTCAATGTAAGTCTATTTGGGACACTAATAAATAAATAAATAAAGCAATCCATCTTCAGCAACAATGAACTCATTGATGCTCAATTTGGGTTCTGTCAGGACTTTGGTTCCAGGCCTCATTTTTATTATGATGTTGAAATTTGACATTCCTACAAATAACTCATTTCATAACTTGAGGATTTATTCAGCAGTTATGATTTAGCATGGCATCCAAAACCCAGATGCACTCTTTGAATCATCTAACGTTTTCAGAGGATTTTTTTTTCAAACAGTGAAAATACAGCATAAAAGTGAAAGTTCAAAGACACTGGGGGGGTTGAGGGGGGGAAGGAATGGTATAATGGTAATGTCCCTGGACTAAGTAATCTGATGGTCCAGTCTAATTGATCTGGAAATATGAGTTCAAATTCAAATTATAAATATGGAACGTGAAGCTTGTAATGGTGACCGTCACAAACCATTAATGATTGTTCTCAAGCCCATCTGGTTCACCATACTGTCCTTCAGAGAAGAAAATCCATCTCCTTACTTGGTTTGACCTACATGTGATTTCAGACTTACAGTAATATTGATGACTCCATAGCCAAGAAAGCTACTCAGTTCAAAGGCCAAAAGGGATGGGCAACATATTCTGATGCACAAATCCCATGAAAGAAAGAAAATTCAAGAAATTCATGAGGATTACCACTCATTATTCAACACCATGCCCTGTGGATGAGCAGATGCTTACAAATAACATTCCACATTTAATTGCAGCTAAAAAACACTGACATTGTGAAACTGATAGCAACGATAGCAGTCAGTTTGTGCCATCATTGCAACCACAGAACTGCCTACTTAGTACAAAGTTTTTAATTATGGTATACAAAGCAAATTAATCACAGGAGACTGAATCAATAAAGGCATTGTGATTACACAAATGGGGCATTTTTTAAAATCCATGTATATAACCCCTATGAAAACTCATCAACAATCTAAAGAGGGAACCAGTCTCAAGCTATTGCTGGTTCCTACTTCATGATGTGGAGTTGCTCCCAAATAAACCTGTTGGACTTTAATCTGGTGTTGTGGGATTACTTACTTCAAATAACAACATTGCTGGATTAAAGTAAATTACTGCAGATGCTGGAAAATCTCAGCAGATCTGGCAGCATCTGTAAGAAAGAAAACAGCGAGCATTTCAAGTCCAGATGATTCTTTGTCAAAGCTAAAAGGCGTAGAAAGTGGGAGATATTTATACCGTAAGGAATGAAAGGTGAGTTATAGTCACAAAAACAAGGAGGAAGGCTGCCAATGGCAGTCCATAGAGAGAATAAAAGGTGTGAACGGCTGAACGGCACAAAAACTGAAATCAGAGGGTAAGCTGCAAAAGGTATGAAAATGTGGGAGGAGGGGAGAATGGGCGACAGAAAGATAAAATGGGGAAAAAGGGGAAGCAAAGGGGTAGAAAGAGTAAGGAAAGGGGGATAACATAGGGGGAAGAGTGGGCGGGAAATAAAAATAAAGAAAGACAGTAAAGAAGTGAAAGGTAGGGATTAGTTAAAAATTAAATGAAATGAAAAGAAAGGAGTAAAGGTGGGGTAGAGTTAATCATCTGAAGTGGTTAGAACACAGAACATTACAGCACAGTACAGGCCCTTTGGACCTTGATGTTGCGCTGACCAGTGAAACCAATCTAAAGCACATCTAACCTACACTATTTCAATATCATCCATATGTTTATTCAATGACTATTTAAATGTCTTTAATGTTGGCAAATCCATTACTGTTGCAGGCAGGGCATTCCACGCTCTTACTACTCATCACTCTCTGGGTAAAGAATTGTTGAATTTGATGTTGAGACCAGAAGGTTGTAAAACATTGCTGAGATTGTTTGATGGGTGAGAATCTATTTTTTGCAGATTATGCATAAAATAAATAGTGCATATGTGAAAACCTGCATGCTCCTTGCTTCATGAACGGATTGATAACCAGCTGCTGATATGACCCAGTACTCTGATTAAATGGACATTTGTAGCATTGAATTGTGAGGCAAGGCATTTCATTACTTGTGACCTTGAATTTCAAGTCGAAAGCAAAGCACCTTCAACAAAGTCTCTTGTAAGAAATAGACAGCAATGAATTGTGAATAAAAGTCAATGACCAAACTTCAGAGAGAATTGCTGTACATTTCCGAACACAATAATTAGATTGATAAAGCTCTGAGGTTGATAAGAGCATGATATACAGATGCCGGCGTTGGATTGGGGTGGTAAGAACTCAGTAAGAAATGCAGAACACTGCATTTGCCTGAGGAAGACACAGAGTGTTGAAAGCTCGCGTTTTTACTATCAAATAAATCGGTTGGATTATAAATTGGTGTTGCTAAATTCTTACTGAGTTGATAAGAGCAGTCAGACTGACATCTGAAGGATTGAGCCTGAATAATTAAAGCTAAACTACTGACCTGGATTGTTCACTGACAAACACTTCGAGGTTATTGAGGTATTTACTGACCTGCCTTGCACTGTCTGCTGGTCGCCCCTAGCCACAATCACACATACAATCCGGATGTCCTGCCCGGCGACCCTGGCTCTAGACAGACACACTGCAACCCAACTCTGCTGACTGACTGACAGCCCGCTCCACCACTCACCCGCGCCGGTCTCTCTCCCTAACCAATCGGTATGCAGTAGAAAGGCGGGACCAAATCACCGGCTGTCAGCAGGTTAGATTGGCCGGCATTGGGAGGCGGTGCCCAGGACTCTGCGCTCTGACTGGCTGTTGTAAGGGACTGGATGGTATTGGGTCTGAGTGTGAGTTTGTGTGTATGGGTCAGAATGAGTGTGCATAGGTCTGAGTGTAAGTACATGTAGGTTTATAAGTATGGGTCTGAGTGAGCGAGTAAGAGTGCGAATGAGTTTGGGTCAGAGTGAGTGTGTGGGTCGGTGTAGTGAGTAGAGCTCTGAGTGTGGATGGGATATGAATGAGTGTGGATCAGAGTGAGGGGGTGTGAGTATAGGTCTGTGTGAGTGAGTTTGTAAAGGTCTGAATGGGTGGGTCTGAGTGAGTGAGTGGGTGGGGGTGGGTGTGGGTGAGTGGGCGGGTGTGAGGATGGCAATGTCTGATTTTTTTTAAAGAATCATCTTCATGTATTAGTCAAAAACAATTTTCACAAGACTCTGGTAATGATGACTGCATTTAATTCTTCCTCCATATATTTTACTATTTCTCTGCATAAAGACTGATGTAAAATATCTATTTAATTCTTCTGCCGTTTCCTTCCTCTGTTTCATTCTCTAAGATGTCAATGCTTTCTTTTACTTCTCTCTTCCTATTAATATACTTAAAAAGCTCTTCTTGTCTGTTTTCTCACTAGCTTGCCCTCATAGTGTATTTTCCTCTTTTTTAGTCCATCTTTGCTGCATTCTGAATTTATTCCAGTCTTCTGGCCTCCACTCACCTTTACCAGCTTATATGTTTTCACTTTCAACTTAATATCCTCCTTAACTTCCCTGGTTATCCATGGTAAGTTCTTCCACCCCTTAGAGTCTTTCTTCCACATTGGGATGGATATTTGCTGGCGGTCATGAATTATCATCCTTAATGTGCCAATGCTCATCTATTGCCTGATTTATTAATCTACTAGATCAATTCATTTTGGCCAATTCCATCCTCTTACCTTCATAATTCCCCTTCTTTAAATTTAACACTGATATTTCAGTCCCAATTTTCTCACGTTTAATCTAAATGCTAAATTCTATGATACTGTGATCATTACTTCATAGGGATACTTAACCTTGAGAATATTTATTAAACTTACCTCATTACACATTACCAGATCCAAAATAGTCTGATTCCTAGTTAGCTCCAGAACATATTGTTCCGGGAAACCATCCCAAATGCACTTTCTGAATTAATTGTCTTGATTGCCATTCCCAATTTGATAAATCTAATCTATATCAAAATTAAAGTCATCCATGATTAATATATGCTCTTTTTACAAACATTTCTTATTTCTTGATTTAAACTCTTTCTCCCAGTGTCGCTACTTTTCAGAGCCTATAAAATATCTCCTCCCACTCTGGTATTTCTCACTTCCACCAAAATTGAATCAACATCCTCTAAGTCTAGATTGTTTTTCAGAACTTTACTTATTTCCTCTTATTAGCAGAACTATCCCAATGCCTTTTCCTTTCTGTTTGTCCTTCCTAAAAATCAAATAATATGAAAATTGATTTCCCAACTTTCATTTTCTTGTAACTATGTCTCAATAGTAGCTCAGTAAGAATTTAGCAACACCAATTATTAATCCAACCGATTTATTTGATAGTAAAAAAGCGAGCTTTCAACACTCCCGTGTCTTCATCAGGCAAGTGCATTGTCTTGATTGCCATTCCCAATTTGATAAATCTAATCTATATCAAAATTAAAGTCATCCATGATTAATATATGCTCTTTTTACAAACATTTCTTATTTCTTGATTTAAACTCTTTCTCCCAGTGTCGCTACTTTTCAGAGCCTATAAAATATCTCCTCCCACTCTGGTATTTCTCACTTCCACCAAAATTGAATCAACATCCTCTAAGTCTAGATTGTTTTTCAGAACTTTACTTATTTCCTCTTATTAGCAGAACTATCCCCTTGCCTGATGAAGACACGGGAGTGTTGAAAGCTCGCTTTTTTACTATCAAATAAATCGGTTGGATTAATAATTGGTGTTGCTAAATTCTTACTGAGTTCTTACCACTCCAATCCAACGCCGGCATCTTTACATCATCAATAGTAGCTATCAGATCATAGCCATTTAGCTCTACTTGTGCCCTCAGTTTATTTCATCTTGTTTAGAATACTACATGCATTAAGATACAGAATCCTTAATGTTATTTTTCTACCACTTTTCCTTACACTAAGCTCATGTCTCGGGATAAATAGAAACACTGTTTGTTTTGCCAATATTCCCATGTCTTCCTCCCTTGCTTTCGCTTTTTCAGCTTTTTGTTTCTAACCCATTTTCTCTAACACCTCTAGTCAAGTATGAGTTTCCCTTAAAAAGACATATCCACGGATACCCATTCCCCCTGCCATATTAGTTTAAAACTTCCCAACAGCACTAGCAAAAAAGGGTATTAGTTCAGTTCCTATTGGGGCTACAATCCATGCAGTGTGTACAGGTCCCACGTTCCCTAGAATCTATCCCAATGCCTCAGGAATCTGAACTCCATCCTCCAACATCACTCCACCAGCCATTTGTTCATCCTGTTTATTCTCTTATACTTGGTCTCGCTACAGCATGGTACTGGATGTCATCCAGAGGTCCTGCTTAATTTATCACCTAACTCCCTGCATTCAGCTTTCTGAATTTCGTTCCTTTTTTTTAAGCTACGTCATTGATATCAATATTTCCCATGACCACTGGCTGTTCACCTCTCCCCTCCAAAATGTTCTACAGATACTCTGACATCATGGACCCTAGCACCAGGGAGGCAACATACTATCCTGGGATCACTCTTGTGGCCAGAGAAACACCTATCTGTTCTCCTTATAATTGAATCGCATATCACGATCGTTGTTTATCGGTGTTGGTGCCTGCAGAGCTATGCTGTATTAATGTATGCACTGAAAATGGTGTGACAGATGTAGTGCGGGAAACTGAAAGACAATGAAGATATGGCACACCATTAATAAAACTCCATTCGTTTTTAACCAAATTCTATCCTGCATTTCACATCTTCAATACACAATAAGCATAGCCCTTATCCTGCTTTCTCCTTCCAGGCTGTACAGTTGAGCCACCTGTGGTGTCACAAACTTGGTTTTCACTCTATTCCTCTGAGAAGTCATTACCTCTAATAGTATCCACAGCAGCATATCTGTTTGAGAGAGGTATGGTGCTAGTGAATCTCTGCACTGCCTCCTGCTTCTACTCCATCTGCCTGTACAAACTTAGCCTGAGGTGTGACCAACTCTCCAAATGTGCTATCCACGAATATCTTCCTCACAGATACTCCAGAGTGACTCCAGCCACCACTTCAATTCTGATGCAGGGATTTCCAGTAACTGCAACTGGAGACACTTTTTCCTGCACACGTGTTCATCCTGGACACTGCAAGTGTCTCTGGTTTCCCACAAAGCACAAGAGGAGCATTCCACATGACCAAACTGTCCTGCCATAACTTGTTCTTATATCACTCCTTACTTGCAAGTTTAAGAATATTAATAAGCAAAGGACATTCTTCTGCTCCAAGTGCTAACTCTGTAACAATAGATCTTCCCTGTATTCATACTCTACTATCAAATGGTATAATAGATATCCACCAGTTCCTACCTAGCAGGTTCCCAGGCTGCTTTACAGAGATGCTGACAGCAGCACACTGTTTTCACCCACTCTTCTAGATCATGAGTACTGCCTCAGAATACTCTTTCCATTTACTCTTCTAGGTGGTGGTCACTGCCTCTGGGTCCTTTTTACACTTCCTTAGATACAGGGTTAGTGCCAGAGGAATGGAGAATTTAAAATGGAACATCCTTATTACAAAAGGGACGTAAGGATGCACCCAGCAACAATAGTCAGTCGATATAACCTCAATGTGGGAAGGCTTCTAGAAACGATCGTGAAAAATTTGACAGACATTCGATAAATGTGATAAATTTAAAAAAAGCAAAGAATTGTTAAGAGCATAACTAATCTGACTGAGCTCTTTGATGACAGCAGTGTGATTGGTGTGGTGCATATCAGCATTCCCAAAGACATTTGACACATAACAGGTTGTCAGCAATGTTAAAGCCCATGGAATAAGAGAGACAATATCAGCATGGACATAATGTTGTTTGAGTGACAGAAATCAGAGAGTCATGACGATTTTTCAGACCAAAAGAAGGTATTTAGTAGGTCTTCCCCAGGGCTAGTATTAAGACCACTACTTTTCTTGATGTAGATCAATGAATGCCCACAGTAATGAGTCTGACTCTTAACTGCAATCTGAAATGGCTGAGCAAGTCACTTAGTTCAAGGGAAGTAAGGAGTGGGGAACAGATGCTGGCCTTTCCAGTGATGCCCATATCCTATCATAGAATAGAAAAAAAGTTGCTCTTGCTGAGTGCTGATAACTGAGATGCTCTGACCATTTTATGATTCTATGAAGCACTGTTTATGAATTCAGAATATCCCAAAAAAACCTGCCAGCCAATGAAATTGGGGAATTTTCTGTACTGGTTTTGAGTATATCCTTGTTCAAATCAGGAATATACAACAGCCAATTCATAGACCACGTGGTCTCACAAACACCAATGAGATAAGTAATCAGATAATCTGGCTATTTTTAGCAATGTTAGTTGAGGGATTAATGTTAGCCAGGAAACTGGGAGAACTGTCCTGTTCCTCCAATAATGCCATGAAATCTTTTGCACCCACCAGGAGGGCAGGTTTAATATCTCATCAGGAAAACAACATCCCCTTGGTACTACAACTGAAGTGTTATCCCAGATTATGCACCCGAATCTCTGGAGTGGGTATTAAAACTTTTAACCTTCCCACTTAAAGGTACAGGTGCTACCAATGAGTCATAGCTGATGCTTAGATTTGAAGCTTAAATGCATCCCTCAGTCAGGACAAGCTAAAAAATGCTGTAGATTTAACTAGCTACATAAGGAGAGACAGGGTGCTAAAGAAAACTGACTCCCATAAGCAGGAAAACTTGGAAATCTAAAGTGAAATCAAAAAATACTAAAACAACAGACAGCTTGGCACTCAGCATCAGTAAAGAAAAAATACTGTTTAACAGCAGTTTTCAGTCTAAAGAAGTTGCTTTATCTTTTCATGTTTTCTAAGTGTTCATAAATGAGCATTAATCTGCTACTTAGGGGCCCAAAGACAGAGAGATGTATGGACTGTATGTGATCAATTTTACAGGAGGAGTGTGATGGGAGAGAAAGGCATCAGTTGAATTCATTGGAAGGAAAAAGATATGATGTAGAGATGCCGGCGTTGGACTGGGGGTAAACACAATAAGAGGTCTGGCAACATCAGTTTTAAATCCAACTGATTTATTTGATAGTAAACTCGCAAGCTTTTGGTTTTATGGCCTTCGTCAGGCGAATGAGGTGACCAGAACACCTCATTTGCCTGACGAAGGCCATAAAGCCGAAAGCTTGTGAGATTACTATCAAATAAATCGGTTGGATTTAAAACTGGTGTTGTCAGAAAAAAGATAGGCAGAGTTTAGAGGCTGCTGCATTAACAGGAACAGTCATTAAGTACCGGATGGGAAACGTAGAGGGAGAATAGCAACGGTCAAATAAAGGGTGTGTCCCAGCAGAATGCAATTACCAAAACAGTGGAAAATTCCTGGAACTTCATGTAATAAAAAGAGAATTTGACTTAGTCACCACAGAAACCAGTGGCCCTGCTCAATATCCATTTTGTTTGAGAATAATTTATTTTCTTGAAATCTAGAAGATGATGAGGAACATTTTGCAAAATGTTATTTGCTAAGTAAAAATGACTAAAAGTAATTTCAAAGCTCAATGAAAAGGCACATTTGAACCGTGTTTTGTAGTGCCTACCAAGAACCATCATTCACCTCATTTCCCTGCACATACTCTATAGTCCTACATTTTTTTCCCCCTTTAATGAATATTTCCCTTTATCTTTTGAAAATGATATTAAATCCACTTGCATCACCTTTTCAGTTTCAGATCATAATTCAGATTCCAGGTCATAACAACAGGCTGAGAGAAAGAAAATGCCACTTCAATTCTGGCATTTTCTTAAATGTCTACCCTCTTGTTACTGGCCCATCTGTTAGTGTAAGCTGTTTCTCCCTAATTATTCTATTAAATCTCCTCACACTCTTGAACTACAAATGCATATTAATTCTGAGACAAAATTAGATTGACCTAAGTAACGTTAAAATACCTAAAATACACAATTTGCACAAATATTAGCAAAATAATTAACAGCATTTTCTAACATTGCATGTTAATTTAAAACGTTAAAAACTTGTAGTTTATTTTGGTAATTTGAAGAGATAAGTTTGAGAAGAAAAAGAGCTTTGATACAAAATATGAGATTGATGATACAATTTAAAATCCTCAGCAGCACTGAACACATTAAATGTATATAACACACTGAAGTGTTTATATTAAAAATATTTTATATTGATATAAAAGCAGTTTGTAACAGCATGTATCACATTATAAGATCATTACTTTCATTTGAAGGCTTTTAATATTAATTCATTTTATTTGTTAACAATTTAAAAAAAGATGTGTTTATATTAACTTTGATTTTTTTTAAAAATATGGTAAAGGCCTTACACAATGTTCTACACAGTTATCTTTGAATCTTTAGGGTGGCAGCATGGCATAATGGTTAGCACTGCTGTCTCACAGAGCGAGGGACCTGGTTTTGATTCCCAGCTTAGGTCTGTGTGGCATTTGCACATTCTCCCCATGTCTGGAGTTCTCCGCTTTCCTCCCACAGTCTGAAAGACGTGCTAGTTAGGTGCATTGAACCGAACAGGTGTCGGAATTTCACATTAATGTCACTGCAGTGTTAATATAAGCCTTACTTTTAACTAATAAATAAACTTATCTTTGAAACTGGCATTATGCAATTCCACTCTAAGTATGATTTAGGATATGTTTTGTAGTAAAGAAATGATGCACTTGGATAATGACAGTTGATAAACATATAGCTCTAGGAATCAGGATAATAATGTACAAGGTATTATGTGTATGCAGGGACAAATGGAATTGAACTATTCATTGACTTCAAGTATGAAACATAATAATCTAACATAAGATAATTGTTCTGTAATGTTTGGAGGAGATGTTCAGTGAAACTAATCTCAAATGAGAAGCTGAGCTTCTCCTGAGGAAAAATAAACTCACCATAATTCTACCGGAAACTATTTAAAGAAACTCAAATCACAGCTATTGCGCAAATAAACATCCTTCAGCTCGCAAAATAACCCCAAGGAACCAATTCAAACATGTGCTATAACGTTTTGGATGCACATGCAGTCTAACATAGTTTAATTTTATAGTCAATATCAATTCTTCTAAGTTTCATTTGAGATGCAGAACATCAAAACTTTAGGAAACAGTAGTAAAGTTATATTTGTTGATAAGAATTTACCCATTATTTAAGTTTTTTTTTGAATGTTTGATGATAAAAACATATATTTATTTTTTATTGAGGTGTGCAGCAAATTATATTTCTGAAAGGTCCAGTATTTTAAACCAATTAGAGAAAGTGCTGTTATCTACCTTTTCAAGCAAAATATGTAGTATAATTTTAGCTTTCATGTTAACCTTAGAGGAAGACCTGTAATCTAATATCTCTTAGAAATATTTTACCCTTTGAATTCCAATACAAATGAGCTAAGGGAATGACCAAGAGACTGCCATTTAATTTCAATGAGAAAAGGAAAATAAATTTCCAGCCATAATATGTTTACAGTAAGAAGTCTCACAACCCCAGGTCAAAGTCCAACAGGGTTATTTGGAATCACAAGCTTTCAGAGCACTGACTCACCTGACCAAGTAAACCTGTTGGACTTTAACCTGGGGTTGTGAGACTTTTTACTATGCCCACTCTAGTCCAATGCCAGCATCTCTACATGATTAATATGTTTAGGAAGGATACAAATATTTCCATGGAAATAGTTGCTGTTTCTGTAGATGTAAATTAGATGTTTGATGCCATTTCTACTTAAAAGATGCCAACTCATCATGCCAGATTAACCATGCCTCATGGAAAGTCAATGATGACCTAATGGATGTTTAATGAAAGGTTCAGAAGGATAGTATCATGGGAAGATGCAGAATAGTAATAGCAGCATTGTGGAAATGACTAAATGTATGGAGTTAGGGATGGATATGGCAGATGTATTGCAAGATCTGAGCAACTTTTATATTCAGAAATCAAAGTAATGGACCAAAGCTCCTGGTTCACCTTGATATCAAGGTTAAAACTAGAGAAAAAAAATGGAACGAACATGGAATCAGTGGGCTGAATAACCTCCTGCATGCCAGAATGATTCTATGTAATGATTCTATGAGATAAAGTGGAAGCATTTGATGCTAAGGTTGGATTTTAAAAGTAAAAAAAAATGCTTTTTCAAACTATAGGAAAGTAGAAAAATAATAAATTCTAGAGTTTTGAGAACTTGGAAAAGAATGTTAAAAACTGTTTTTTCTTTAGTTTAATACAACAGGTTTTGATTTGATTTATTATTGTCACATGTATTACTAAGCAGTGGAAAATATTGTTCCTTGCGCATTATACAAAGAATATCGCTCATCATAGTGTTTTAGTCATAGATAAGATATAGAGAAAGATCAACTTAATATAAGATAGGTTCATTCAAAAATCTGATGGTAGCAAGGCAGAAGTTTTTGAGATGTTTGGTATGTAATCTCCAATTTTTCTATCTTTTTCCCAACAGAAGAAGGTGGAAGAGAGAATGTCTGGGGGTGCATAATTATGCTGGCTGCTTTTCTGAGGCAACAGGAAGTAGGCAGAGTCAATTGATGGGAAGTTGGTTTGCATCAATGTCATTCCGTGGAATGTCACTGAATCTGGACACCGAGAAACTTGAATCTCTCGACCAATTCTATTTCATCTCCATTGATGTAGACAGAGTCATGTCCTCCACTAATCTTCCTGAAATAGATGATTATCTCCTTTGCTTTACTGACATTAGGGGAGAGATTATTGTCGTTTCACTAGATTTCACTATCCTTATTCTATATTCCGTCGATAGAGAAAAGGAAAAAAAAGGAAATTACTTGAGTACAAAATCAAAACTGACATTCCAATGCAAAACTGAGGGAGTGTTGCAAAGTTGGAGGTACACCTTTCAAACAAAGTCTGCCCTCCTAGTAAGACATAAAAGATTTCATGGCAATACTTTGAAAAAGAGCAGTAAAGTTATCCCTACTCAACTGGACACACAAAAAAAGGTTATCTGACCATTATCATTTGCTGGATTTGAAAGCATAGTGTCTGTAAATTGGCTACTATGTTTCCAGCAATACAACTGTGACTACACTTCAAAGGTACTTAATTGGTTATAAAGCAACTTGAGATGTCTGATAGTCATGAAAGAACTTATCAAAATGCAAGTTTTCCTTCTTTTTTTTATGTACAATGACAATATCAGTGTATGAACCAATCCACATGATGACATCACTAATGTGATGCATGTGCATCCTGGAACTTGCTTTCTACGTCAAATCATGGGTTGAAATCAGTTCAGACATGTCTATTTGTTGATAGCTTCTTGTCATATGAATTACAACAAATAGAACCAGTTCTTCATTTACTGCTTTTGCTTGTGTAAAGCAGTTGAGAAGTTATGCAAAGTTTGTCCCTGATATCTCCATCAGCAGGACTGTGACAATCAAAAAGTTGATTAATGCATGTAGTATATGGTTTGGTATCGCTTGTGAATTCTAGTAATTAGTACGAAGCTCTTCAATCAAACTAGCTGTGAACATGCAACTGTCTCTAGTTTCTCTCCTATCTCCCCTCGTGCCCTTTCCAAATTCATCCTGTTCATGTGGTCCACCTCCTACTCTCTCAACTCTATTCTTACTAAACAGCTGGCTACCTCCTGATCCCTATGTTAGCAGAAACACTGAGCATCTCTCTTGAAAATCTGCCATCATTTCCTCAAAAAAGATTAATTCTTGAATCTAAACATGTTTACAAACTACTGCCCCATCTCCAACCTCTTTCTTCTCCAAAGTCCTTAAACATGTTATCACTTCCCAATGCAAACCCATCTTTTGCAGAATCCCATGGTTGTATGTCTCCAATGAGTTTTCTGCATTACCACAGCAGCATAATAGTTCTTATTAAAGTCACAAATGAAATCTTATGTGATTTTAATAAAGGTTATATTCATTCATGTTCTTGATGTTTATGATATGCAAAATAAAAATAATTGCTAAGTGTAATCTTTATTCTGAGCCTATTCCTTTCCAGTATCCCTGATTTTTCATATTTTTGACACTAAAAATTCTGTTATTATTGGATTGGCTTAGAAGACATTGAAAGATAAGATCGTAAGGTCTTATCCATGCTACCCAAGCCCCCTCTATTGGCTCTGAACAAAAAAAAGAAACATTAGGATAGGTTGCCAAAAGCTTAGTTAATGAGAAACGTTTTATAGAGTGCCTTAAAGGGGAAGACAGAGATGCAAAGGTTTAGGAAGAAAATTCTGGAGATGGCTGAAAGCACGGCCACCAATCAGTGTGCAACATATAAGTCACATCTAGCAACTAAATGTGGATATGCAAACAAATGGCTCCATCTCCAGATTATTATACCCTGGACATACTTCAAATAAATGCTGGGGGAGCCCTCAGAAGTTCCAACATAAGAATTCTATGGGAATTGCCCAGGGAGTTTCAATTTTAGATGAGCAATCCCTTGCCTCTGAAAATGTCTCCAACTCTGTGTTATAGCTTTTAAATCATATTTTTGATTATAATACCACGTAATAACTGGAAAATTGTATTCATCTCAAACACATAGAAACACAGCAAATAAGAGCAGGAATAGGCCATTTGATCCTTTCAGCCTGCTTCACCATTCAATATGATAATAGCTGATTTTCTATCTCAAATTCCTGTGCTCTCCCTTACCCCTTGATGCCTTTAGAAACTAGGAATCTATGTATTGTCTTCTTAAATATTGTCAGTGACTTGGCCTTCATAGGCTTTGGTGGTAGAGAATTCCACTGATTTGCCATCCTCTGAATAGAATTAGAATCTTCTAATTTCAGTCCTAAATGGACTATCCAATACTCTGAGATTGTGATCCCTTGTTCTCGACCCCCAAACAGAGGAAACAACATCCCTGTGTCCAGTCTTGTGCAGCCCTGTCAGAACTTTGCACATTTCTGAGATCCCCTTTCATTCTTCCAAACTTCAATGAATATAGACTCAGTGTACCCAATATCTCCTCTCATGACTTCTACTTGGTGATATTTTGTTGCTGTTTGATTATTCCATTCACCAATCCATAACACTGGATATACTATTCAAATATGAATTGTAGGGTTTTCTTTCTTGCAAGTATTGACCAGTGTTAAATTAAAAAGGGCCTAGGAGCACTTGCTTCTCAAATAAATCTATATTAATGTGTTGTTGTGAGACATTCACCGGAATTAGTGGATCAATTAGAAGTTAAATAGAAGATTCTTTTGCATGGCACATTTCATGCTATGAATTACTTTTTGAAGCTTGTTGGGGAACAGTATTGAATAGAATTCCTATGACTCAGTCAGCAGTACACTTAGGGGACAATGCCATCTGTATCCAGGGACACGCAACATCAACCGGTCTCTTTACTTAAGCCTAGGAGACATATTCATGATTGTCAATTTCTCATTAATTAATTTTAACAAACTTAAAGAAGGAAAACAAAAAAAAATGAAGCATTAATTAATAATTCAATTGCAGCCTGTTGGTGTTACGGGATAAATAATTTCTAATGCATTAACAAACCTGGCTTTTTGAAGAAGAACATTTTCCTTGTTACATGTTGTGCAAGAGTGTGTCAGAATGACTCATCCTGCATTATAGTTATATTTTTATCTCCATTCCCTTAGGGAAGTGGCCAGCCCTATTTGATGCCTCACACTCACGGCACAGCTTTGCTGTGTAATACCAGAGGGAAAAATTAAACTTTCCATTGTTTTGTGATAGACAGGGTTTCAAAACCTGTTAAACTCCTCAGTTCTCTAAGCCTTTACTTTCTACACCAAGTATTTAAGTCTAGAAATTAGTGCTAGCGATGTTAGCAAAACTTTAAAGCATTCGCATAAACATTCACTAGTTTAACATTTATACATGTAACATCCAGCCATTAATATTGGCAACTGTGAAACCTCCAGTCATTATTTCTTGAATTGCCTCATGCTTCTGTGAAATGAAAGTAGGCAAAGACTGTAGTTGGGTAATTTGGAGCTTTCTGAAGTTCACAAAGCGCTGGAAATCAATGAGTTAGCAAGGAGAGTGAGAAATGAATCCTCAAGGCACTGATGTGTTGAAGGAACTTTTGTATTCTGTCCAAATTAGGATTTTGCATTCTTCTCTTAATAGTAATGGGAACAGGTTGGTGACACCCTGAATATAGTGGACAATGGACCCATTGCTCCATTATGCAATCACTGTAGCAATGGCAACATTCCACTGGGCATATTCCTGTGGGATGGGGTGAAGCAGAGCGATCCCAACTGAGACAGGAGGCCCATTTAAAATGCGAATTTGTACGCCACACGTAGGAATAACCTTCCCCTCCCCAATTATCACTTCTGCATTGAACTAACCATTCTACTAAAGGGGATTCCTGGAAGTAATCTTATTTTGATAAGGTTGGCAGTAGCAGGGATGTTTCTCCAGGCTCTGCCATATCAGCCTGGCTTGCTGTTGTTTAACACCAACCTCTCTAGTTTTGTGGATTCCTTAGGGGTGCCAACAGAATATATTTCTGGGGCAGATTTCATTACATGACCTCCTATAATGTGCTATGTTGGAGATTGGGGGTCTTAAACAAACAGAAAAACACATAGTTTTCACATATAGATTCAAAATAACAATAACAAGGTTTATTGTAAAAGCTGTTGCCTGTACAGAATACAAACTGAAACTAAAAACAGGAGCCTTTCAAACATCCCAACAACATCATCAAATCATGTCATCTGCTCTTAAATTAATCGTAATAACTTAAATACATAATACATAATCTCTCTTTGCTTCTATGCTTATGACCACAAATGATTATGATGTTATGCATTGGATCAATGACATTCTAAACACAGTACCATACAACATCAATCATTATACATAGTCAATAAGAAAGTCTGATCCACTGATCTTTGGAATAGGGTTGGTGTGGATGTTATTCCAAAAACTGTAAATAAGCTTGTGAAAGATCAATCTTGCTGAACTTTTGTGCATCTGATAACTCAGCAAACAAATCCTCAATTACAGGAATTTGATATTGATCAGTAGACAACACTGGATTTATGATTTTTTTAAAAATCACCATAAGTACAAAGTACATCTGGTTCCATGACAGACACAATGGGGGGTAACCGAGTCACTCATTGTAGCCAGGTCAAAGCAGTGTTAACAAGTCATATTAATGCTTCTTTGATGTTGGCACTGCTCTTGATTTGAAATTTTTTGGTTGACTATTTGGCTTTATCTTGAGTTTCATTTGAATTCCCTTCCTTGAGCCAAGTGTATTTTCAAGGACATGTATATGTGCAAAGGTGCTGTCGCTCTGTTTTGATATCAAACAATTTGTTACAGCACTCCAGTTAAATTTAATCTTCTCCAACCAGAGCAGGAAATAGAGCAAGAAAATTACCATAGAACACAATGAGTGGCAACTCTGATGTTTTTCCCTACAATGACCCTGAGTCTCCCTACAACCCTACAATGACCATGAATTTCTTCCATGTAGGTCCTTAAAATTACATCAATTGGTTTTAAAGGAAGATGCTTCAGCTTTTTTTGATGTGTGGTCTCAGGGATTAAAGATACAGCAGCACCAGTCTCAACCTCCAACCTAATAGGTTATCCATGTAAGTTCGAAACAAATTTTCTGTCTTGGAGGCTACAGTTGAGGAAGAATCAACTGGAGATGACCAAAGGGAGCAGGTCTCTGGGGGTGAGCCTGCTGAGAATGCTCAGGTGGGTAGGGGGAATAAGAGATTGAGCCTAGTAATTGGAGACTCCATAGTTAGAGGGACAGATAGGAGAGTAAATAGTAATAAAAGTGGCTCAGGGCTGGTGTGTTGCCTCCCAGGGGCTGGGGTCCAGGATGTCGCAGATGGGGTTTTTAAGATTCTTAAGGGAGAGGGGAGTCAGCCCCAAGTCATAGTTCATGTAGGGACACATGATATAGGAAGGACGAGGGAAGGGGATATTAAACAGAAATTTATGGAGTTGGGGTGGAAGCTTAGGGCCAAAACTGGCAGAGTGGTTATCTCTGGACTCTTGCCTGTGCCAAGGGATAGTTTAGAGAAGAACAGAGAGAGGGAATGTTTGAACTCGTGGCTGCGGGGATGGTGCAGGAGGGAGGGGTTCAGGTTCCTGAACAATTGGGACTCATTCTGGGATAGGTGGGACCTCTACAAGAGAGATGGTCTACACCTGAACCAGAGGGGAACTAATATCTTGGGGGGAAAATTTGCTAAGGCTATGCAGAGGGCTTTAAACTGATTCGGGGGGGGTGGGATCCTAAGTAGTTGGGGTGCTAAGAGGGATGAGAGTAAGGGGGTCATAGAGGAAAGCTGTAAAACACAGCAGCATACGGGTGGGGTAGGGCATGGTTTGAAATGCGTATACTTTAATGCAAGGAGTATTCGCAATAAGGGGGAGGAACTTGCAGCTTGGACCAGTACCTGGAACTTCGATGTTGTGGCCATTTCAGAGACTTGGGTAGAGCAGGGACAGGAATGGATGTTGCAGGTTCCGGGGTACAAATGCTTTAGTCGGAGTAGAGAAGGAGGTAGAAGGGGGGGAGGAGTGGCATTATTGGTCAAAGACTGTATCACGGTGATAGAAAAGAAGTTTGATGAGGACT
Organism: Sphyrna mokarran; assembly: GCA_024679065.1. Classification (NCBI taxonomy): domain Eukaryota; kingdom Metazoa; phylum Chordata; class Chondrichthyes; order Carcharhiniformes; family Carcharhinidae; genus Sphyrna; species Sphyrna mokarran. The sequence continues at coordinate 12,815,126 of JAGIQG010000017.1, read as the reverse complement.
TGTCTGTTGAGGTAGTATGGGCTGAGATTAGAAACAGGAGAGGAGAGGTCACCCTGTTGGGAGTCTTTTATAGACCTCCTAAAAGTTCTAGAGAGGTAGAGGAAAGGATTGCAAAGTCAATCCTGGACAGGAGTGAAAGTAATAGGGTAATTGTTATGGGGGACTTTAACTTTACTAATATTGATTGGAATAGCTATAGCTCTAGCTCGTTAGAGGGGTCAGTTTTCGTACAAAGTGTGCAGGAAGGTTTTTTGACTCAGTATGTAGATAGGCCAACTAGAGGTGAGGCTACATTGGATTTGGTGCTGGGCAATGAGCCAGACTAGGTGTTAGGCTTGGAAATTAGTGAACATTTTGGTGATAGTGACCACAATTTGGTTACGTTCACCTTAGTGATGGATAGGGACAGTAACTGGGGGCAGTAGTTATAGCTGGGGGAAGGGTAATTATGAGGCCATCAGGAGAGAATTAAGGTGCATAGATTGGACTAGGAAACTACAGGAACTGGGAACATCTGGAATGTGGAGCTTATTCAAGGAGCAGCTGCTGCGAGTCCTTGATAAGTATGTCCCTGTCAGGCAAGGAGGAAATGGTCGAGTAAGGGAACCTTGGTGTACGAAAAAAGTTGATTCGCTGGTTAAAAGGAAAAAGGAGGCTTATGTCAGGATGAGGCTTGAAGGCTCAGTTAGTGCAATGGATAGCTATAGATTAGCCAGGAGGGAGCTAAAGAGTGAATTGAGGAGAGCTAAGAGGGGACACGAGAAGACTTTGGCTGATAGGATTAAGGAGAATCCTAAAGCTTTCTTTAGATATGTTAAGAATAGAAGATTGGTTAGGACAAGGTTAGGGCCAGTCACAGACAGCAGTGGGAAGTTGTGCGTGGAGCCTGAAGAGATTGGAGAGGCACTGAATAAATATTTCTCTTCGGTATTCACGCAGGGTGATGTAAATGTAGTTATGGAGAACACTGAGGTACAGGGTTGCAAACTGGAAAGTATTGAAGTAGATAGGGAGGATGTGCTAGATATTCTCGAGGGTTTGAAGTTGGATAAGTCCCCTGGGCCGGACGGGATTTACCCTAGGATTCTCTGGGAGGCAAGAGAGGAGATTGCAGAGCCTCTGGCTCTGATCTTCAGGTCGTCGTTGGTTACGGGTGTGGTTCCGGAGGACTGGAGGATAGCGAATGTGGTCCCATTGTTCAAGAAGGGGAAGAGAGACCTTCCAGGGAATTATAGGCCAGTGAGTCTTACTTCTGTTGTGGGCAAAGAATTGGAGAGAATAATTAGGGATAGGATTTATAGTTATTTAGAGAGAAATGAATTGATTGGGGATAGTCAGCATGGTTTTGTGAAGGGTAGGTCATGCCTTACTAACCTCATTGAGTTTTTTGAAAAAGTAACCAAAGAGGTGGATGGGGGTAAGGTGGTTGATGTGGTATATATGGACTTTAGTAAGGCGTTTGATAAGGTGGCTCATGGAAGACTTTTTATTTATTATTAAGCAACACAGCACGGGAAACAGGCCCTTCGGCCCAACGAGCCCGCGCCGCCGTAATACCAAATACATTATCCTATTTTAATATTCCTATATAATAATATATATATTAATCCTAATTTGGGAAATTTTCACCATAGGGACAATTTGTTACCCAATCAGCCTAAGAGCGAATTTTTGGGTTGTGGGAGGAAACCGGAGTGCCCGGAGAAAACCCACGCAACCACGGGGAGAACGCGCAAACTCCCGCAGACACCGTCCCAATTCCAAGTGTCTGCACAGCCACATCGATAGTCTCTGAGCTGTCATGGTGCCCTTCAGGTGGTCCACATAAAGCACTCATATACGACATGAGGTACCAGGCAACCCATGAATCAACATCCAAGAGCTGTACCCGCACCACCTGCCGAATGCGTGCTCAAATTATGGACCGAATTACCTGTGGAAAAAAGCCGTAGTTAAACAGTCCTAATATATCCCTCTATCTGCATACCGCTCATGTGGCTGTCCAAGAGACCCTTAAACAGCCCCAGCGTGCCTGCTCCCACCACCTTACTCGGCAGTGCATTCCACACCCCCACTACCCTTTGTGTGAAAAACTGCCCTCTAATATTCGTCCTATACATAGCCCCCCTCACCCTATGGCCATGACCCCTCGTCCTATCCATTTCTAAAGGTGGAAAAGTTTACCTCCATTTACTCTATCTATACCCCTTATAATCTTATACACCTCTATGAGATCCCCTCTAAGCCGACGTCTTTCAAGGGAAAAAAACCCCAGTCTATCTAATCGTTCCTCATAGGACAGTCCTTCCATACCAGGCAGCATCCTGGTAAACCTCCTCTGCACTCTCTCCAAGGACTCCACATCCTTCCGATAGTACGGAGACCAGAACTGGGCGCAGTATTCCAAGTGAGGCCTAACCAAAGTTGTATACAACTGCAACATCAAACTCCTACTCTTATATTCTATACCCTTTTCTATGAAAGCTAACATACTATACGCCTTCTTTGTCACCTTCTCCACCTGTGAGGACACCTTCAGAGACTTGTGAACCTGCACCCCCAAGTCTCTCTGCGTCTCTATGCTCCTTATAGTTTTACCTTTTATCCTATAATTCTCTTCTACATTTTTCCGGCCAAAATGCATCACCTCGCATTTTTCCGGATTAAATTCCATTTGCCATCTATCTGCCCAATCTACCAACCTGTCTATGTCCTGTTGTATTGCCTGACACTGCTCTTCTGTACCCGCCAATCCAAGCATCTTGGTGTCATCAGCAAATTTGCTGATCTCACCACCTACCCCTACTTCCAAGTCGTTTATGTAGACCACAAATAGAAGAGGACCTAGTACTGAGCCTTGTGGCACTCCACTAGTGACAGGCTTCCAGCTGGAAAAAGAGCCTTCCACTACTACCCTCTGTCTCCTCCTTCCGAGCCAGTTTCGACCCATCTACATACCCGACCCTGTATCCCATGCGCCTTCACCTTCTCTATCAGTCTACCATGAGGAACCTTGTCAAACGCCTTACTGAAATCCATGTAGACGACATCAACAGCCTGTCCTTCATCAACTGTTTTTGTCACTTCTTCAAAAAATTCCACTAGATTCGTAAGACAAGACTTCCCCTTGACGAAGCCATGCTGCGTATCCCTGATCAGATCGCAGCGCTCCAGATGCTCATACATCCTGTCCCTAAGGATCCTCTCCATTAGCTTACCTATAACTGAAGTCAAGCTCACCGGCCTATAGTTCCCTGGGTGATCCCTCTGACCTTTTTTAAACAACGGTACTACGTTTGCTATCCTCCAGTCCTCTGGGACCTCACCTGTGTCCAAGGAAGAGACAAAGATTTGCGTCAGAGGCCCAGCCAAGTCTTCCCTCAACTCCCTTAGCAGCCTGGGGTAAATGCCATCAGGCCCCGGAGCTTTATATGTCTTTAAGCTGCCTAACAGCCCCAACACCTCTTTCCTCGTAATCCTTATTTCCCTCAACCAATCCTCAACTTTGTCAACATCAGGCACAGACATCTGTCCAGTCTCCTGCGTGAATACCGACGCAAAGTATTCATTCAGGATCTCCCCCATTCCCTCAGGCTCTAAGCATAGATCCCCTCCACTGTCCCTAAGAGGTCCAATCTTGCCTCTAACCATCCTTTTGCTCCTTACATAGGTGTAAAATGCCTTTGGATTTTCTTTAATCCTACCTGCCAGAGCCACCTCATGGCCCCTTTTTGCCTTTCTAATACCCCTTTTAAGATCCCGTCTACACTCTCTATAAGCTTCCAGCGCTATCTCAGTCCCTAGTTGCCTAGATCTAATGTAAGCCTCTCTCTTTTTCTTGATCAAGTCCTCAATCTCCCTGGTAAGCCAAGGTTCTCTAATCCTACCTTTCCCATCCTTCCTCCTTGCCGGCACATATCTTTCCTGCAGAGAGTTTAGTTTTCCCTTGAAAGACTCCCACATGTACCTCGTCGACCTGCCCTCAAAAAGCTTATCCCAATCCGTATCTTTAAGATCTTGCCTAATCTGGCCGTATCTAGCCCTCCCCCAGTTAAATACCCTCCCTTTTGGGCCAGTCTCATCCTTTTCCATTAATATCCTAAAGCAGACAGAGTTGTGATCACTATTTGACACCTGCTCTCCTACCTCGACGTCAACCACCTGGCCTGGCTCATTCCCCAGAACCAAATCCAGTATAGCCCCATCTCTAGTCGGGCCATCCACATACTGCCCCAAGGACCCTTCCAAAACACACTGTACAAATTCCTCCCCATCCACTCCTACAGCCCTGGGCACACTCCAATCTACCCCAGGAAAATTGAAATCTCCCACCACTACCACCCTATTTTTCCTACACTTATCTAAAATGTCCCTGCATATCCCTTCTTCCACAGCCTTCGGGCTGTTGGGCGGTCTGTAGTAAACACCCAACAGAGTAACCACTCCCTTCCTATTCCTCAACTCCACCCATAGAGACTCAATTCCTAAATCATCCATACCTCCCTCCCTCTGCACTGCTATGATGTTGTCCTTAACTAATAAAGCCACTCCCCCGCCTCTCTTCACACCAACTCTGTCACACCTAAAACACTTATACCCTGGAATATTCAATTGCCAGTCTTGCCCCTCCTTCAACCAAGTCTCGGTCACCGCCACCACGTCTAAACTCCTCGTGAACATTATTGCCTTCAGTTCATCTGTTTTGCCAGTCACACTCCTCGCATTAAAACACATGCACTGAAGACCCTCAGCTCTCAGATATTCCTTTCTACCTACTGGTGTTGCCCTATCATCCCTCTCTATCCCACTCCCAGTTCCTGCTGTCTCCCCACCCTCCCTCCCTATTAGTTTAAACATTTCTGAAACACTCCAGATAACCTCCCAGCTAAAATATGTGTTCCCCTCCCAGTCAACTGCTCCCTATCCCTCCTGAATAGGTGACCCTCCCTCCTTAAGACTTCCCAATGATCAATAAATATGAAGCCTTCTGCCCTACACCAATCCCTCATCCATGCATTTAGTTGGAGTGTCTCATTTATTACCCAATCGGTCCCAGGCACAGGCAGCAGCCCAGAGAACGCCACCCTGGAGGCCCTACCTTTCAGTTGAGCCCCCAACTCCCTAAACTGTCTACGCAAGTCCCCCCTGCGCTTTCTTCCTACATCTTTTTGTCCTATGTGAACTATTACATTTGCCTTAGACCCTCTTCCCTTCAAAATTCCCTCTACCCTCTCTGATACATCCTGGACCCCTGCTCCAGGGAGGCAGACTACCATCCTGGAGTCTCTCTTTTCCCCACAGAATCTCCTATCGATCCCTTTAACCATCTTCTGCAGAAAATGCAGATGTATGGGATAGAGGGTGATTTAGCTAATTGGATTAGGAATTGGCTAGCAGATAGAAGACAGAGGGTGGTGGTTGATGGGAGATTTTCATCGTGGAGTTC